>VWZK01018224.1:63516-163583 GCA_013396935.1 Baryphthengus martii | reverse complement strand
CCGGAGCGCTGCCCCTGGGAGAGCTGCCCGGCGGAGGGGGCCCCGGCGGGTACCATGAGCGGCGGCAGGTTCGATTTCGATGATGGAGGTGCCTATTGCGGGGGCTGGGAAGGCGGCAAAGCCCACGGGCACGGCATCTGCACCGGCCCCAAGGGCCAGGGTGAGTACTCGGGCTCCTGGAACTACGGCTTCGAAGTGGTGGGCATATACACGTGGCCCAGCGGCAACACCTACGAAGGCTACTGGTCCCAAGGCAAGAGGCATGGCCTAGGAATCGAGACCAAAGGACGGTGGGTTTACAGAGGCGAATGGACCCATGGCTTTAAGGGACGGTACGGTGCAAGGCAGAGCATGAGCAGCGGAGCCAAGTATGAGGGTACCTGGAATAATGGCCTGCAGGATGGCTACGGCACTGAGACGTACGCTGACGGAGGTAAGGGTGTCTTCAGAGGGGCTGGGAGCGGGAGGAATGGCGTGATACCCAGCCCACGATGGCAGAGACTGTGTGTTGTCCTCCCTGAATGGGATGACCTGAACCTGTCCCCACTAGCGAAATCCAAACAGGCACAGTGGTCAACAATGAGCCATTGGGGTGCTTCAGGCAAGAAGCAGGGCTTGCGGGGCACCTGCCGCCTCAATACGTGTGCGTGTGTGTGCCCTGGTTTTCAGAGTTGGGCGCAGTGTGTGCAGCTCACGGTCTGTGGACACGAGGGAGGTTCAGCAGGAGCGTTGCCCCTGCCATCCATCCCTTGGGAGCTGCTCTCCAGTGTCCGTATCAATGGTTAACACCAACCAACTTGATTTGTGTAGTCTGTGACTCCCGGTTCCCCAGGGACTGGTTACTGCAGTTCATTGCTGAACTGAACCAGAAACTCCTTGCTGATGCATGGCCACAGCAAGCCGTTCTCTTGTTCACTGGGCAGTGAGTTGTGAACACTTTCCCATGGGATATAAACCTCCCACAGCATCACAGTGCGCTTTGCCTATGCATTAAACACCCCTTGTGTGCCCCTGACAGGCTGCTTGGCCATCTGCTTTCCTAAACTGTTTCGATTGAGTTTAGAATACGTAGTCACACGCCTTTCCCTAAAATCCCTTCGATTACTTGGAAACTCTCGGCCCCTGCTCGTACACAAATGCACTGCATAGTTAGATATTTGTTGTGCTCTCTAAATGCTTGGTCTAATTGTGTTCTTGCATTAGCGGCAGTTCTGGGGTTAGAAACATTGCAAGAATCTCTATGCAAGTAATTCTGTAGCTCTTCAGTACTGTAATATTTCAGGCTGTCATATTTAGCGTAGCTAAATAGAGAGGGAGATTTGAAATACTCTTCAAAATATAGAGCAGAATTACGTCTATATTTATCTAGGGCAGGCAATGGAGTTAGTTTGTAATGAAAAATAACGGTAATGGTGTAAATGTTCTAAATGAAAAGCATTGTATTTATAGACATTAGAAAAATGGACTAATTCAAGACTGGCTTGTCAGGGTTATGCTTTTACTTAGATTATTTCTCAGTGAGTTGCCTGGCTATATTGCTAACTTTAAGTTTGGGAATATATTCTTGAATTTGACTGCTCTTCTTTGTGGCCTTGGAGGTTGTAGGTACAGACACAAACTGATGCATCCCTCCAGCTTCTTAAATTTTGCCTGTGGAGTGGTTAAACACTGAGCCGTGCAGGTTGCACCGTGGCAGTGAGAGTTCAGACTAACTCGTATGTGTGCACTGGTGCACTGCAGGACCTTCGCGTGCAGCCTTTAAGACATGTAGGTTACATGTAAGATGTGCTCTGATGAGGAACGAGCAGCAATCAGATAACTATCAGCAACCACTGCCGCTGGGATTGTCATTCTGAGGATGTCAAGTCTCCTATGAATTTGCACGGCTTCTTCCTCGCTGCTTCCTAAAACGCATCCTTTTCTAAGAGTGCAGGGTAACTGAATTTCCAGTTAACATTGTAAAGAATTTTGAGAGGTTAATCTTGATGTAGGAGTTTGATTAGGTCATGGACAGAAAGCTTGGAACAGAAGGAGGGGGAACATAAGTCAAGATATTCTCCTATAAGGATATACAAGGTACTGCTTCGGTCAGCATAGCACTCCTGGGGTGTTGTCCTGCACCCAAGAACGTGCCGTCTACATGATCCTTGATGCCGCCTGAGGCTGGCAGTTTAGCCCTAATCCGTGAAGATGCGCCCTGCCAAAGCCACCCTGAGCAGCACTGAGCTGAGCCTCCCCAGGGCCTGGCTCATGAGATCTGTGCTGTGGTGCCCCGCGGTTGCTCCTTGCCTTGGACCATCACATCCTGGCTTCTCCAAGCTGTTCATTCGACACATGAGCTTCTCTGATGGTACAGGGAAGCACAGAAGGCTTCATCCGAAGCCAAGGTGGGGATCGCCAGCCAGCATCACCTGTGTAGGACTTGCAGGATCCACTATGTTTTGTCTTCTCACCTGTACCCAGTAACCACCTGCAAGATCCAGATGAGACCAGGCTGCCTATTGAAGCAGTTAATATTTTAATTTGAGGTTGCCAAGATAAACATCTGGAAAGACTTTGGAAATCTGCTGTCTCTCAAGTAGGGGACATGATTCCCAAGCCCCCTGGAAGCCAGCCACGCCAGGAAGAGGGCTCTGGGAACATGCAGCTCTTGCCAGGTCATTAGAAGCTTTAGGTCATGGTTGGGCTGCTTGTGGATTTCAGGGAGGTGTAGCTGATCCCGATGTTTCAAAACAGACTTGAAATTAACTTTTTATATATAGTGTATATGTATATATATACACACACACATAAAAACTTTATATTTTAAAACACACGTACAGATCACAGACAACCCTAATGGTATATTTTATCTTGTGGCTGGCTGAGGTTGGTGGCTAAATAAAGCCCAAATCTGGAGTGAAACTTTTTTTAAAATTCCATACAGATTTGTGATGTCTGATGAGAAGTGCGAGTGTGGTTTAGCCCATGCACTGCTTGGGTCATTCTGCTACCAAATGCCCTTTTTTATTTTGGGACCGATGCCTTAGAGAGCTCCCCTTCTGTAACGCTGATAGAACCCTCAGCCAGAGGGTTCAGAGCTCCTGGTGTGGCTGAGCAGAGACAGTAACACTAGGATCCATTTCCTTGGGTATCTGAGCTGAATGTACGTGTGTGTCTGCTGCTGCCATCAGCAAAGCGCCCGGAGCCCTTTCTTAGGGGCAGGATGTGCAGCTAAAGCAGGTGGTGACTGGGCTTGTGGAAGGCACAGCGTGAAGGAACTCATCGTTCTACAACCTAAGCCATGAGTTAACACCTGGCTGTTTGGCTTCCACCTGTGGGTTTTGTCTCTGCTCTAAGAAAGGCCTCATTTTTTGGATGCTTTTGTGCTTTTAAGTCTGAGTGTTTGAGCTGGTCAAGTCTTACTACTGAAAGAACTCACTGCTAATGAAGAATAGTGCTGTATGTAGAGGATCTGGGCCCAAAGCTAGGCTTTGCTATACAGATAACTGCTTATATATAGCTATAAGGAGAGGGGGAAAACCCACCTGCAATTGAAGCAGCGTAAAACAAACTTGTTTTTCATCCTGCCATTTGGGCTCTAGGGTGCTAAGAGAAAACAGCCGTGACAATGAATTGTGTGTGGAAACCATTAGACTATTCAGTGATCACGAGACCACAAGAAAGAGGAAAAGAAAGGCAGAAGTTGCTGTATTGGGAGAGATGAACCAGGGTGATACTGAGCAGCGCCAACTCCGCGGGTGCCTAGGGAAGGGAAGGCGCAGTGGGAAGGGGCCTGGGCTGGAGCAGAAGGAGCAGCATCCATGGCACTGTAGCTGGGAAAACAGGAACAGGCTCTGGACGAGCTGAGATGGTGCTGGCTTGCATCTGCTCCTTCTGTAACAAAGCTCCTGCATGGCTGTATTTGACCCATGAATTAATGCTGTGAATTTTTTTTACCCCTCTCTGTTGTTTTTTTTTTTCCCTGCCTCTTTTCCAACAGAACAATCAGATAGTACTATTTGAACCAAAAAGAAGCACTAGGCTTTCACTGGCCTGTCTCGTGCATGGTGCTGTGCACTGATTTAATGTCTGTGGCCTTTTACACCGAGTTCTTCTAACACATCTGTTGTTGCAGTATCTGGCTAACAGCAGAAGATCAGAGGGCAGTGTTATGATTTGTTTGCGTTATTTACCTGGTTGTATTGCTTACATTCATCACTAATCACACTGGTGCTTTGAGACAGGCTGGGAAGGGGAGGTGTGCCGCTGCTGACAGTGGGCTCTCACTGCTGGGCTGGGTGTGCCCCAAGACCTGAAGCTTTGGCTTTGATGCAGCCAGGCATCATCCCATCCTGCTGCCAGGGTGAGACAGAAAGTGCTGCGGCCCCAGTGGTGTGTTTGGAGGTGAAGGCTGCAGGGATACCGTTTACATCTGTTTCACAATTTCATCGTTCCCATCCTACGAAATACCCAGGCAGGGCCACCCACCTGCTTTGGTCAGGGACAGGCAGAGGTGATGAACCACATACCTGGGGGTGGCGGAGGAACTAGTGATTTTTGTCATCATGACAAGAAAAATGCAACAGTAAAGGATTATTGGGGTCCCGTCCCCCAGTAGTGACACCCAATGGGGTTTTGTGGCTCTGTCCTACTGCCCTGGTGAATCAGGCAGGGCTGGGGAGGCAGACGAGTGGGGCTCTCTCCCATTGCTCATCTTAAACAGGGATTTATTTATTTTTCACATTCAGTGGTTTTTAAATTTATTTTTTACAGACTCTCAGATGTGTGTGAGCGCATGGCTGCCCGGCTGGCAGCTTTACACCCTGCCTGTCCCTCCTTGCCCAGGCTGCTTTGACATTCAGGTGACAGTAGTGGCTCTGGGACACGCAGCCATGCTCAGCAACCACCCGCAGTGCGCAGCCCCATTCTCTCTTGAGCTGGCTGCACTGGGGCGTGCTGGTGAGCAAGGGCTTGGCTTGACTCCGCTCAAACCCTGCGTGCCCCGACGCACGACCACTGGTGCCTCCAGCCGCTGTCAGCAGCCTCTGGCTCCACTCCAGGGATGGTTTATGGCTCTGCCCTGGCACGAAGCCTCTGCTGGGCACTGAATGGTGGCCTGACAGGGACACGGCAGTGCCTGCTCACCCCATGTTGTTTGGACAGCTCTGGGCAGCACCGTGTGTCGGTGCCCTCTGTTAAGCCAGGCAGGGTTGGCAGGTTTGATCACCCCCCACGCCAGACGGACAACATTGCTTGTGCCATATGGGCTGAAATCAGGCAGCAGAGACCAGCCTGAAGAGCTGGCGTGAAACCTCCTGTTGAGGGTAGGCACGTGTTCCTCCAAGAATTGGCACCCCAAACTCTGCTCCCTGCAGACCTGCTGTGCCATGTGGCTTCTCCCATTTAGGTGGCCCTGGCATTCCTCAGGGGGATAGAGGAGGCCAGGGACTTGTTGGAAGCTGGCAGCTGCTCCTACCTGGCCCCTGAGAACCAGTCGAGCCTCGTAAACCTGTGCGCCTTTTCCAGAGTTCCTCTCCCAGGGGGTTAAATCAGTGGCACTATCAGCTACACCCTGCTATGTGCCAGGTTGCCCAGCCCTAGGATGAGGTCTCCAATGTCACCCCGATCGTGTGTCAGCCCTGCTCGCGGGCTGGGCAGGTGGGGATGGAGCACTGACTTCACTGGCTCTCGGTGGGGAGGGATGCAGGGGCACTACACGGGTCTCCATGACTTCATCTTGTGCTAGGAAGACTTGCCAACATTTTATGGAGAGAGATTTGGGTGCAGTGAGGAACACGTCCAGATGCCTTTGGCATCTCCATCGATAATTCTTGGCTTCTAGCTCATGCCCAGATCTCTAACCTGTGCTGTCCATGTTGTTTTACCTAACAGGGCTTCAAGCTCTGCCAAGAACTGGGCAGTGGCCCCTTGTCCTGGCAAACTGTTCCCCATGGCCAGCCACAGCCTGCAGATGTTCTGCACTACCTGAGCCTTTTTTTTTTCTTTTCTGTCAGTAGAGGACACCAAATGTTTGCAGGGAGCCCAAAATCTCATGTGCTGCGAGGTGGGCAGGGGTTGGTGGGGGGCGGCTCACCCCAGGGCAGCAGCTGCTGCCTGCTTGGGCACTTCTTGTCTTTCCTGGCCCCTGGCTCTGTAAGTTAACACCCCACAGGCGGATCCAAAGAGGATTTCAACGAAACCTGAAGCTTGGGAGGAGAGATTATGCTGCAGAAGTGCCCTGAGAGACTGTAAAATATGCACTCCCACAATCGCCAAAGAAGGAACTGGATTTGCTCCCTGGGGAGCAGGGTCATCCCTGGTCTTGGTAACAGCGTCCAATGGGGGAGATGAATGCCTCAAGGATAGGTCACCCCCTTCTGCCTCAGTCCAGCCTTGCTGAGCGTCCCCAGGAGTACTTGCTTTCCCAAAATTTGGTGCCTTCTAGGAGGTCACTGCTTAATGAAAATCACATTTAGGGCAGATGCCTGTGAAAATGCCCCCATCATGGCTGGCCATTCCCTTGCATGAAGCGGCACCCAGGAGAGTAAAGGTGTGGGGTGACCTTTCTGAGGGCATTGGCACTCCCCCAGCACCCTCCACCCATGCTTCAGGATGTGGGGCTGCTGGTAGCCTTTGCACCACAGGGTACTGGGCTGGGATGTGATGGCCCGTTCCAAGTCCTGGAATGCCAAGAGCACTGCTGAATGCTGCTTTTGTTTGGGGTGGTTTGCCGGTTTCTGAGGCAACCACATCTACAGAGTCATGAGAGCTGGGCTGGAGAGATGGCTTATTTCATCCCACCAGGTCCCACAGGGCTCAGCAGGGATGGGCTGACCCACTGCGCTGGCACGTGGGTGCTGGTGCTGTAGGCAAAGGCTGCCCCACCTGCCCTTCCCAGGAGCTGCTCTTGCAAGAGGTTTTCATGCTACTAATTTAAGTATCTTGACATCCTGGTAAGAAAAATCAGAGTAGTGGTTTCCAGTTCACTCTCCTGGAGCCCGAAAATGTGCAGATCTGGAAAGAGCCTGGAGAAGACCGGTGTGCTTTTCCCAGTCCTTCAAGGTGTCACTGTCAAAGTCCTGCTGGCTCTCATCAGGGTCCCATATCCAGAGTGCAGCCATGGCCACGGTGAACACAATCCTCTGTGTCCCCATCACATAACACCATGTGACCTTCTGAGCTGGGTATGGAGAAGTGTGATAGGAACGTTTTCTGGAACAAAGCTGAAGGAATCCCACACAGAGCTGCTTAGCTCCTCTCCTCTCCTTTTCACCCATCCCTTGCTTTGTGCAGTGTGGCACAAGCCTTGGTGTTGGGACCACAGAGAAGCTGTACGTCACACAGATGCGGCTGCAGGTACCAAGGCCGCCTGTGCTATGGCCAGGTGCCCAACTAAGGGGTTTAGAGCTGGTCCTGGCAGCCTGTGAGTGACAAACTGCAGAACAGGCTGAAAGGGACTGTCGCTGAGCCAAGGAGAGCTGTGCCACCGCAGCTCGCGTGTCTACTGGGGCTGCTGCCACCCTTGGCACAGCCCAAACTTGGGCTCTGGGGGCTGCTTCCTGCTCAGGATGCAAATCCGGACCCTGTGTGTTCAGTGGCTTTGGGTTTGCCCCAGTGTCTGCCGGCACCCCAACCCCTTTCCAAAGAGCTGTCACCTGCCAGCAGCAGCTCTCAGACTTGTGTTCTCTGCCCTCTGCTCCTCAGCGACTGCTGGGTTTGCACGTGAGTGAGCACTAATAGAGTTGGGGCTCATCTCTTTGAGGGAAGGTGGGTACATCTGCTCTAGGGCACCTCTACCCTGAAGCCCACCTTCCTTTGCTGGCTCACCCAGGAGCGAGCTGCCTTTTCACTCCCTCCCTCTTCTCTCCCGCAGGCACATACCAGGGCCAGTTCACCAACGGCATGCGGCACGGCTACGGCGTACGGCAAAGCGTGCCCTATGGCATGGCCTCCGTAGTTCGCTCCCCGCTGCGCACCTCCCTCTCCTCCCTGAGGAGTGAGCACAGCAATGGCACCCTGCCCCAGCAGGACTCACCCGCCGCCAACCCTGAGAGCCTGCCTCTCTCTCCCACCATCACCCGCGGGGGCTTTGCCCTCAGCCTCTATGCTGAGGCGGAGGCCGGCAAGCCCAAGAAGGGGGGGCTCTTCCGCAGGGGCTCCTTGCTGGGGAAGCTGAAGAAGTCCGAGTCCAAGTCGTCCCTGGCCAGCCAGAAGAGCCGCGTCAGCTTCCTCAAGAGCGAGAGTGGGATCAGCTCGGCTGCCAGCGATGCCACCTCCACTGTCAGCTTAGGCGAGGGTGCCGAGGGTGAGGAGTATCCTCCCTTTGAGTCTGACATTGATGCCACTACCACGGAGACCTACATGGGGGAGTGGAAGAACGACAAGCGCGCTGGCTTCGGCGTCAGCGAGCGCTCCAGCGGGCTGAAGTACGAGGGTGAGTGGCTGGACAACCTGCGGCACGGCTACGGCTGCACCACGCTGCCCGACGGCAAGAAGGAGGAGGGCAAGTACCGCCACAATGTCCTTGTCAAGGGCATGAAGAAGCGTGTGATACCCCTCAAGAGTGCCAAGATCCGGCAGAAGGTAGACAGGAGCGTGGAGGGGGCTCAGAGGGCTGCAGCCATCGCCCGGCAGAAGTCAGAGATTGCAGCGTCCAGGTAGGTGCTTGGGACTCCAACGTACAGGTCCCCTTGATGATGGCGATCCCCATCCCACATCTCCCTCTGGAGCCATGCTCAGTACCTCCTCGCTGTGCACTGGTGGTGGGGTCAAGCATGCCTGCCTGCAATTTCTAGTTGATTATTTTTACAAAATGCTAGTGGAGCGAGGCCAAGGGCCATTGTGGCATCTCAGGGGTGTTCACGACCTGTCCTCTCTCACCTCCTTTTCTGCAGCCCTGGTGCAGGGGGGAGCTGCTGGACAGCAGGGACTGGCACTGGCCCTGACACTGAGAGGGATGGGGAACAGGAACTGCTGGGATGGGGAACACGCTGGTTCTGTGCCAGGCCACCTGAGTTGCTGGGTGTCATTGACAGGGAAGGATGAGAAATAGTGGTATTTGGCTGTGGTAAATCCAATGCCTGTTGAGCAGCGGAACATATCCCAGGCAAGTCAGGTTGGCAGCAGAGCATGGCTTGGTTCTGGAGCCCCTGCTGTGATTCTGTGGGGAGTTTATGGGATGCATTATGGTTGCCGCTTAGTTTTAGCAGCTCAGTGTAATGGTCTCTCTGGGACAAGCACTGCTGTGCTGAGACGCTGCAGACTTGGAGGCAGGACTTATGGTGGGTACCAAAGCAAGGTGAGAGCTGCCTGGGGAAGCTCCACGTGCTCCCCAGGACCCAGCTGTCCTCAGCCAGGTTTTGCCTGTGTGTTTCTGCCAAGAGGGAGGCAGCAGCCAGAGCCAGGGAGGGTGGCTGAGCCCGATCCTGCGGCACACAACCACATCTCGCAGCCCATGATGCTTTGGGGTGCCAGGAAAGGAGGAAACAGGGAGGATTCAGCTGGATTTGTCTCCTTTTTTCCCCCTCAGTTTGTCCTGACCAGACCCTAGGGGTGGTAAGAGGGCTACGGCAGCTGGCAGCCAGTGAGTAGCAGCGTGCCTGGGGACGAGTGCCCAGGGGCGTGCGAGGGGCTGCTGCGAGCACGTGGCAGTCTCTCCTTGCACCAGTGTCCCTTGTTTTGGCAGACACACAGGCACGGCCGGACACATCGTCCCTGTACCGCCTGGTACATTGGGACCAGACAGGTGGCCTCCACTTAGAATTAGCTGTGTTAGAAATTAGTGGGAAAGGAAAGCGCTAATTGCTTTGTCATCCCTCCTGGAATGGATGAGGCAGGAGATAAATGAACGGCTCTAGGGTCTACCTAGGAAGAGCAGGAAAAAAACCTCCTTCTGCTGTGTCCCTGACTGTGTCCAAGCTGTGCCAGCAGTGCTCTCTTCCTCCAATAGTGTTCCTGCCAATCTTGGAGCTGCCTGGCAGAGACCAGAGACTGTGAGGCAAGGGCAAAGCCTTCACTTCTCTCTCTTCCTCAGGGATAGGTAGTTGTGATAGACTTTGAGATTTCACCTTGCCTCTTCTTCAAAACCTCACCCCACATAGGCTTTGCTCGGCTGCTGGCCAGTGGCTGGGACCCCAGGGCCGTCCTGCCTTGCTCCTTTTTTAGTGCTGATTCTCAGTTACTTCATTACCTAGGAGAGATAGGAAATAATGGAAATTCTCCCCTCTGAGGAATACTGACTTTACTCTCCAGGCAGCCGTTGCTGCTCCAAAGTTTTGCAGGGAGCATGGCTGAATTTTTTTATTTAGCAAAATCCAGTTGCCTCAGACACTGGCAGGGAGAAACCGGCGGGATTGCAAGTGAAATGCTGTGCAGGGCCAGCCAGGATAAAAATAACAGACTGGGGTGGTGTGGAGCTTGTCAGAGCCTCCCAGCAGGGTAAGCTCAGCCCTACACCAGCCTTGCCGTGCCCGGGAAGAACGTGCAGCCGTGGTGCTACCCGCCTGTAAATAAGGAGGCTGGAGCTACAAAAGCTGCTCCCCAAGAGCTCAGCCGGTTTACACAAGCCCCTTTTTATTATACACTATTTACACTTCGGATCAAAAGCGGCTCTGCAGTGTTTTCCATCAGAGGCTGGAATGCACCCGCTGCCCTGACAGGGGACTGCATCTCTGCCTAGTGCGGCTGGGGAATAATTTCCTATTAAGGAAACCCTGGAGATGGAGGAAATAAGACGTTAAATGCAGTTTCCTCCAGGGAGTCCTCCCCACGAAGACCCTGCGATAGTCTGGCTCTTGCAGCAGAGAAGAAAGCCAAAGACCCCGGCACCATTCCTGCAGCGTTGTCTGCAGCTGAGCTGAACCCGCTGCATCAGGCTCCTCTGTCCTGTAAACTATAACTCACCGTTGCTAACAGTCTTATTCCTGCTGTAATCTGGTCTGGGCAAAACCACGCTCTCTACCTCCTGCCTTTTGAAAACCTGACTTGTGCTCTCCTTCCTTCTTCTTTCAGTTCAGCTTTGGGATTGAGAGTAAATAATTTTGTCTTGAAAGGGTCTTTAGGTTAAACCCCAGCTCTGCCACCGACTTTCTGTTTGACCTTGAACCTTGCCTCAGTTTCCACACTCTGGACAGTGAGTAATTGCAGGCAGATTGTGAAAATCAATGATTATGGTTTATAAAAGGGCTGTACTAACATTAGCATTGCCCTGGCTAGTAACTGCAAGGTGGGATTTTCTAGGGAGCATTTATATTTCTCCTTAGATGACAGCGTGTACCTTACCCCAAAAAAATGTCTTTGATGCTTCATGAATCCTTTTTTGGGGGAAGACGCGACGTATCTGTATGTAAGATTATTGCCAGAAACTAATTAGCAGGACATGGCAGCCGGGCTGTGCAGACTCCTGACAACCTCTACCTACCTGTGCTGTTGTGGATGGATGTTTGAGTTCCACTTGCTTCTGGCACTCAGGGGAGCCCCTTGCAGAGCTAAGCGACCGTAACATCCAGCCTTCCGCTGTCTGGGGGGGAGGTGTCAGGAGAAAACCAGATTTCACTCTTTTGCACCATAAAAGGCTCTTTAGGGGTAGAAATCCCAAGGAAAACAAGCCCACATGCTGGAAGCTGCCTTGGCCAGTTGCACCGCAGGAATCCCAGGCACGTGCCCGAGCTCTGGGGATGTGTGGGCAGGAGGCTGCCGGCAGCGCTGATGGGCACCCTGCCTGTGGTCTGCCCTGAGGAAACAGGCAGGAGAGCAGTGATGACCAGGAACAATGGTCAGTCACGGTCAGCAAACCTTCCTCATCCCACGCTCTGCTCCAAGGCGTCCGAGGCATCAAGACTGCTTTGCAGCTCCTGCTACGTCTGCCTGATCAGTTTGGGTATTCCAGCCGGCGCCGTGAGCAGTGCCAGCTATTACCTGTCCCACTGCCTGTCCTGCCCAAGTGGCCCTTCCCTGGCCTCCTCAGCTCCCTCTGGAATCCTCCCAAGTCAGCAATCCAGCTGCTTTCCCCATTGTGCAAGAGGCTGAGGGCAGAGCTGGCATCGCCTCACCACTGGCTGCGGGAACAGTGATTTTTTTTTCATTCTTTTTTTATTTTAGTGGAAACCATTTGGCATGGGATTATGCTGTCCTGAACAGCCCATCCCAGCTCAACCAGCTGCCCCCTCACCCCTTGAAAAGCCCCTTGGTGCTGCTCAGACATTGGGCAGAAACCCAGAGCATGTCCATCAGCTAATAGGATGGAGGTAACGGCACATAGTGTGATGAATCCTCTCCCAGATTGCTGTCACTTGAGACAAAAGTCATCCTGAAACGCAGCTTCTGTGGCAGCCAGTAGGTTGTTAAGCACTGGCCCAGGTTGCCCAGGGCAGTGGTGGAGTCACCGTCCCTGGAGGGATTGAAAAGCTGTGGAGATGTGGTGCTGAGGGACATGGTTTAGCGGTAGGCTTGGCAGTACTGGGTTAGTGGTTGAACTGAATGATCTTAAAGGTCTTTTTCAACTTAAACGATTCTATGATTCTGTGATGACTTTACTCCTGCACAATGGTAACCGCAGAGGGACATGGGGGTTAACGTGCACCATATGAAGTCTGTTAGCCATGCTCTGTACTGCTGGTGCCTCGGGATTGCCTTCCTGTGATTCCAAAGGGTTCCCATCTGAACTGAAATGAGGCTGTTCCTGCGGTGCCAGGTGAATGTGCCTTCCCCTTTCCTGCCCTTTGCTCCATCTGGGGGCTCCTTTGAAAAAATGTTCGGGTGTGTGGGAAAAGGCAGTGAGACCCTGGGATTGCAACCAGGATGTTGTCTCCCTGTTGCTTAAGTAGACAACCTGGAGGAAAGCCAGCAGGTTTGTCCTCCCCCAGCCCCCACAAGGAGAGGACAGCCACCACCGAGCCATGAGCAGGCCAGTTAAAAGCCATCCTGAGGGTGTAACAGCTGCCCTGGAGTTTTCTGGGCACATCGGTGGGTGCCACACAGGGTGCTCTGCACCGCTGGGTGTTTGGGGAGCAGCAGTACCCAGGGGTGCTGCCTATGCACAATGTGCTCGCCTGTCACGTTGGGAGGATGGTTCCACTGAAAGCAGGAAGGAGAGTGGAAGTGGTCAGCTTTCATGTCTTTAGAACAGATTGAAATAAAATAGAATAGAATAAAAAGCAAAAGGGAGGGCAGGACCCGCTGCAGGGGGAACCTTTGATTTTTTTGAAAGCTGTACGCTCTATAGCTGGGCAGCTCATACAGGGGATTCCCTTCTCACTGGTGCCTTAGGGGCACAAAGTGAGTGTAAATACTACAAATCCCCCCTCCATCCCATTGCAACAGCATTTGCTGTGAACTGCCTCTGCACGTGGTTGTACTTCCCAGTGACTTGGACCAAAATCAATGGAGGGATTTGGCTGTGTGTCCTGCAGGGTACGGATCTGGCCGTGCTCTGAGATTGTTGGACAGGTGTACGTCTGGTAACAACACCTCAGATATATCTGACAAGTGTCACAGGATCAAAAGCAAAGGAAGGTAGTAGAGGCAATAATGTCTGCTGTGCTTCACCTGTTTGTCTTCAAATACCGGCCCTGAAGCTCCTGTGCTGGTGGGTGGTTTATGCCTGGAGAGTACAATCAAAAACTGATACATTTTGAATTTATTTTTGGTTTTAATGTGATAATGTAGTAATGTAATATCTATAGAGGTCCTACAATACTGCTGCTTGGAGAGATACCTGTAGGAATTTCTAAACTGCATTCTGAAGTGCTAGGCTTTAATTCCTGTTGGTGTAGGATTTACTCATCACGGTGAGCCTGGGCTGTGCCGAAGCACCGCAGAGCTGTGGTGAGCACTTGGTGTCAGAAATCCCATTGGGGCAGCTTCCCTGGCAGTGACACGTGGGTGTCATTCACAGCATGAGCTGTTGCCTAGTTCTGAAGCCTACGCTGGTTTTCTGTCCGTACCTGTGTCTTTGGAGCATATCTTAGCTCTCCCTTCAAATAACAAGAGTGCTTGATGGCTCCAGTATCACTTTCCAAGCCTCCCTGCCCAGCCGCATTCCCGGCAGCGCTGCCGCTGTCTCCCTGTGCTCAGCGTTTCCAGCCAGCAAGGCCAGGCGGCAGCGAGTGGCTCTTTGGGGAACGCGGGTGTGTGGTGCAAATGACGTCCTAAAATCGCTGGAGTCAGCAGAGCCTCCTGACTAAATAAGGGCAGGCAGAGCAGGGCTTTATCAGCACAGCCCAAGCGTGACAGCTGAGAGCCAAAGTCCGTGGCAGCCCACGCTGCTGGAGCTCGGCCGCGCACTTCCACTGATAAGGTGCTTTATTTGGCACAGCTCATCCCTGCTGGGCTCCTGCGCTCATCCCTGGTGCTCTTGGGGGCTTATGCTGCCAGTGGGGAAGGTGGGCGACCAAAGCCATGTCTTCCCAACACACCTCTTTGGTGAAGCACAGTGTGTGTCCTGTGCAGAACTAGGCTGGTCTGATGACCATGGTGGCCTCTGCTGTCCTGGGGCTGACAGCACGGCTCGGCTTCCCCGAGGCTGGAGAGTTCAGAGTTGGGATTTTCAGGTCTGTTGAATCAGACTCGGGGTTTGCTCTGAAAGAGTTTTAGAATTTTTTTAAAATATCCTTTGCTTTCTGCTTTCTTCAGGCTTTTAGCCAGAGGCACAAGCATTAAGACAGTGGTGTTCCCAGACCTCTAGGTCCAAGGCTAGAGGACAGGATGTTCACGGCCACCCTGAGAGAGTGGGCAGTGGTGCTTCAAGGCAGTCCCTGTCAGTTGGGCACCCTGCTTAGGAGAGCAGCTGACCCTCCTCTGCTGTCCCAGCTTCACCATCTCCTGGCTCCAGGACTACACCCCACCGTGTGATGGGTGAGTGTGTAACAAGGAGGTAGCAGCAGGCGGGAGATGAGCAGAGCTTGTCCTGGCCCCAGGTGAGATATTGGCTGCAATTTACCTCTGAGTGTGAGCTGCCAGGGAGAGACACAGGAGCTTGGAGTTGCATTTCTGCAGCTGTATGACCAGACAATGAAGATTCCACAGCCTGACCTGTCAGGGGGCTTAAAAGATAGATGAGTGCAGGTGAAGAGGGGGACAGGACTATTCTGGCTTCATTAAAATCCCCCTCATACTCTGTGGGGTGCAGGGAGAGACTCACGCTGAGCAAGATGCAGCCACAGCTGGAGGCGGTGGAGTGGAAGGAGCTGAGGGCAGGTCCTCAATGGGAGCCAGGGTGCCTGCAGGCAGGGAGAAATGTGGGCAGCTGCGTGGCTCCTGCCATAGATGGGTGCCAGGACACATCAGTGAGGGGACGCTCCTTGGTCCTGCTCTCTCGGCAGAAATTTCTCACAGAGCTCAGTGTGTTTATAAAGAGGATAATCTTGTTTCATTCATTCTTGGTTGATAGAAACCCAGTCGCTGGAATCTATTTCCTCACCAACCAATGCCTAGGGCTGGGACTCTCCCGCTTTCTGCGTGGTGCTGCTTCCAGCAGTGCTTGTGCTGTCCCATGAAACCAGGCAAATAAAGACCTTTCCCCCTTGTTGCTCCCAAGCAGGCATGACCTCCTCCACGTGGCTTATCAGCACAAATGGAGGTCCATGTCCAGGATAACCATCCATGGGGACAGTGAGGAGAAACCTACCTGGCCTGGGCCACCATAGCCAGGACCACTTCAGCTTAGGTTTCCCTCAAAGTTCTTGGACCATGAACACCCCTGGCTGCCTTGTGCCCTGGCATTGCGTTATCACCACACCTGGTTTGGTTTGGTTTGGTTTGGTTCGGTTTGGTTTGGTTTAGTTTGGTTTGGTTAGGAGGGATACTTCCACCCGGGATTAGGAGGTTAGGAGGGATACTTCACCACACCCTGGATTGGGAGCCTGGGGACTTTGTATCACTTGTGTCTGGGACATGAGGGACATTCAGCCCCTGTTCCAGACTTTACAGCCTTGTGATTGGGACTGAGCAGGGATGGTTTAGGCTTGATTGGGCTGAGATTTTGTGGGTTTCCTGTATAGGTACTGCCTGTTTCCAACAACTGCATGACCTTGTCCCACCCAAAAAGGCCCTTGGGCTCACCCTTCCTCCTAGCTCACCATTACTGTCCTGGCCACTGGAGCCAGGCAGTGAGCAGGCTGCAGGTGGGCCGTTCTCTGTTCCTGGTCCCGTGTGGCCATGGGGACAGCAAGCTCCAGGGTTAGGGTCCAGTGCTAGGATCAGACACTTGCCCCAGCTGCGGGACCCCCACAATATGTCCTCCCTGTGTGTGTGACTCTGCAGGCCAGAGGGATTTGGCGCCGTGGAAGAAGTGATGGTGTGACACCTTCACCCCTTTGTTTCAGCCCTGTCCTGGAATGGCCTCATCCCCATCCCAGCCTGGCTGCAACTTCAGCATTGACACATGTTTGGCCCACCATGCCTGTGCTGTTGATGCATTTTGACTCCAGAGGAGGGTGCACACAGCTTTATCTGTTTTCCATCCGCCTCGCTTGAATTTCCTTAGGCACTTTCATGCCCTATTAGGGTAAGAGGGAGCGTACACTTTCTGTAGCTCCAAGGAGAATGCATCTGTTGGGGAGCAGACTGCTTTCTCCAGGGCTTCCTGGGTCTTTGGAGTTGAAGCAATTGGGGCTGTGTCAAGAATTGCAGAGTTGGGATGGCAGGACGTCAGTCCCCGGGATGGGTACGACTCAGATAGCTGGCCAGGCAGCAAAAGTGGAATTAATGGGCTGTTCATTCTGATCCTGTGAGAAAGCCTTATCTCAAGAGCTTACAAACACAGAAAGGGAAAAATGAAGTGTGACTTTAATCTGCAAAAATGACAGTGGAAAATGGTAGGTTCTCATTCAATTGATCTGCTGCTGTGTGGAGCAGGAAGGTTTTGACTCCCATCCAAATGATTGAAATCAGCCGGCAGGGAGCCGGGCTTTAAAATCATCTGATTCTATCAGGCTTTGCTCAGAGGTTATCGTCATTTCAGTGGAATGTGAAATAGGCTTATCTTGAAAAAGAAAAAATATTTGGGTAAAATGTCCAATTTAAGTATAAAGCCTGAGATACAGAAACCTTCCCTTCTCTTGGAGGAGGTGCATTTTTTTCAGCTTATCCTGGGGCCAAGCCAGAGTCCTTCGGCTTTCTGAGTCCAAGCTTTTGTCGTTTTGCTCCTGCGAGGCCTGCTGAGCATTCAGTGAGAGCCATGAGGTTCCTGCTGTCCCATCCTTCTGCGTGCTCTCAGCAGCCTTGGGTGCAGGTGCAGAGGACATGGGTCACAGCTCCCTGCTCCCTCTCTTGTTTCTCCTGGACCTCAGATCTGTGAGTGTCAACTCTAGAGACCTATAGGGCTGGGAGAAAAATGCTTCTGCCCTAGATTTTAGTAAATAATTTGGCTTCTGACCAAATGCAATATTTTAAGAAATCTGCTTGCTCTCATTTCTTTTAAAATAATAATGATGATAATGCCGCTTTTCTTTTTCGACAGAGAAAAAAAAAAACCAAAAGACAAACCAGATACTGCAGTTCCTCTCTTTTGATTTGGAATACTGAAACCTGAAAAACACTCAAGTTAGAAGTTACTAAAACTTTTCATTGAAAAAGTCTCATAGAGAAAACACACTTTCTGACCCATTGTAGCACTGGTGGGGCTGGCAATTGGGTAAAACACACTCAGATTGTAGATGCCAGCTGCTTGGCAGAGCTTGGGGCTGGGCAGAAGCTCCTGAGTCAGACTGGGCTCCCTCAAAACAAATGTCTGCTGCAGTCCGGGTGTTCTCTTGGAAGTAGAAATTCATTCCCCTGGGCAGGGCAGGGAGCTGCCACAGCCCACTCAGTGCAGGTATAGGCAGGGAGGCAGCACAGTGGGGACAAAAGGCTCTTCTGGAAGACCCTGATTGAGTGTGTGCTGTAAAGACATTTTGATGCAGTTATCAATGGGATAAGATGTCTGCTTTGCTCTTCCTGTGGTAGCCGATTAAACAAGGGTCTCCAGAACACTAGCTGAGCCCTTTTGGTAATGGTGTGGTGGAAGCTGGAACAAACCAGTGGTATTTGTGTATAGGTCCAAGACTGTGCTGCTCAGGGAGGCTTACTCCTCCAGGCTCCGCATGATCTGCACCCAGGGCAGCATAGAGGAGAGTGGACCTGAAAACCAGGGGGGAGGAGGAGGGACTCCACTTGGCACCTGCAAATCCCCCCATTTTTCTCCTAAAGAAATCTTTGTGGATTCTCGTAACAAGCTGCTCCCAGCCTGGCTATGCTGCCAGGATGAGCTCTGGCAGGGTGAGGAGCTGTCTTGCCCAGCTGGGGCCAGTGCAGTAGCCCTGGAGCCACACTGCTGTACTGGTGGCCCTTGGAGCCGGCAGGCTCTGGCTTGCACTGCTCCGTTTAGAGCTGGCTCCGGGCAGCTGCTAGCTGGCATCCGAGGGCTGCGGGGAAAACGGAGAGCAGCTGTGGTCTATGCCAGCCTCACTGGCTCTTTGCAGCCCATGGGCTCCCGTGCAGGCTGGCATGGCCGAGCCCTGAGGGCTAGCTGCCCACTCGGTCTCGCTTGGCTTGTGGGGCAGTCAGGATGGCAGAGATTAATTGAGCAAATCTCCCTTACGCAGGGCCAGGGTGTGTAGATTGTCATCTTATTGAAGACAGCTGCAGTTCTGTCTGCTCCAAGATTAATATCACTTTAACTGTTCCACAGGGAAGTATCCCTTGGTGAAAGATGCAAGTGGCTCTGAGCTATTTAGAGCTGAGGATAACATTTCGGTATTTTAAAAATTCACCAAGTAATCATAAAGGCTAATGCTTGCTGAGCTCGTTAGGTGGCAGGGAGCTTTGCCAGGCCTGTGCTCCTGAAGCAGTGCACAGAAAAGGATGCTTTTCTTCTGCCTAAATGGCCTGATAATGCCATTTCTGTGGAAGGAAGGAGAAAAAGTCTGATATATTCAGCTAAGTAGCATGGACATGTACAGAGTGCCACCACTTCTGTGTAAGTGCTGGTACCATGCGTGAAGAACCTGGGGCATCTTGTGAATTGGCTGAAGGGAAGGGAGGCTAGAGGGCAGAGGGGCTCAGCAAGGGCGAAGTGGCTTCTCTTTTCAGATTTCTTGGGCAGTGGTACAGAGGTGTTTCCTTTAGGATGCAGTTTGTGTTGATTTGTGCTTAATTCCTGATTTAGATCACACCTCCCAGGTGCAAACGCAATATAAACCAGCAAAGACTCACACACCTCTGGGCTGTCAAGGTCTAAACTGAGTGGGTACATGCACAGGAGATGGAGCAAGACGAGCGAAAGAAGTGTCAAAGGTATATCTGGCTCTCAGAGCAGGATGCTTGTGGGTAGGGACATGCAGATGGTTTGACTTAGGCAGGGAAAGAGGCACAAGAGATGATCTGAGAAGGGATATTCAGTCCCATGGGCTGGTTACAGGCAAAGGAAGGTAGCAAAGCTTTGCTGGTATCTGCATGCACATGGAGGCAGAAGGAGAGGCAAAAAGGAGATGGATTGGGACTGAGCAGGAAGAAAGGGATGCTCCAACTATAGAAGTGACACAAGTCCCAAGACAATGTGGAAAACAGAGGAGACAGAAAGTGTCTGTCCTGGTCAGGTCATAGAATCATAGCATGGTTTGGGTTAGAAGGGATCTTTAAAGGTCATCTAGTCCAACCCCAACACAACTCTGTACTAGTCAGGTGTTTGTGTCCTTGCCCTTC
Source organism: Baryphthengus martii (assembly GCA_013396935.1). NCBI lineage: Eukaryota > Metazoa > Chordata > Aves > Coraciiformes > Momotidae > Baryphthengus > Baryphthengus martii. The sequence goes on along the minus strand of VWZK01018224.1, from coordinate 143,921 downwards.
ACAATGTGAATGTAGAAGGGACCATGTTGCCATCAGCAAAAGCACTTCTGCAGCTTTTCCTCCATCCTCTCTGAGTGCTGCAAACATTCCTGCCAAGACAAACTGTTATCTTAAGTTTCTTCAGAAGGACAAAATGATTCCTGCTGGATTCTGGAGCAGGGATTTGGCTGGGGTTGGAAAAGTCAGTTTCCAGGAGACGGGAGTTTAACAGAAGTCTCCCTTCCTAGAACTGACTGATGAATTGCATTTAACAGCCTTTTTGGCACCTCATGATAGCAGAATGGCAAGAAAAAGGGGATCAGTTGGTCCTTGCTCAGGGTTTGCTGCATCAGTGGGAGGAGGGAGACCCTGAAGAAGGAAGGACATTGCTGGAGAGGTTTGTCTTTCCCTTAATAAGCAAACGTGCAGTAGCTCAGGCAGAGAGCTGAGCTCTTCCCCTATTTCTAGCTGCAAGGTCATCGCTGCACCTGCAGGCGCCCCAGCCCTGTCTGGTATTTGCAGTATTCTCTGCTAATTCCAATCTCATTTACAGTCTAATCCAATGTGGATGTGCAAAACCACAGAAACTGTCCAAAGAGACGGGGGTTCTGGCTGGGCTCTGGGTCTCACCTGTTAGCATGGTGCTCAGCTGTGGCTCGGGTGTCCACAGGGGATTTTGGGAGCAGTCGGAGGAATGATTCAGGCAGTGTTTCTGGGAGAGGGCCAGGAAGGACAGGAGTGGTGCTCTGTCCTGTGCTAGTATAAAAACAATCAGAGCATTAAAGCTGTGCTAGAGGAGCAAATAAAACAGCAGATACGTTTAACACTCCCTCTTCCATGCATCCAGCTGGGGTGTGAAGGCTCCGTGCCTGACCCAGCCAATGCTGTTGGGAGGCTGGGTCGGGGTCTGCAGGCATTGTCCACATACCTCCCGTTGGCTCAGCACAGGGCTGCTGCTCCTCCTCGCAAAGAATTCACCCAAGGTATTTTTAACGGTGCTGCCCGGGGAGATGGCTCAGGGTGAAACTGGGAAGTTCTCATCCCAGGCAGTAATGCCTCACTTGGGACGGGGAGCACCAGCATTGGTTTGAAAAGGCACCTCTCCGTGTTTACTGCTCTTTCTGTATTATTGGATGTATTTAACGTTCCTGGCTTGTTTTCCGTCACTGCCTTGAAAAGGGACTTTTGGATTCTGCTGCTGGATGCTATAAAATCCATGGACCTCTTTAAATTTCACCTCAACCTCCCCCATCTCCATAGTTTCTCAACCGGTTTTTGCACAAGCTGCTTTCTGCAGAGGTGCTGGGAGTTGACAGCACAACCAGCAGTAAATAAAAAGTGTGGCCCTGATTCAAGTGCTGCCTGAAAAGTATCAAATTTATATGCATATAATAAAAGGTTGGCATTTTTCTTTTTGCAAAAGCTGATTCTGTTTTTTGAGCAGGTTTTAACCTCGGAATAAATTTTTCCTCTTACATGTTTCTGTCTAAAGTTCGAAGATCACCTTTCTGCCTCTGTCAAAAACCTGCCTCAGCTTTTTCAGCTTTTAATTTTTTTAGCATTGTGCCCAGCAGACCTCCGAGCCGTGGGCTTGGAGAGGCTTTTATGCTGTGAGTTACATGTGCTGGGCACTTCCAGGGTGGCTGGTATTTGTCTCCTGCTTTGCAGTTGGGCCAAGTTTTTCTCTGTGTTGAGCTCCCAGGCACTGCCAGCCCTGCAGATAAATAATAAATTCATAAATACTCTAGACAAGTTAGATGTTATTGTTATGGCTGGGCCCTTTCCTTCAAGCTGTGCTTTGTCACGGTGTCACTAAACCCTCAACATGGTTTTTTGGAGGGCTGTGGGCACCAGTGCCTTCCCTCTGTGCCCTGGGGACGTGCGGCACAGCTGGGAGAGATGTACTTAACACACTGGACCTTGGCTTTGTAAACCAGATGTTCATCACCTGACTGCTGCTAGAATAAATGAGCTCAGCAACGGAGGGACCCAGTGCAGGGCATCAGCATCTGTGTTGGGGCCAGGCTGCTGGCTGGAGGAAAGCAGCACCCTCTGCCTTGTGCCACAGCCTCCCCAGGACGCTGGCAGGGCCAACGCGTGGTGCACCGGAGCTGCCAAATGTGAAGCTGCAGCTGTGTTGTTCTTAGTCCCTCCAGATCAAACAGTTCTGGGTGACTTTGCAAGCAGGCGGACAGGAGCAGAGGTTGGGTGTATGTCCTGGATGAGGGAGCTGGGCCAAGCTCCCTGGCCTCATGCCCCTCTGTGCCCAGGAAGGCTCGTTGTAGAGCCCTGCTAGCCTTGGGACCGCGGTGTCTTGCAGTGATGGCTCAGCCCAGCTGATTCAGCTCCCCACCACCTACGGCATCTTCACTGCAGCCTCTGCAGCTGAGGTTGGCGTCTTTCTGGCCTCGTCATCTCTTTACCCACAGGAATTGCAGAACTCAAGCCTCATGCGGCAGCCAGATAGCATCCAGCAGCTTCTCTGGAGAAAAGGAAATCTCCAGCAGGAGAGAAGCATAACTGGCAGCTGCTTCGTCACCTCCAACACCCCCAGGCTGATCTCTTGCACTTGCCCCAGATGCTGGGGGAGAACCAGGCATGCAGGAGCCGTCTGCACCCCTTTGGTAATACATTAGCGTGAGTCTGGCTCTGCCGTTGCTAGCAGAAGGAGCAGACTCTGCATCCAGTCCACTTTCAGGCTACTTTTTTGGAAATCACCTTTATGAAAGTATCCACCCGCTTGTGAGGAGCTGCCTGCTGCTCCCCCAGCTGGGGCCGGCTGGCTGGTTGTCTGGCTGGGAAGTGGCCCAGGATAGCCTCTGCCTGGCTCAGCAGACAGCTGAAAGGGAGGATTTTATCTCTCTATGGTCCTCTGAGAGCAGCAGGATGAAGCCAGGGGTTGGAGCGCAGCCTGCCAGAGTGAAGTGCTAGATCCTCACTTTGCAGACTTCTTCCCTGGGCCGGCGCCGGACAGGCTGTGTGCCCCACGCACAGCACGCCCAGCCTGCTCTGATCCCCCAGGCATGGAGAGAGCAGAAACATCCCCCTTGGCCCCTGCCAGATTATAGTAGAATTAATCACACTGATTATATGCTACCAAAAAAGGAGGTGGTTTCACTGTTCAGAGCTGTCTCAGACCTCCTGCTTGCGAGCAGCAGCTTAAAATTGCCGTTTTCTGTCTCATCATGTTGTCTCTGTGTTTTTCAGCAGTTGTAATAATTTTGGATAAAAAGATCAGGAATGACAACAATCCCAGGCAGCTCAGCCTGTACAGAAAGTAAGGAGATAACTTGTGAGTGTGGGCAGAGAGGTGAATCAGGGCTCCAGCGGAGGAACAGGCTGAGCCACAGCAGCTCCACACCCTCTTCTCTATCGCAGGGCCCTGAACAGCATTTCCAACCCTCTGTCAAGTCACACTGTTGCCTGCATCGTTGGGATTAATGTCCAACGTTTAGTTTTTTCCCTGCAGCTACTCCTAATGAGGTGTATGTCTATGTAAATACATGTGTGTGTATATAAATATGTATCTTCTACCTTCTGAGGGTTTCTTTCCCAGCATTTCTTTCACCTTTTCATTGTATTCAGACTAAAGCTAATCTTGTCTTCATACTGCATCTCACTTTAATGGGAAAGAATTAATCCTGATTTCAGGACTGACAATCCAAAAATTCCTTTGGAGCATTTTCACTGCAGGGATAAGAATGGCACATTTCCTCATTTTTTGTTCTAAAACATGACCACGTACCAACCCAAGTCTGAAAAGGGCTCATCAGACACCCTAAGACCACATCAAAGGTTGTAATTCATAGCGAATTTGCGTTCGAGGGCTGCGAACTGTTTATTTAATTGTCTGCACAAAAGTAGGTGGTTTTCCTTGGTCAGCCAGTGCAGCAAGAGAGATACAGGGAACCACAGCACACGATAGTGAGAGCATGGGGAAAGCAGCTCTCCATACATCTCAGGTGGAACAAAACAGCTGAATATATGGTACTTCACCCTCCCTGAGTTTGAAGGTGCGATTTTGCTGTTTGAAGTCAGCTCCTTCCCAGACTGTGAGCAGCTGGGCTGTAAAGCCAGCCCTGTTTTTAGCATAAAGATCACAGGTCCCCGAGTGTGAGGCATGTGAGGAATATGACAGCCGGCCAGCAAAATGACTCTGAAAGACCTGTGGCTCTATGGAGCAAGGAGGAGATGTGCTGGGAAGGAGTGGAGAGGACTCTGGGAGCCAAGCGGAGAGGGAGGCAATAGCTCTGCGCAGAGGGCAGCCTCCCAGGCTGTGGCGAGTGAAGGAGTTCCTTGGACAGCAGGTGAGGTTTGCTGGAGAGCTACAGGAGGGACATTTGGGGTGAACCACGTCCAGAGTGCTGGGCAGGGGCACGCTGCCTCTGGCGAGGGGCAGCAGCTCAGTGCTGGTGACAGCACAGCGGCGTTCAGCTGTCACGGTGTGGTCCCCTTAATGCTCCAGGTGCCTGCGGTGATGCTTTTGACATTCCTCTGAGCTATGGTTTTGGTGCTTCACACACATGAACGTGCTTGCATTGACAAATGCACTGTTCCCTTGTGTGGCTACGTGCAACCTTCACACCTTAGCCTTAAGCATCCATGACGCTTACTTGTTGAAAATCTGATCTTTTCTCCTCGAGTGTGAATTTTTGGGTCAAGTGGGCAAGCACTGACTGCTGTGATGCCAGATGGGCTGATTCGATTTTGTTGCTGGACAGGGTCTGCTGCTCAAGGTCACACAATCTTGGCTCAGACAGTGCTCACTGTTGTCCTCTTTTCTCTTCACAGGACGGCTCATGCCAAAGCCAAGGCTGAAGGGTCTGAGCAGGCAGCTCAGGCAGCTAACAATGAATCGGGCATAGCCAGAATGATGGCCAGGGAGCTCTCCCCAGACTTCTACCAACCAGGTAGGACCAGAGGCATCTTCCAAGAAGGCTTTTGCAGTTTCTTTGGGGAATCTCTTCAAATGCTTCACCCACGTTATAACTGCACATTGTTGCCCTCCTGTCTATCCTAAATCCTCTTTCACGCAAGTTCAGCCCTGGATGATTTGGTGTCCTCCTTACACCACTGTTTGACCCATTGGAATATGTTACTATAAGCTGGAGGAGAAACCCACAGTCCCTCAATTTCCCCTCATGTTTCTCCACACGTTGAAGCCCTCCCAGTGCCAGGCAAGGCAGGCAGCAAGCTTGTGTCTGTTTACAGTGCTCCTGTAGATACACCCCTCATAGCTTTTCACATTGACTCACAAGCCTGTATCCTGTGGGGCCCCACACCCACCAGGGTATGATCCAACTCAGCTAATTAGAGGCTGTGATATCCTATAAGAAGATCACTAATGCAAAATACCACTTCCTTGTTTCTCTATTTATTTGTTAGCATTACTGCTGATTATTTGGCTGGGAAAACACTTGGGACGTTCCTTCTATAAGACCAAGCACTGAGGATTAGTAGATAGGAAGTGTAATATTAGAAGCAGCATTGTGAATGCCATTACCTTTCCCTAGACCAAGTTAGCTAGAGATGCGTCCTTCCTGGAAAGCTTTCCTTTCTGGAGAGGGAACGTAATAACAGAGCAGAAAACAAAGATCCAAGTTCCTACATTTTTATCCTGTCTTTCTTATTACCTGGCTTTGTTACCTGGAGCAAGTACCTGGTGGCTCCTGAGGCAGGATCACAGGGACCATCACAGCAAAACTAGCCCTAGCAAAAGTAGAGGTTAGAAGGAAAGACTGACTCCTGCTCAGCAAAACCTGCCACCTCCTCCTGCTCTGTTTTTGGTTCCTGTCGGTCTCCAGTGCTACATCCTGGCACAGGGCACACAGTGGGAAAGGGGAACCACTCACACCTAGCACTTGACCAGGGAGAGTCATGCTGACAGATTTGCCAAAGTCCGCTGTACTCCCACCCTCCCAGCTGGGGAGACACCATGCTGGAGGGCTGCCAGTTCCTCCCCACCCTCCAGCAAGGCCTGTTGAAGCTGGCTTTGAGTGGGGAAACACCCCAGCGCCTGGGGATGGGCATGAGCCAGCCTGTGGCACTGCATTTAACAATAGCTAAATGTTGCTTGATCCTGACATAAGCCCCCCAGCTGCCACTCGCAGCTCCACATTCACTCTTTGCACACTGGGGTATTTATAGCCCAGAGGCAAAGGAAACTGGAATTCCTGATGGGAGATTTTTGACATCTAGCTAGATTATTTTTTCCATCCATGGCGATTGAATAAAACACTTGAAACGATCTCTGCAAAATGCCTGAAGCAGCCTGGCCTCCGCCCCTGGCTTCTCTCTCTGCTTTTATACAGGGCTTTGCTTGGGTCCTAGCCTCTCTCAATGACCTTGTAAGCTGTTGATGCACGTTTTTCTTCTAAGATTTTTTTTTTTAACCCTCTAAACTCCCTAAGTGCACAACACTGAGAAATGTCTCCTCTTGCATGACTGCACTGTCCAGGAACAAACAGACAAAAGTCCGCTCTTGGATTTTGGTAGGAGTCAGAGCTGCTGGTCACACAGCCGGCAAAGCTTGGCAGTGTTTGGCAGCTGCCTTTCCTCCTGCTGTCCTGGCAGACAGACTCTGCTCTGGCACAGGACAATCCTGCTCATCAAGCCTCATATCTCTATTAAGTATTGAGCCCTGGATTTCATTTAGAATATCAGCCCTAATAGCTTAGAGAGAGATGTAAGCCAAAGCCCTTGCTGAAATGTCATGCTGGGAGGTGAGGAGCGGTAAAGCTGTGCGGTGCCCTCCAGGCAGTTGTGGTTTTTTTGGTGTGAATTATTCAAGAGGAGAAGAAAGCAGCAGGAGAGAGCAAGGAGCCTGGAGCTGCAGGCAGCTTATTTTGAGGAGCCTGAACAACTGTTGAAATGGCTTCCGAATAATCCACTCACAGCCAGAAATAAATGGCCCTGAATGGGTCGCCTGCTGATTGACAGGAGTATGCAGGCAGGGCAGAGCCGCTAAAATCAGTGCCCTCTTTCTCCCCACTGCAGCCTCTGAGCAGGCATTGCCTGCGTGGGCAGAAGCTCGCAGTACGCAAATCACCCCACTGATTTATTAGCGAGAAAGGAGCACCAATCCAAATTTCCCAACCAGGCTCAAATCTGCATCAGTCCTTGGGATGGAGGAGATGAGGGGAGGAACTGTGCGGCAGCCGGAGATGACATGGCTCCAGGGGCCGTGCCGTCCAGGAGAACAGAGCAAGCCCTGTATGTCTGCACCCCTCAACATCACTCTGATTCAGTAGAATAAGGCCAAAGCCACTTTCCAAAGCAGGTGCTTTGCTTTCAAACAAGCTGCTTGGTGACCTCACGTTGCCCATAAGGAGCATTCTTGTCTTGTTCTCACTTGCTCTGTGCATCGCAGTGACATGTGGGTACCCCGGTCCCAGTGCAAGTCCCAACGTACAGAGCACTGTGCAGGGTTGTTATTCCAAAAGATAATCCCGGTTGTTCAGTGGTGGATTTTGCTCAGCCAGACATCCAGCACAATGGATATGTTCGGTGTCAAGCTCTGGCTGACTTCCCCAGACCCTAGCTGGGCTGCAATTTGATTTGCAGACATGGCCTAGGGTTAACAAGAAATAAAGATTTAATGATAGGTGAATAATTGAAGCGAGGACAACATTGGTAAGAGCTGACAAGTCAGCATGGAAGATGAGGCCAGAATGAAACCTGAAGCCCTGAGACACCTTGTGTCATGGTGCCAGGTAATTTTGCTGCTGTTGTGGGGCTCAGTGCAGAGAGGAGGACTGTGAAACTGCCAGCCCTGCTCCATGCATGAGAAATGTGTTTGTCCCATCGTGAGAGATGACAGGTAGATCATTTAGGGATACCTGCCTTGCCTGAGGAGACTGGGCATCTCTTGTATTACTTGTGAAGTTGCCACACCAAAGAAGCCACATGGAAATGTTTCCCAGACATTAAAAAATCAAAATTTTGGATGGGAGCTGGATCTCTTTAGCCCCAGGATAACCCATCTATGTGATCACAAAAAGCTGGACTGCAGATTTTCACTGTTTCTTTACTCTCACCTAGAGCTCCCTGCCTTCTCCTCTGGCTCTTCCCAGTTGGACAGCTCATGGCGGGACCCTGAGTCTCTGGCTGCTTCTGGAGGAAATCCATCCTGGAAGCTGTCTCTAGTTAGGGAGCGCCTCTTCTCCCAGCCTCCAGCCTAGTCCCTGTCACAGTCGTCCCCAAACCCGTTCGGGCTGGGGGCACAGCTGCCAAAGGCATGATGGTGGCACAGAGCTGGAGTGACTCCAGCCCTCAGGGCACTTCCTCACACCAGCTCCTCTCTCCACAGGCCCCGAGTACCAGAAGCGGAAGCTGCTGCACGAGATCATGGAGAACGCAGAGCACACCGTCAACATGGAGGAGGAGGCACCGCAGCCCGAGGGTGCCCCGCCGCCCCCCACACCCCCTGAGAGCCCGCAGCTCCACGAGCAGGAGGAGTCCCACCGCCANGCGGGCAGGCAAGCAGGTGGCGGGAGCCCCGCACCCACAGAGGGTGAGGGTCGGCCAGCCTCTCGGGGCTGGATGCGTCCCGCCGAACAGATGGAGATTGGGCCGCTGCAGAGGATGGCGCACGAGCCTGACGTCGACGTCTTCAAGGGCTACCACAGCTACGCCGTTCGGACCTCCCCAGTCTCCCCCGCCGAGGACTATGAGGAGGAGCCGCTCCCTGAGCCCGAGCCACCCTCCCCAGAGCCCCGGGGTGACCCACAGCGCCGTGGGGGCACCTCCACCCCTCTAAGGGAGCGGGAGGAGAAGCTGGCGGCCAAGGTAGAGGCCAAGCCAGAGCTGCCCCGACCCAAGGAGCCAAAGCAACGCCCCAGCCCCGAGCACAAGGCTGCTGGGCGGGCCGAGCCTGCTGCCAACAGGAAGACTGAGGCCAGAGCGCTTGGGTGGACGGAGCCCAAGGCAGTGGCCAAGCGAGGCCCAGGCCTGGTGGCGGTGGTAGCAGCGGAGCAGGAGGCAGAGGAGTGCGAAGAGGTGATGTGGGGGCAGCCTGTGAAGCACCCCTAGGAGTCTTATTTTCCCTTTTTTTTGGTTTATTTTTCCGCAGGAGGTGTGCAATGGCCAAGAGGGGTGCAGAGCCCATGGCCTCGAGAGTGCAGCAGACCCTGAGGGGTACCCAGTGGATCTGTTTGGGATCCTAAATTCTACTGGAGGAGGGTCTTGGTTTCCCCTGTCTTTCTGCCTTCCCAGCCTGCCCTGCCCCAGCTTGCTGGGGCTGGTGTTTATAACCTTGTTATTTTAACTTCCTCTCTGCACCAGGGCAGATACACTTTCAGACACGGCTCTATCTCTAAATTTGAGGAAAATACATGTCTTCTGATGCATTTTTTACAATTTTCTCCCCTTCTTTTCCTTTCTCTTTATCAGCCAATGTTTCTTTATTCTTTTTTCACCTATTATTTTTACTTTTTTTGTAGAAGAGGAACCTCACAAGCTGAACTGTGGTATTGACTCACCAGCTGGTTTCCCAGGTTTAAAATACAGTCACCGAAATTCAATTTTGCCATCAGCAAATACAGCTGGAAAACCAGACATTTTATTAGCCCGCTGCTTCTCATCTTGCAGCCCTTTGGACATGAATGGTTCTAATACTACTTTAGAAAAACACAACTTGGAATATATTGGTCTGAAATTAGAACAATCTCATATGAATGTGTTTGTTCATCTTAAAAACAGCAGCTTTACAAATATGGATGATGTGGTTGGAGAAAGGACTTGGGAGAAAGAGCTTGACGTGGGCTTGGTAGTTTGTGTGCCTGTGATTAGGGTCTCCTTTAATCAGCTTTAGCCTCAGAAATCTGATTTAGCCTCCTTAGAAGGAGTTTGCAGGGGAGAAATAGGAATAGAGATCGGTTGGTATTCAATTACTTTGAAATTCACACTGGTTGTTAAGTGCCAGATTTATGTGCGTTGGGAGGGGATGATTCTGGTCTTTGTGAATAACAGAATTAAGCTGTATCTATCTCCTCTCCTGGAATTGCTGTGTATAACACTCTGTTTTGGGTTTTTCCTTCAGGGACCTAACACAATTGTGATCTGCATGGTCATCTTATTGAACATTGGTCTGGCCATCCTATTTGTACATTTTTTGACATGACGTGCCCCTCGGACAAGGTAAGGAGCAATGAGATTTTTTTCTTCATTTTGTAGACTTCACGGTGGGCATTTTAGGGTTGACTGGCTTTACTGCCAACATGAATCATTCACTAATGGATGCCCTGGTGATGAAAATTCATGGGCAATTATTCAATAGATGCAGTTGCCTTGTATTGAATGTTGAGACTCTCAGTAACCCCTTGTTTGTTCAGAGCGACTTATGGAGTCATTTCAGCGGCTGGTTCACTAGTTTCTTCATAAAATCAGTTCCTCGAAGTTAAAAAATTGAACTGTGTTGATCAGATGCAATCCCGCAGTATAGTTTTGCTTTCCCAGTTGGATGGACATAATTCATAGAGATTTCCAGTGCAAGAATAGGTGGCGTTAAATTTGAGATTTGTTTTCTGCAAATGTACTGCAGGAAACAGTTTCAATTTGCTGTTCCATGGCCGCTGCTGCCAGATACCTCATGCGTTGCAATATTTCTTGGCACCGGGCCCAGAAAGAGGCACAAAGAAAATGTGAAACTCTGAAATTTGCTGCTCTAATTGCACCAGTGCTAGCTCTGCCACGGTTGTTAGGTGGTTGTGTTACCAAAGGTGAATATGAGCTGTGACTGAGGTTAAACTAGAACTTGCTCAGGTCTTCCGCTTGAATCGGGATGAAGGTTTGCATTTGGATTTGGTGACAACAACATCTTGTGAGGTTTCTTGTGCCTGTGGGATTCCTACACATGGGAATGTGTCATGGGTTTGCATGAGATTTTTTTATCCCTTCTTGGGGATAAAACTGCTCTGCTGGGCACTGTTTTGTGTTGTGTTATTAGTCCCCAGGCAACCTGCAGGGGTGAAAGCCTTGCAGAGAGCCATGATTACCTATTGGTCACGTGTTTTGCTCCCCCTTGATTCTCCCGTTCATCTGTGTCTGGAACAGGCATTGCTGCTGATGGAGACCACGGACCTTGGCGGGGATTAAATCTCAGCCACCTGGAAACACCTAAGAGGAGGATTTGAGATCTGAAGGTTGCACTGCAAACATCAACCTTAAATGAATGTGCCTGAAGATCAGTTCAGTCTGCCTGCTCCCAGGCTGTGGCTGGCCTCTGCAATCTACCAAGGAAAAGCCAGGGTTTCTGCAATTCAGCCTCCTTCTCTTTGTATAAAATAGCAGTTGCCTTAAATTGTTCTCACCAAAGCCATCAACTGTCCTGTCATGCCAGGGATGAGGGATATATCTGTAGCTGTAGGAAAATGAGTGAGAAGGTCTCATGTGTGCACAGTGATGTGTTTTGTAACTCCCTTGGTTGACTCAGTGTCAGAGATTTCCCAAAGAGTATCATCCACGGCGTGGAGATGAAGCAATACACAGCAACCAGAATGACTCATGAAAGCCGCGCCACGGCTAAGGGTGGGCGTCACCCTCCGTGCTTGGAAGTCATCCAAAAGGACGAACAAATAGTCTTTCCTTTCCCCATTGCCTGGAGTTGTTTCCCATGTATGGAGGACTGAGGGGGGGCAAGTTGAAATTGGGCTTGCTGAAGTGTAACCAGAGTCCTGCTGATGAGCCACGGATGGGGGCCGTGGGGTGGGGTGTGAGGGACTGGCTGATCTGAGGCTGCTCGTGCATGGAGCGGGTGCTGTGGGTGGAGATGGTGCCTGCTTTGGGACCAGGCACTGTCCCGGAGCTCTCCTGCCACCACCAATGCTCTGCACAGAAGCATCTTGCAGTGGAATACTTCCCACTGTAACCGGAAAGGAAATAGGTGTGCTGAATTTGTCCCTTCACCCCTTTTTTCTATGAAAATGTTGTGAGTTACAATGAAAAGGAGGTAATTAATGAAAAATACCTCCGTACGCCCACAGGTTCCTCCCCTCAGCGCGCTGGGCTGCAGGGAGGCTCCTGGGGATCTGTCATTGTGACAGAGTTAAAAGACTTTCCAGCCAGAGGATGCAGGGTGGCTGTTGTGGGAGAGGTTACGTTATCCTGAAAGGAAAAAATGGTGCAGAGATCCGAGCAACTCCAGTGTATTTGGGTGCTAGGCTCAAATATACACCACAGCCAGACTTGCAGCAGTGGTAGAGTGCAAAGGGGCGATTCTACCTGTTGTTCTTGTGCGCGAGGCTTAGAGGCTTGGGCGATTCTTCTCGAAGCTGCGACAGAGAGTGACCTTTGGAAGGAGATGTTTCCACCATGATCTGCTCTGATCCTTAGTGTGAGCTTAGAAAGTCGACACAGATGAAGTTACAGTTTAGTGTGAGGCTGAGTGCTTGGACATGTTTCTTCCTTCTTTTAAGAGCAATATGCATTTTCTATCCCTTTTTAAGATAATTGGAAATGTTATTTATAGTTGGTTGTGCACCTCTGTGTATCCTGAAGTCCCACAGCACAGGACTGGGTGGGAAAACCTGAGGGACTGGGAAAGAATGGGGAAATGTTGGTTAAGGAGAAAAACAGATGCCCGGTCTGCTCCAAAGGTCAATCTGAAAGGATTTCAGCTATGGCATGGCTGACAGGCAGGAGTTTACACTGACTGGAGACACAGGGCAAAACCTGCCTAAGTTATCTGCTCAATTTATGGCATAAGAGAGTGAGAATAATTGAGTACTTTTCTTTGTGAACCAAGTTTATTTTTTAACCTTATTCAGCTCAGGAATGCTGCCACAGTAACAGGTACGTGGTGTTAACTGTGGGAGAAGTGAATGTGATCCCTTTCTAAAAGCCATGTGGCTGTACCAGTCCTGAGAAAGCTGTGTAGCATCATCTACACTTCCACAGAGCATAGTTTAGTAGCAATTTGCTTATTTTCTTTTTTTTTTTTTCTTTTTCTTAAGTATAAATGTATTGCAAACCCCAGGCTCTGCTGCCTTTGATGTTTTCTCTCTGTTTGCTGGCACTCACTTGCCAGCTCTGCAGTTTCAATAAACCCAACTGCTGTTATTAACCACCAAGACAATTTCCATTGAGAGACCTGAGGGGCTTTTATTTATCACTAAGCACAAAAATGGATCTTTTTTAACAGTGCTAAGGTAGTTGCCCCCCTTCCCCGCTCCAGTTTTTTATGCATGTGATGTGCACTCTTTAATGTGCTTTCCTCCTAGTAACCTTCTGAGAAAAATAGGTAGATTTGCTTTTATGTGACGTATAAATATGTCCATATTGCACTGAGATATGGATATAGATACATTTATATAGCCCCTTAGAGATTTCATTTTCTTAGATGCAAAAATAACAGATTTACCTCAAACTGCATGCTTTCAAAACTGACTAGGATATTGTGTTATACTTTTCAGGTCTTACAAAGATGCAGATACATTTCACTCTTCACACAAAAATACCTTCATCACAGATTTTGCAAGCTGTTTACTACAATCTGTGTACTACTGTCCGGAGTTTTCTGTCGGTTGTTCTGCTGGATTACGTGCAATAATAAACAGTTATTTGCTCACTGTATCCATGTGGATCTTTGCAGGGGATTATCCAGGTTGAAATGTTCAATCCAGTCTTGAAGGAGAGCTCATCCATATGTGGTGCAGAATTTCATAGGTGATATTTGGATGGCTTCTAGCTTTTTTTTTCCCAATATCTATTTCAAAATCTTGCATTTTTAGTTGTTAGGTTGTACTTTGCAAGGAGAATTTGCTTTTCAGAAGTCTGGTGCCAGGTGCTTGAGGACACCTCCTGCTCTCTGAGCAAGCTCTGTGTGCTGTGATCACACTGGCCTCCTCCAGAGGTTGGACAGGGCCAGGAGGAAAGCCAGCTCGCTGGCCCGAAGCCTGCCTGGGTGATGCATATGGCTGCTGACAGGTCCCTTTGCTGCCTCCTGACCCCAGTGCTGCTGCCAAATTTCTTCCAAGCTGTGCGTCACTGCCTGCTCCTCCAGTGCCATAGTCCTCCCGGGTTTGGAGAGGAGTGAATCTCCTGTGCTCGTGGCCCATCCTCTCACTCTGCCCCTTGAAACGGCCAAAGTGAGAGAAAAAACAGGCACAAGGGACTGGAAAATGGCAGTCAGGGGAAGAGTGATTTATGGGGGAGGATGGGAGATCAGAGCCCCATGTCAGCCAGGGGCGTTGGGGCCTGGGGGCCCAAGGAATCCAGAGTAGCCAAAACCTTCAATCCCTTTTCTATTTCTGGAGTGTCTCACATGAGCAAAGCCATGCTGTGCAGAGTGGCCGGCAGGACACAGGCTCAGACTCCACAGGCAACAGGGGCTCCTCTGGCTTCTACAGGACACAAGAGGTCTTGTGACAGAAGATTTCATGCTCTGGTAGAGACATAAGGATCTGAGTTTGGTGAAATGATGGCTTTACTCTCCTTTGGGATTGTTTTGCTTCTAGTATGGGAAGAACCTGCAGCATCTCATTCATCCAGTCGCTGGGATGAGACTGGGTCAGCAGGATAACTGGAGCCCTTTGCAGCTCATAAATCTCAGGCTGATGAATGGAGCAGATCTCTGGCCCATGTGTGGCAGAGGCAGCAGAGGGGGAGCTGTGTCTGCTGCTAAAGCAATGACACATTGCTTCAAAAATATTAACAAAGGCAAAGTGAAAAGCCTGCCCCTTGCCCAGGGTAGGAGAATGGTGCTGGGTCTCTGCTTTGGGAGCTTCTGGGTTCAGAGGTAACATCCTCCATGCTACTCATGGCCAAGTATTCCCGGGTGCACGGAGGGAGATGTCGATATGTGAGAACCAGGATAAAGGCACTGGCCTGATCCTGTGACCGAAGGGCAGCAGCCTATGCCTCCATTGGTGGGAGGGAAGGTGCAATCTGAGCCCCGGTGTCCTTTGAGCATGACCTACCCAGGCATCCCTGGGGATGGCTGCGCTGCCCTCCACAGTCCCTGTGGGACATTGGGACTCTCAGGAGCAGCCCCCTCTCTTGGTCTTTGTCTTTGCACAAGAGGAAGGGCCAGAGTAGGTGTGAAGGTAGCCCTGGCAGCAAGTAGGTGCTGGGAAGCACAAAGCGGTTACTATGCTCCTTTCTGGCCCAGAAGCCAAGAACAGGGCTGGCTCCACCCCCCTGGCTTCACTCTAGGACCCTTCCTAAAGGATGCCAATGTGAGTCCTGTGAGCGTGAATGCATCGGGGAATAGCCACCGTTAGCAACTCCAGCAAAACATTTTCCCATGCCTGGGCATGGCTCAGTCCCCAGCCCCAGCTCTTTTAAAAAGACAACCTGATGGGGGTTAAACTGAAGATTTTGGTAAACTATCTAAATCTAAATTTCTGTGTTCTGTGGGAGTAAGTAACCTGTGCTGGGGACCCATCCGTGCACTGCATAGAGTCAAATACTGTGTGGCCTCTGTCACCAATGTGTTGGGAGCAGCCAGATTCAGGCAAACCTGCTGGATGTGGTGTCTCTTACACTGGACATCTCTCATGTCATGATCTTCAACCAACCTGTGGTTCTCCCAGCCCATAGACCTCACTCATCCCTCCCCCACTCACCCTTCCACAAGCTGCTGTCTCTTCCATCCCCCTTTCTGCACTGCTTACAAATTCATCCCCCCTCTCTAGGGCTCTGCAGCAGTGCCAGATCCCTCCAAAGAAAGCAGATGACATTTTACCAGGTCAACAAGCACTGGAAGGGCTTTAATTAAGAACCTAACAGGTTAGATCAAATTGAGGAGTGCATCAATATGGTAAATTATTTAGGAGTAATAGATTCTCTGTTTGGTGAGATATTTATAAACACGCAGCCTACACTGATGCTGTTGCGAGCAAATAAATGCTGAGGGTAAAATGTAGCTTCAGGCTTTACGAGCAGGGGCAGGGGGGTTGCAGGGTACAAGGTAACCCAGGCTCAAGCTTGAAGGGAGCTCTTTGATTTCTTATAAGGAACTAAGTTTTTATTCAGACCTCCAGGGTGTGAATAAGCAGAGGAAGTTACAGTGATGAGTTATTTCTTTCAATTCCTGTCTGCTGGTGATTTATTTCCCGACAGTATACAGTTGCCTATCTTCTCAACCAGCATCTCCTCAGCAAACGGAATGCTGACCTTCCACATCCACTTCCACCTAAAACCCTCCCAGCTCCTCCTTGTGTGTCAGAATATGCGCAGGGAGAAGGAGCAGGAACTCCTTCCTCATCTGTAGAGTTTAATGGTCTGGTGCATTTGCTGGAGGTCTTGTGGTGCCAGGGGAATTTATCTGCCAATTACTTTTCCAAAATTAACGAAGGGTCATGCAGTACTTGGCAGATAGGGGCAGAAAGCTGAGAAGAGAACTGGGTTTTAATTGAATCCCAAATATGTTGAACAAAAATTTCAGAACTATCAATTAGGTGTTGGCCTGGTGCTGAAATCTAATTAAGAGACCAGTGCCTTTAGGATGTCTCTCTCAGGGGCGGAGTGGTGGGGTGGACACATAGTGGGGGACGGGGGGAATCATAAAGGGGAACAGTGAAAACTGGAAATGTCATGGGGAGATGGAAAAGATCCCACTGGAGATGCTTCAGAGTTGAGCTGCTTGGGTTCACAGAAGAGATCAAGGCTGTCTGTCAAACTGTACATCCCATGCCTGAGAAATGCCTGAGGTCAGGATGCAGGTGGTTTCCAAGCTCAGATAGTAAATCCACTTCCCATGTGGCCTCAGGACAAAGCTGGTTTTCCTGCTGCTCTCTACACCCACAGCCACAGTGTTAAGGGCTGGGGGACACAGGACATCCCAGCCTCAGGAGATGGCACCTGTGTTCGAAGCCCCAGAGAGACACCATCCTCCATGGCCCCCAGCCCTACATCCCTGAGGGCAGCTGGGCTCTGCTTTGCTGCCATGCTCTAGTTGCTATGCCAAAGCAAACAGCGTGAGAGTGCGGAGTCCTAGTCCCAGTTCTCCAACCGCACTCTGTTTACAGGGTGTTAGCAATTTACTGCGCTGCTGAGGAAGGTTAATTTTCTCCTCTCTTCCTTCCTTGCCATTCCCTCATCCCCTTATAGCTGTATGGATTAGCTGTCTGGAGAGCAGGGAAAGGGGAGAGGAGAGGGTGGGATGCTGCTCTCTGTAAGTCTCTGGCCGTCAGGGCTGGCTGTGGCCTGTGTGCACCCAAAGATGCCTGCGAGCTCAGGACCCTGTGCTGCAGGGAGCTGCCATCACAGTTGGCCGTGAAGATGAAGAACATTAATTCCTGTGCTGACTAGACAGGGCACGGAGTGTCTTAAGGGGAAGAAGCCGTTGTGTTTTGTGGAGATAATTCTGATGCATTGGAAGAAGGATTCATTAGCACAATCCCAGCTTAGCTCTGGGCTATACAATATGTTGTTCCTGTTAGCCTCACATGAGAACTGATGTATCTGAGGTAAGAACTGACACATCCAAACCTCAGCCCTGGATTTTGCCACATTCAGGGGACCAGCAGGTGCCCCAGGGCCCCCCTTCCTTCTCCTCTGCCTTACCGGTGTGTTACTTCAAGGCACCCCGATCCTCTGGTTTGTCTGCTTGATAAAAGCTGCTAATGAAAAATCTGTTCTAAGGAGGGGAAAAAATCTATACTAGAGAAGGATTGTTACAAGCAAATCATATAATTTCCTAGCTTCTTTTGCTAAATGGAACAATTTTCTCACATTGCATCAAAAACACTTCCATTTTCTTAATGAAGCAAATCCCAAATCTCTTTGCAAAGCTTCCTTAACAACAACGAAGAGGAACTTTGTTCTTAAATTCCTAATGCACACAAAACAGCACAAAATGGCACAAATCCTGAAATTCCAAACACGTACTATTTCAAATAGATGCAAAACACAATGTTCTCTTCCCTCATCCTTCAGCTATTTGAGAGACAAAGTTGATTATTTAATAACTCTCAATATAATCATAATACATACAAAGCCACTCTACACCAAAACAAAATATGTTCTGGACAGTTCCCGACACATCAGTGAGAGGTGAGGTCTTGTTCTGACTCGCCTGGAGAAGTGGTTTCCCGTAGGTGCAAAATGGTTATTTCCCAAAGTGGATGTAAAATTCTGAGATCTTTTAACACTATAGCTTGGTGAAAAACAGTCTTGACTAGTGAGGCTGAATTGGCCAATCAAAGAATTTTTTACAGTCGCTTGAAGGTTACTGGTGGCTGACACTTGTTTTATTTAGCAAGAGCCTTAGCATTTGGCTTGTGTAATATTCTTCATTTTACTCCTAGTCTAGAAAGTTTCTTGGCAGTCTGGGTCAAGTGTCTTTTGGCCGGTTTCTTGGATGCAGCAGGTATTGAATATTCACTTTGCTCACAAGACGATAGCAGCAATGAGTACCGTTAGTGTCTTACACTCAGTGTGTCACATCACAAAACACTTGATGGATTTTCACAAATTATTCTCAGGAAATAAGAGAATTACTTCACCTGCCATTGAAATGCAATGGTAGCTGGGACAGAGTGCAACGCTGCTTGGCAGCACACAGCTACACCACACCCGGGTTTACAGAACAAGGCTGCAGTAGCCAGCTGAAGCAACTAGAGAAAATTGGACAGAAAAGGAAAAAAATATCAAAAAAAAAAAAGCTTAGACCATAATGTTGGAAATATTACTGTTACCTTAGGAAACACTCATTACTAATTTGTTCATTTTTCTGTAACAAACCCAACTGGTCTGGACCTTGAGTTTATGTGCTACCAGCACTGCAATAGTTCCAGAAGCATGAGGTGAGGCTCATGACAGCCAAGTTTGGTTATTCCTAATGTAAGAGTCTCCAGCTGAGAGAGTCTCTTTACAGTCAATGGACAGAAATGGCCACATCTTGGGAAGCACCCATTTCCTCAGTAGGTGCTGTGTGTTCCTGAATGGACTATACTGAGATGAGAGGAGTTGCTTCCTGCAAGTGCCTAATTGCACCCATTAACTCTACTAGCACTCTAGAGGAGCAGCTCATATGGGGTGTCTGTGTTACGGGCAAGTAAATTTGGGCAGGTGAATCTTGTCCTCTAAACAAACTAGTCCAGCAGAGAGAGAGGTTTTTTTCCCTTGAATGCCCTTCTCTTCCTGGATTTCCTTCCAATGCTCTTGCCCAACTCAATTAACAATTGTGCTTGCACGTAATATAGAATGGTGGTGTGCTGCTATATTTAACTACAGATTCTTTAAAGATACTTAACATTGACCTGTGCCTAACACTCCACCAAACAAGAATAAATTAGCGTTAAGGAAAAGCAAATTAATTTGTCTCTAAGAATGTTTTGTTAAATGCCCTGGAGAGGTATTAAATTAAGCTTGCTGCAATGGCAAAGCAATTTCTGTTGGCGCTTTCCCAGCACAGTGCATAAAGCCACATAGCTCCCACTGCCTGCGTTGTCTCAGGATTTATTTGGCAGGTTTGTTCTTTGCACGCGCAGGGAGATGGTTCATATCTTCTTGTTCGGTGACGGTGTGGTCAGAGCTGTCATGAGAATAGTCCTTAATAACACTGTAGCACACCGGGGCGGTGTATGGCACGGGGTTCTCTGCGCTCTTCTCTTTGCACTTGCATAACTTCCTAAAGGCAGCCCTGAACTTCTGTGACATGAGGTTGTAGATGATGGGGTTGATGGCACTGTTCAGGTAGATGCACATGCGGCAGAAGAGAAGGAACCAGATGTTCAGGTACGGAGGGTCCATGAAGGAGTTCACCACCACCAGTGTGCGATAAGGCATCCACAGAAGGGCGAAGAGGATCACCACAACAGCCAGCATTTTGGTCACCTTGCCAGGTGGGATATGGAAAAAGAGAAATAGTCAGATAATGCTAAATCTCCAGCAGAGTTTTCCCGTCTGGAGAAACGGTGCAGCCAGCTAATTCAGTCTACATATTACTTATATCTAAGTGTTTAAAATAGGCACCCAAACCATGGGACTTTTCCTCTCTAAATTCATTTTGTTCATGAAACAACCTTGAATAAATAAAACCCTTAAATGACAGGTTTTCACCCACCATTGATGATTAGGACAAACATCTACCAGCCTGGAAACGGGCTAAGACAATCACGGGAATTCTGTACCGGAAAGCAAATTCAAAAATTGTGTGAAACAATAAATCAATGGGGAAAATAACTTGTGCAAAACTGGGGATCTAAGTCACCATAGGGTATACCTCAACTCCGTGCCGAGGATCTCCTGGTTTCATATGCCAGCTATAGTGTTACAGGGAATAGGCTCCTGGTACAGAGCAGCACTGGGAGCAGAAGAAACTGTCTGGGGTCTTACATGTGTGCTGATTCCTACTTGTGCTGACGTGGGAGTTACTTGGCTAATTGGTATGGGCTATTTTAATTTGTAGCACACCAGGGAAGTGCTACTAGGAACAAGAAGATATTGAGAATTCAGAACTGAGCAGTAATTGCCCTCAGCTTGACTCAAACTTGTTTAAGAAAATGGGTATTCGTACCAAAACCCCAGTGAGCCTAATAATTTTGACAGCTGTTTCTGGTAGGCGGCAATCATCCTCCACCAACTACTTACAGAATGCTTGTCCCCAAGGAGGAAAGTATGAGTAAATACCACACACATATTAAGGCAGTGGCATTTCAAACGTCAGAAAGGGAGATGTGCAATGACCCCAGTTCTCGATAGGGAAATAAGTACTTAGATCACATTCACAGTCTCTCAGCTTTTCTTGGAGTGCTCTTTTTATTTCATCACAGCTATTCCTTCCTGCAATGCTGCGAGTAGAAATCAGGGGTGGTTAGTAGCAGCAACAAAATTTTCTCTACAAGAAAGGGACTATTATCAAGCTGAGGCAAAAATAGAAGTGTTTTGCTGTGTGTGGTTTAATGGGAACGTGAGGACACTTCCCAGAAGATCTTACAGTGATACAGGGAGTGCTGAAGCTGTTGCTAAGACTGCAGGAAGTTTGCTGCTTCAATTTGTTGCTTTTTGGGAAAGACATGAGAGATTGTATAAATTGTGTCACTAAAGGTAGTTTCAGAGCTTTTCACTGCCTTTTATAAGGGCTGTCTGAACGCAAAAGAGCGAGAGCCATCTCACAAGCTTTTGGTTCCAAGCCACCCTATCTAGTATGTAACTGCTAAGGCGACAATCTGGTTTATAGAAATGCTCCTAACAGACAGGCTGGGAACAGACAGCAGCTACTTGGTGCACAGTTGACCAGGATCAAAATCTCTGTGTACCAGCGTGATTGTAGTCACTGCCTCTGCCAAGGCTGGCAGGGCAGTCCAGGCTCAGCCACCCCTTGCCAAAGGAAGGAGCATCCTGATAGCAGTTCTGAGAAAACATCGCTGTGATCTGCACTGCAAGACCTGGGAACAGAGAGCTCCCAAATAACAGATCAGCCCAAGAAGGAGATTTTGCTCAAACTCCATGTACCGGGAACCATGCATATAGATGGGACTTGTGCTCTCTGCTGTTCTATGCTTCCTTACAACAAACAAACATGCCACTGATGGAGCATTCAGCCAGGCTACTGCCTTGCACAGACTCCCTTCTTTGCTTTGCAGAGAGAATTGCTTTTGTGATATTTTTGACACATCTAAGGTTTATTTCCTGAGAACCTGAATGAAATTGATCTGAACAAAACTGTGCTAATAGTTGAAACTTAACAGCAAAATGCAACCAACTCCCCAGCTTAAGTGATCCTAATACCATTTCAGTCAGAATTTAATTCCCCTCTACTTTCCCAGTTTATTCCCTCCTGGTAGATGAGGACAGGTTCTGTGCTTTTCCATCCCATGAAGAGACTGAACATGTTCCTGCCCTGCCTGAAAGGGTTCATGTTAAAGGGCTGTCTCAGGGGGAAGGTTGGTGAGAGTTTTTCCATCAGCTTCAGTCCTCCTAGGCAGTAGGATTGCTGCAAAATAAGTCTGGGGAAAGTGAAACCCCACACCTCTGCAGATCGCCCCTGAGACACAGGCACTCTTCACTCAGCAATGCTCTCAGTTCCCAAGATGCAAAGTTACTCCACACAGGGCTGGGGAGAATAAATCCCTGAGCTTTTATACCCTTAGCTCTGCTCCCTGGCAGATGTCTCTTCCCACAGGGAGCTCTCTGTATGGCCAGAATGTCTCCTTTAAATCTAACAGATTTATACTGCTCACAAGTTTTCTCCTGAGACTGAAACATTTTCGGCTTTTCAACTGTTGTTCAGGAATCCACGATGGTGGGGAGCAGTGATCCAAACTCTGCACGTGAGCGACAACACCAGAGGAAGTGCATCCTAATGCAGTTGAAAAACAAGTTCATTCCAGCCCTTTCTGAGACCAGAAGAAATGTAGTCAGGAAAAGAATCAGTGATTCATCTGCTTTTTAGCCATAACTGCCCCTGCTTTTTTTTGCCGGTTGTTACAGAAATGCCTACAGTGCCAGCAAGCGCTTGTCCAGCTCTCACCTGAGCAAGCTCCCAACACCTCCCTCCAGACCACGAAGTGCTGTTATCCAAGGAGCCCTTCCTGCAATCCATCCTACGGCCCTGTGAAAAAGCTGTCTTTGTCCTGGGAGGGGAAAACAGCTGGAAACAGCACCATGAGGATTTATTACTTCTGTCTCACTAAATGCCTCCAGTGCTCCCTGAGGATGCTGTATCCAGACCACAAGCAGGGACAAGCAGCCCAATCCTGAGTTTGCTCTAAGATTGAAATCTGCCTTTTAAAGCCAACTGTCAGTACAAACCATGCTCTCCTGGGTGTGACTGTAGCAAAGTTGTGTTAAACACAGGATGTGTCCTCTGGATAAAACATAACTGTCTATCCCAAACTCACTCTTGTATCTCCATCATGGGGAAAGAAATTTCCAGCATCATCTGCATCCATGGATGAAACCTGTCCCCATGCCTTTCCTCACTCTGCCTTGCTGAGGCAAGTGACCATAGCATGCTTGAGGTGCTCTGAACTTACTTCTAGTGTTGATGTGAAAAATGCACCTAATCAACACTGATGAGAGCTTGGACATTTATCCCTAATTGGAGTGGTCCTGAATTAGGGGCCCCAAAAACCAGACTCACCCAGAAAAGTCAGTTTTGCTGTAGTCTCAGGTCATCCCTCAGGGAAGCACCAGCTCAGGGACAACAGTTTTTCCAGCGGATGTTTGCAACAACTCTGTTGTACATACTGTGTGCACACAATAGCTGTAAGGGAGCGATGGATAGACTCAAGACAAGGGTTTGTAGGCACAAGGGGATGTTTTACTGGAAGAGTTGATATTTGTCCAAAAACCACTTTTGAGCCCGTAAGCCAGCGTTGTTGCTGGATGGCCAAGGATATCTGCTGTACAGACCCCTGACTACATCCTATGTCCCTACATCAAAGCTAAAGGGCAGCTCATCTTCCATCAGGCACTTCCTTGGGCCAACCCTAATATAACTCCCAGAGCAAACCCACACTGAGCATCCTTCTCGCTCCATACGAGGTGGTCGGTATCTTGCAGCCCTGCAAAGTCCTTCCACCCACCCCCTCTCAGGGCGCTGTGTCCAGCCTCTGCCCCTGTCCCTGAGGCCACAGATGCTTCTCCCCAGTCAGTGTCACCCTTCCTTGCTCAGGCATCATCAAACTGAGCTGCAGCATCATTCTTTTTTAGGAATCCCGCTCCCTCTAGTGGTCCCTCCGGCAGGTGAAATACGTGCTTGGAGGTCACTGTTATTTGTACCTGTGGTTCTTTACTTCTGTAGGTGACAAACAAAGCAAAACTTCACATCTTGTGTTGTCCTGTTCTGGGCATATGTGTTTTAGAGGCAGCAGTGAGGGGATCGCAGCATCTTCATGCTCTGCAAAGCAAGCAGCACAGTGCTGGGGCTGTGTAGGAGCACACAGTGAGAATTTTATTTTCAAACTTTGCATCTCCACAGCAAAACACCCTCAGCCATCCAGGCTCTTTAGAGTCAAGAGATAAAATGGACACTTCTGGAGTAGCCGCTTTTGGACATCTCTCAGGGGGCTCTGGTCATGGGGCCTGGAAGAGCTGGTTCACCTCCGACTGTAAAGAGCAGCCAGAGATGAAGCACCAGTGTGGGTGCCTGTGCCCTGGTCAGAGGGATCATCTGAGCTCCATACACCCAACACCTGCCCTCCCACCCCACTCTGTTCTCGTGGCCAACAGATCCTCCACGAGTCAAACTATCTTCACACCACTCATCTGTGGTGGCAGATGCTTCTGCACCATCACTCCCAAAAGCTCAAAGGTGTTTGCAGGGTTGGGGTCCCACTTTGCCGCATCACTAGGATGCAATCTGCTGTCTGCAGAGTCCTGTGAAGCTCTCGCTGCATGTGTGAAGCCTGTCAGGCACCAGCGCTATTGCTGTTTTGGACCAAACTTGCAAATATGATTTTTAATGGTGTCTTTAGTGGTTTAGTCTACAAGGCAATTGCATTTAAAGAAGCTGCACCCTCACTTCTATTTTCCCCACTGGTAACATGTGCAGTACTTTCACAGCCTCCTTATAGCCCTATCAGATTGGAGACCATCAGAATTTGTTATTAGAGCAGTTTCCAATGCTGTGTGCTCACTTCTGATGCTCAGGACAAGACCTTTTACCAAGTGCCTCCATGGTGACATTTTTCAAGGGCTGCCAGCACTTCTTAGGAGAACGTGAGAGGTCAATTACCTGTCAAGCTGTCCTTTCCTTTCCACCCTGGTCACGGATGATTAATGAGCAAGAAAACCTGCTCATGAGCACTCAGCCAACATCAGCTATTGCAAAGCAGTGTCTGGTGGTCTGAGTTGAGATCCAGCTGTGTTTCTTTTTTCTACATGTTTCCTCTGGCTTTGAGGGCAGTGATACCACGGCTAACAGAAAATCGGGGAAGAAACCTTTCTTCTGGTGAAGATAACACAGGGCACTGGTGGCCAGGCTTCTCCCTTGCAGGACTCATACTGTCCATTGCACAGGGGCTTTTTGCCATTGATTTCCCTGGAGATGAACCACATCTGGAGAAGACCATTGAGGCCCCTTCTGTGCCTGTCCCATCTTCTATGCTAAAGCCAAGCTGGTGAAGTGTCATATGGAGCTGTGTTCTGGGGGTGCTGGGAGGGCCACAGCCCTCCTGGACATTGCCCTGCCCCTTCACGTGGGCATACACACTTCTGTCTCCATCACCCACATGTCCCACTGTGGGGCCCCACAGGCCACAGGAACACTCTCCTCTGTGCTCACTTTTAAGCCCCTTCTCCTGTCCAACACCTCTACCTGCCAGCTCTACTGGCAGGAATGGATTCAGCTCCCCTTTTTCTCACATTAAAATCCCTTTGTTAACGATGTGCCCATTTGCCAGCACTCAACTCACACTTGCCCTCTTCTCTGCCCCCCACCACTCTACTGGGGTCTTGCACGCTGCAGCACCTCTCCAAAAATATCATTCCTGTGGTTCTGACTGCCCCTGCTCAGGGAGACAAATTCCAGGCAGAATCCAGTGCTGACCTCTTGAAGTCTCTAGAGGCCGCTTTCCTCCCTGAGTGGTTGGGTGGTTGTTTCCTCCTTCGTAACTAGATGCAGAACCATGACTCACTGCAGCTTCTGCTCTTCAGTCCATTTCGCCGCCAGCAGAAACCTCTGGCTGAATTTCAGGCAGTGCTCAGGCAGATGCTCTGACAAGACCTGGATTCGTTATGCTCCAAGCACTCCTGTTCACGCTGCCTGACACTCTTGTCAAAATAGCTGTGTGGTTTCACCTGGCTCTCGTGCACAGATGACTTATTTCTGCACTAAGCATCCAACAGATCCCCTCAACAATGAATCAACTGACTGAAGTTGAACACCTGGACACGATTTTGCCCCCTCTGATTTTATGGACAGTCATAGATTTCCAATGATTACATACAAAATGAAGAAATCACATCCTATGTCATATCTGACTTGTGAAAGACGCTTATGGAAAAACCTGAGTTGCAGCCACCTCTGGGGTGCAGCATGACATCCATCAGCCAGTCACCAACCTGTGTGTTGCCCACCCAGCCCACACACCATGGGTGGCACAGCTGCCATTTCCTCCTCCGTCACTCTCAATGCAGCTTGCTTTGAAGAGCTGATGGTGTGAAAATAGAAGGAGGCATTCAACAAACCATAGCTGGAACCCCTGTGAAACTGCTTTACAGTGTAAAAACTCAGTGCCATCTTTATTCCTATTAATGCCGGCTCTGCGACCGCAGGCCAGCCAGGGGAACTCTTTGCACACTAAGGTATTTCAGGAGGTTCTGGTGCTCTCAAGAAAACTCCCAGTGTAAAGAAAAGAGAGTACAAGATGTTTCCAGGAGCTGAAGTGCCTGTCATCCAGCCCCATCAGCCACTCATCCGAATGATGTTGGAGCACGTTGTGTCCAGCACAGCCACTCCATGGCACAGCACCGCGGGGTGGGGGTGGCACAGCCCCTGCAGCAGCTGCTCTGCAAGGAGAGATCCATCAGCCTGCACCTTTGGGTACTGCCTTGGAGTATCTAGAGACTTCACTGCCAAACACCCTTCCTGAGGTCCCTGCAGCAGCCAATGACCCTAGGAGAGCAGGAAAGTACTTTTGCAGAAGTCAAGATTTGGTTTAAACCTTTCTGTGCTGGAATAAAAGTGAAAAAAAAGCTGAATGGGAAAGATTTAGACATTCATGAAGAAATACACATTCTCTGGGCTGTTTGCTTCCCCTCTGCGACTGAATTGTCTCTCAAGGGAAATGGAGATTCCTGTGCAAGTTGGGCAATTAAAAACTGAGTTGGAAAACCAAGGACTTTCAGACAGGCTGAAGCCTATTTCAGGCTGCCTGGAAATCAGGTCCTGCTCACTCAAAATCACTACAGAACTGGTGATTTCAAGGACTTAAACCAAACTCCCAGATTCAGTCCTTTCCTTTAAAATAGCCCATGTCTCTGCCTATGCAAAGTTTCAAATAGGAATGGGATGATCTCCTGCAAATGGCCAGTGAGCAGGTAAGAGTGCTGTGTACAGATGTTGACATGGCCATGGAGATGGGGCAAGAGACAGTAATTGTCCATGTGGACAGAGAAAGAGGGTGAATGAGGGCAGGAGGAGAAAGAGATGGGGAGCAAGCAAGGCAGCTGAATGATGGAGTCACCAAGAGGCAAACACAGCACTGTAACACTGAGTTGCCTTCCCCCACTGCTGCCAGGGCTAGTCTCAGAGGCCAGGGGTCCATGTCAGCTCTCCCCCTCTTTTACTCCTCTAAATCTGAGATCACCTGCCCAGGAAGCAAATCCCACTTGTATAATGTGACCCAGCACTCCCCTCATCAGAAAGCAGTGAGTAATTAATTATCCAGCAAACTTCTCTGCACTCCTTCCTCTCTCCAGTGAAGCTGGAACCTTGTCCTGCTCTGCAGAGCTCAGCCAAAGCCAAGGGAACCCATCTGTGCTCCCAGACCCCAGAAGGCTTCTGTGCAGCAAACCAACCCTCTCCACTCCCCCACAAAGGGAAGTGAAATACTGGGGCACCCCACCCCCTATGAGAATGCCCCTCAAAGCACTGAGTCCCTGGTGGCACTGCCTGTAGCCCAGTGTTCCCCAGCCCGGCGGGGAGCCCCTACCTGCTTGCGGGAGCTCAGGGCCCCCTTGTTGCCCCGGCAGGAGAGCTTGAGGGAGCCACCCTGGTGCGTGGAGCCCAGGCAGGAGCGCTGCGGGGTGGCGGGCAGGGGGCTCATGAAGAGGATGCGGGCAATGAGGCTGTAGAGGACAGTTGCTAGCCCCAATGGGATGATGTAGAAGACAGCAAAATCCAAGAAGTAAATGGGCATGTAAAGGCTTCTGGAGACCCGGTAGCCACAGCTGACCTGAGCCCCATCGGAGAAGGTAACCTGGGTTGTGTCAACCAAGAAAAACCACATGAGGCAATAGAGGGAGGTGAAGAGCCACAGTGAGGAGATGATGCGCTTGGCGCGGGACACGGTGCACAGGAGCTGCGCTTTGATGGCGTGGCAGATCGCGATATAACGCTCCACTGTGAAGGCGGTGATGGACCAGGCAGAAATGTTGATGCCCAAGTACTGCAAATAGGTGATGCAGAGGCAGCCGGCATAGCCGTACACCCAAGAAGCCACCACTTCCGAGATGTTGGGCAGTCCAGCCGCCAGCAGCACGATGAGGTCCGCCACGGCCAGGCTCACCAGGTAGCAGTTGGTGGGGGTCACCATGTGTTTGCTGCGCAGCACCACCAGCACCACCATCACGTTGCCCGCGATGCCCACTCCGCAGATGAGCAGCACCAGCAGGATGGTGACCACCTGCAGCTCCAGGGGCTGCCGGGGCATCCTGCCCAGGGTCTGGTTGTCGCTNTTCTTTTTTTCCCACGATTCCCCCCAAGTCTTGCAGTCGCTCGGCTGCCTGCACCCGCCTCCTCTGCAAACTCCCCCGCCGAGCCTCCGCCGGGAGGAGCGGGGAGCGGCCAGGACCACCCCAGCCCCGGGACCCCCGGGGCCTCCAGGACCCCCAGCTCCGTGAGCTACCCGGGACCTCCTAGGAATCTCAGCTCCTGGGACCCTCCAGAACCTCCCCGAGACCCCCAGGAAGTACCAGGAGCTCCCCAGGACCGCCCGTGACCCCCCAGGGCTGCCCCAGCCCCTGGGACCCCCATTCGCCCGCAGCCCGTGCCTGAGCCCGCTGGGTCCTAGTGCACTGCCGAGCCGAAGAGGAGGAGGAGGAGGAAGGCGCTCAGCCGGGGTGGGAATGGCAGGTTGGAGATCCTGAGGGTGGAGAGGCGCAAGGTCTGAAAGCACCCCAGCAGTGACTGGGTCCATTCCAGGACCCGGGACTATGGGTGCCTTCTGTCCCCAGCCGAGCCACAGGCTGCACTGTCCTCCCCGGGCAAGGAGAGCTGAGGATAACGGGTCCTTTCTTCCTCATCCTCAGGAGGATGAGACCACTGTGATGCCATGGAGACCCATGACCTTTCCTGTTTCCCTTGGGCTGGAGCAGAGGATCTTCTTCCCTGGGGATCATTAAATAGGAGGCATGACCCCCTTGTGTCATCTTTCCTACAGTCACCCCTGTCCCAAGCAAGCACATCAGCATCACTCCTTGGGGGAAAGCCTTACCTGGCCATGGAGTGGGAGATCCCGTACCTTCTCAGTGATCAGGCTGGAATATCTGGTATCTCTCTGATGGTCAGCAGTACACAGAATTTGCTGCCATCTTCCATGCTTGCTTCTGACATCTCTGCAGCCTGTCAGAAAATGAATATTCAGATTGAAAGGATGATTGTGTTTGCAGAGAGAAAGTGCTAAGGGGCCCCTAACCTGTGGAGTGGAGGAAAGGACAAGAGGAAAGCTCATTTTTTTATTAGATTACATTTCAGTTAGTGGCAGAGGTGTCCCATTAATCCCAGACACTGAGGCACATATCCAAAACGTGAAGGATTGTCCTGATACTAGGTGATTCAAGCCTAGCATTTGACAGGCAAATTTCTAAGCCTGGGCTGTACAAACCTGGGTAGATAAAAAGTCTTTTACCTCAGCCCAGAGAGCAGCAGTCTGTCCCCAAGCTCTGGTTTGCTGTGGCAAATAATATCTTCCCCTTTTCTCTGGGAAACCTTATGCTTCCATTTGGTGCCACAGAGGACGATCCCTGTAGATTTTAACTCCTTCCTGTGACATTCCATTCACCTTTGGGCTAGTTACAAAGGGCAAATACTCTCTTCTTTTTCCATTTGCTTTCCTTAGGGCTCCACAGGGAGCCTGTACCAGGGGCTGCCTATGCTCTGGCTAGCCTCACACATCTATCCTACAGCCTTGGGAGACATGGCAGGTCCTGTCACTGTCCTTAGAGACCTCCTCAGGCTGCATTTTGTTCTAAATTCTTCCGTTTTTTTTAGAATAGATGGCCTTTAATCTCCTCTTGGAAATTACATCAGTTTAATGATATTATTTAGGCTGTATTCACCTACTGAGTTGGTAGTCACCTCTTCAGGAGCCAGGCAATGTCCCTTTAGTCATCCCGACAGCTCAAATTCCCCTGCTTTTCTCTCTATGTCCTCCTGCAGCCTGTTACCAGGACCCGAGCCCTCGCACTCTTGGCCGTTCCAGCACACACTACAGAAATACCCATCACCTACCTCCATGTAAGGATCAGTCTGATGACATCCATCACACATCATTTTGCAAGTCTCTGGGAGCTGTCAGGCAAAAGGCACTGCTACATTATCCATAATAATCAGCATCAGTGTCCTCTGGTAAGAACACAGCCTGGTTACTCCAGGTGCAGCATCCTGGTTCCTTTATCCTGTGCCACGAGCAGAGCCGTGATACATTATCCCTCTCTGAGGTTGTCCCTTGGTTCCACTGTCACTCCCATCTACTTGGGCTCTTCCCTAAGCTGAAAAAATGTTTTATTCCTGCATATTGCTCTGTGTGGCCGGCACACAGTTATTTCAACAGATGGGAGGAATCCGTCAGTGCCAGCAGCTCCCTGTGCTGCATGGGCCATGATATTTCTGCTTAACACCAAGCCTAAAGATCGTGGTGGTCAGAAACCAGCCTCCACTACTACAGTGCACTTGGAGTTATCTGTGAAGCTGCATCTATCAGGAGATAAATGAGTAATGACAAGATTTCATCTTATTGCATGTGTTTGTGGGAAGGACAGGGAGTGTGGGCACGTGTGTTTGCTCACATTGTTCAAGGGTTTGCATACTCCATTGCTTTAGAGTGACTAATGCAGACAGGCTTCCAGTGATTTGTCAGGCTGCAGTGATGCTGGAAGTTCTCCGAACACAGATTGTGGCAGAGACAGCTGACACCTCAGAAATACAGTCATTATTGCCTGCTATTCATGAGTTTATAGAAAACCATACTTATTTCAAATGGGAGGAAAGGACTTATCTTTCCCCAAATATCTACCCTTCCTCTCCTGTTCCCCTACCTCCTTCCTCTTTGCAGAGGATTTGGGATTGTCTGTCCTGTAAATCCTGCCCTCTAAAACAAGCAGATGAAATGGCTTGGAGCTGGAGGTGTTCACAGCATCTCCCCAAGGTAGAAGACCTGCCCTGTCCCCAGATTATGGCCATACCTTGGCTGAAGGCAACCTACTCTGCAGGAACACAGAGTGACATTCCTGTCTGGGTTCATGCCCAACAGGGGTTGAATCGAAAATGAGACCAGGCTTCCAACTTAGTCCTCTACTTAAACCACAAGATGATGTTTTCTCTTTCCTCATTTTTCCTATTTGATGTGTTGAAGCACTAGACGTGGCATTCGGCAGCTTCACGCGGCCGTGCAGCCCCAAATCTGATGCCTGTCTGATAATCCTGCAAGTCCTGAGTTGTGCCTAGCAACTACTCCAGACTGGCAAAGACCTGATTCTTGACACATCCCTGACTGCAACACATGGGCGGGTGAGTTGCCGGTGTGATGGTCCTGTGCGTGGGAAGGGAGAAAGCACAAATCCTGCATAAAGGTCCTGAATGAGGAACTTGGGGTTCATCTGCTTCCTCAAATCCATTCCAGGAATTGGCTTTGTGGGATCAGGAAACAAAAATAAAACAAACTCCCACAGAGACTGCAGCAAGTTTTTGTTTTCATTCAAACCTGGAACATTGTGTAGGATCATTACAGATAATTATTTCCCCCAGTGCTTTGCTTTGTGGCACTGGCAATTCAGCAGTTATTAGCACAGCGATAACAACAACTTTAAATACCCAGCTGAAGCAGCTCCTCCTGCCCGAGTCCTCGAACTAACCTTTATGCCCAACACAAGGCTGGGCTGAGGGGGGCTGTCTATGCCCCCCACACACCTGGGTGACATCTCCTACACATTGTCAAAACAGTTAGTTTTGCTGTGAAGGCTGATTAACATTTCCCATTATAGACTCCTACAGTAGCTATAATGTTCAGGATGTGACTGAGGCATGTATTTAAGATGAGGCCAACCAGCTTGACACTTACACAAAATATTTTCTTAATTCCAAGTAGTTTGATGACCGAAGGCATTGATTCTTTAACTAATGTTTTGTGTTAGATTATTTTAGCATACTTCTACATTTCCTGCTCCACTGGCATTGCTTTGAGCCGCTGCAAATACCTGCCATCACCCACTGCCTGAAACATCAGGAAGGAGAGGTCTTCATTTTGCTGGTGTTCCCCAGATAAGAATGGCTGTGTCCCTGGGCGCTGGTTTTGGCAGGGCTGTTTCTGGGAAGGGGTGGTTATGCAGCACTATGGCTGGGATAGCAGCACTGTGTCCAGGCTGGCTGCTCGAGAAGTTCAGCACCAGCTTCAGTATCTCCCTGTGCTCCTCGTACAGCTCATCCCTCTCAGCCTTGCTGGGCAGCTCGTTTAGTCCTATGGACAGAAAATACTTTTGAGGCTTTGCATATTCAATAAACAAAGCAGGGAGAAAGTGATCCTCTTACCTAAATCTGTGATAAACGCCTCTCCTTTCTCTGGTGTTTCATAACCTACAAATATTAAACCCATAAAACTCCCGCTGTTACAGCTAGCACTCAGAGGCTCCCATCTGCACAGTGCCCATGAATGTGGAGAAGCTGAATGATGAAGAGGCCACAAGTAGTTTGGGAGGGCTAGATTACAGGATTTGGGGTCCTGGGAAACTGCTGAATTTTGAATTGTGAGTGATCATGGGGAAATCATTCTCACCTCTGCACCCCTGCAATTCAGCATGGAGCAGGCAGGAAGGTGCTCGGTGGCTCTGCAAAGCAGCCTGAGGGCTGGCAAGTACTATTAGAGATGAGTATGAGTCAGTCTGTTAAAAGCAACGGTTATTGCTCGTTCAGAAAGACAAAGGAGGAAGAAGTTCTGTCAAAATTGCCTCCACCTGTGCCAGAGTCCGCAGCCTAGAAGCAAATTGCTTTGGGGCTCTGAGGGTTAATGCCCTCAGAGATCAACCTCAAGTAAAAAAAGCAGCTGTCGAGGAATTGAAAAGATGCAAAATCGATCTGGATATGTGCTACATGCACATCAAAATGAACTAGCTGGGGGGTTTCTAATGATTCCTGTGAGCAGAGAAGCATCCCGGGATGGACTCAGCTCCTGGAGAGGGCCACATTGACCAGCTCATGGGCTGGGCTGCATCACATCCACGCCGATGATGTGGAAGGGAACAGCATATGGTCCCTCTGGAAAATCTTGTGGATGAAAAGAAGACTGAGGGAATGGAAAAAGATTAAGAGGAAGACAGCAATACAGTTTTATGTGCATGGAAACCAATTCAGGCTTGAACAGAACTAATATCTTTAGGTTCTCAGATTCAGGAACTGGGCAGGCAGCATCTCCCATGGGCCAGCGGGTGCCTGACAGATGGATGGGAAATTCTGCCTGGTGCCAGGCTTAAGGAGCTTGGACCACTTATCGTAGAGCCGTGCTTGGGGCAACACTGTCATGGGGAAATGATATTTCTCCAGCCCCAAATGAGGGCAGGGATGGTTTGTAATTTCCAGGCTCAGTGAGTGCAGGCAGCTCTGCGGGTTGTCTCAGGCACCTCTCTTCCCCGTCTGGCTGGCACAGAGTTGCCTCTTGGCTTTTGGGTAGTTTTCTCTCTGGTTTGTAAAATCTCTTCTAATGATATGTTGTAAAATCCGTGATAAACTGTCTTGGAAATGCCTTTGGGGCACTGAGGAACTTGGTGATTTTTCTTCAGCTAATAAGTATATTTTGAGCTTTTAAAGAAAGCAAAGTGAGGCTGCTTTCACAAACCGGGGGAGTGGGGGGGTGAAAACATCCCTTCTCCCATTCCCTGCTGTGTTCAGAGCCTCAGTCCTCAAGGAAAATGCCACTCACTGTGCAGAGATTAGCAAACAGATGAAAAAAGATATTGCAAATGATGAATTTGGCCTGGGCCAGCCGTTCCGGCGCCTCTCACTGGTGGCAAATACATGAAGTAGCTCATGCTGGGTGTTTGCAGAGGTTCAGCTCCATGGCAAAGCTCCAGCAGGCAGGATATGAGTGCATGGGGAGGGGAAAGTTTGGCTCTGCTTCCCCATCCCTGCCAGCTCCGGTGTAAAAACCTGAATTTCTGAAGCAGGGAGCTGTTGTCAGAGTAAATTCTCCCACTGGTGGCACAAGTGATGGGGAGCAGTCTTCAGGAGATGTCCTTCTGCCAACACCACTAGGCTTTGCCTGCTAAAGAATAAAAGGCAAGAATTTTTAATACAAAAATAGGTGATATTTGCTGATCTTTCCCCAGAAATATCACCACAAAGTCATTGCAAAACTGGATTCATTCTCTGGAGCCTCAAGGAAGAAGATAACCTTGGAGCAGCAACTGCGTCACCTTTTCTGAACCAGCATTATGCCTTTAATCATGGAATCATAGAATCACAGAATAATTTGGGTTGGAAGGGACCTTTAAAGTTCATCTAGTCCAACCCCCCTGCAGCAAGCAGGGACAGCTTCCACTACAGCAGATTGCTCAGAGTCCTGTCAAACCCAGCCTGGGATATTTCCAGGGATGAGGCATCAGCCACCTCTCTGGGCAACCTGGGCCAGTGTCTCACCACTCTCATTGTAAAAAAATTTCTTCCTTATCCTAGTCTAAATCTCCTTTTTGAGTTTAAACCCATTGCATCTTGTCCTGTTGCAACAGAATCTGCTAAAAAGTGTCCCCATCTTTCTTATACTGCCTTTTTAAGTACTGGAAGGCTTCAATAAGGCCCCTCCAGAGCCTTCTCCAGCCTCAACAACCCCAATTGTCTCAGCCTTTCTTCATAGGAGAGGGGCTCTAGCTCTCTGAATCAAAATACTGCACAGGTGGCCCAATGCAGCAGTTGTTCACTGATGCAGCAGAACATGAAGAGGTCAGCTTTTAGTCACAGGGAAAAAATTTTAACAACAAAGGAGGAATTAGGCTGCTCTTTGAAGCTGCGTGTGATGGACGCCTGCCTGTGCCACAGGCTTAGTCCTTCATATCCAGCAGCTGCCTCATACAGACAGGAGCATCTCAAATTAAATCATAGTTTCTGAGTATACCTTACTTGTCAGCTGTCCCTATTAACATTTTAATAGGCATATCCTTCAGACTCTGTTCCAAGTAGCTCCTGGAAGGGCTGAGCTCTTAGATACGCAGCCTGAATAGTAAAAAATATCACTCCACAGTAATTTGCATTGGACTGGTTTGCTAAGTGCAATGAATGAAACTGCTGGGGATTTTTCCAGCTCTGCAGGGAATAATGGCATGGGAGAGGATTCTCTTGGGGCAACACCTTCCCTTCACTCTTAAACCCACATTGCTGCAGGTGTTTGGGTTGACCAAAGCCAAGCAAACACAGGGCACAGTGTGTCTTTACAAAGCCTGTGAAAACAAACGTTGTCCTGTGTGTCAAGGGATCCTTGGCCCTGCCCAACGTCACTAGCGGTGGTGGCTCCAGGATGGCTGCGGGCACCTGGACGGGATTCAGCTGTGGGAGAAGTGCTCCTTCCCCTCTCATTGAGCCCAACACCCATGGCATCACCTGCACACTCCGTGGGTAGTCCAGGCCACAGCATTGAGCTGGGGTTCACTACCCTTGCTGCTGCTGATAAGCTCTACCATCTGCTCCATTGTGACCAACCCACCAGGAATTCTCCCTGAGTGAAGAAAAGGCCAGAGGAGCAGGTATAGGCATTGACTTTCAGGGCAGCACAATGAAGGGGAAGGCCTAAGAATCCCTGTCTTTCCTGGATCTCCCACGTGGTGAGGAAACTGGTGACTGTAAGAGGAACCTGTGATTTATGGTAACCAAAGCCAAGCCTTTGCAGAAACCAGCAAGGCTGGAAGCCTGTGTGTGAAACTTCCTATGTGCCTTTTGTGTACCAGCTACGTCACATTCGACCTGAATCACTCACCCCAGTGCTCATCCTGAAGATGACATATAGGGTGGGATATGCCCAGAGCAGGAACAGAAATAGGCCATTCCCCAAACCGGTCATCAGGGTGGATGAGGTGCTGGAAGGGCATCCTGGGGGGTTAATAGCAGTGATAACACAGAGGGTAGACAAAAACACTGCATGCAGTATTATGAAAGAAGAAAACCCTGGCAGTATAATGAGGCTATAATTACAGGTTATTTCATATTCTGTGACATCTAACCCCATAATGCTGTAACAACAAGCACTTGGTACAGTACCGTGCCACACGCCTGATGAGCACAGCCCCGGGAGAGGCACAGCGGCCTCTAGCTCTGCTCCTGCCCCTCTTCCAATTGGCACGGGGAGCCACGTTGTGCATAAGAAGACATGAGGCTACCCTTGCTTTGTGTCCAGGTCTAGGAGAACTGTGCTGCAACTGGGGAGTCACACCGAGCAGCATACCCTTCACCTTTTGCAGCAGAAATGCCTTGGTAGTGACAATATGTTCACCGCTGGGGTGGCAAAATGCTTTTAGTCCTTAGTCAGTGATGATGCAAATACCCAGGAACTCACTTGAACTAGTGTCCATAAAGTTCTCCACCACTGAACTCCATCACTGAACCCTAACACTGTTCTCCAACACTAAATTGCATCACTGCACTCCACCACTGCGCTCTGCTTAACTCCCTAGGACATGGAAGCACAGAAAAATGTGTGGCTGAAGCTCACCTCTCCGGTCCTGCTGTCACAAATCCTTTCCCCAAACAAGCGTCTCTAATCCACCCACCTTCACGCCTCTGTGCTGCACAGATCGTGGCTTACTCACTAATTCTTCCAGTATAGTTAGTCCCAAAGCACAGCGGGTGAAATTGCAGCAGCTCTTGCTGCTAGGCAGCCTCCTCCACCCAATTAGTGGTTTCAAATAGTTTCAGCTGATTGTGAAGTTTGATCTTTTCTCAATTTTTCCTGCAGGCACTGCCCATCGCAGTGTCCAGCCAGAAGAAAAAGCTCTCCAAACTCTGAGATGAATTTGTTTTAAGGCCAGAGAAAGCTCCTTCCCCCCGTCAGCCCAGTCAGGGGCACCACGCTCACCTCCTGAGGAGCCCAGGACCTCACGTGCAAGACCAGTTGCTCCTGTTAGAGCAAAACCCACACTGGTTTTAGGCACCTTGCTTTTTAATATAGGGCTAGATGGGACCAAAGTACCCCCACACCCTGCACACCCACCTTACTGGGGTTGTTAACTTGGTGCTGCTGATGCCCTGGTAGTGCAGAACACAAAGCATCAGACACATGGAGCAATTTTTTTTTCTGCCCTGGTGAAAGGAAAAGGTGACTCAGCACAGCCCAGCTGAGCCGTCAGCTATGACCTCCTCTTTCCTGTAATTCGCAGAATTCCCGCTTTGTTGTCAGAAGAGTCACAGCATATTTCCAGCTAATGCAAGAGGAAGCTTTCAGCTTTTGAACTTGACAATTTCAGTTTCTCAACCTACTTCAAAGGAAAACCTCTTATCCAAGCCGTGGATCACCCCTGACTGGCGTTTTTTCAAAATCTCTTGGGAAATAAATTAACAGAATTGGGTTTTCTCCCCTCTCGAATATGAAAGAAACTTCCCAACTATTTCTAGGTAGGATGAGGAATTACAGAAGGCTCAACTGAAACAGAATATAAATAAGAAATGTGTTGAAACTTACTTTTTTCCACCTGAAGTTTATGTGGTATTTCCTCAGTTGCTCATCTGCGAAGAAACTCAGAACCGATTCTGCCCCAGTCCTTGGGAAGGGCTGCAAAATGATGGAGGCAACCCTCTGATTAACTTAATTTCCTCAGCATCTCTTCAATGTGCCACGACATCTCATGTCCCCGGTGAACCACTGGAGTTGCTGGCTGGAATCACACATCTCAGGGCCCCTCTGAGTCCCTGAAGAGTGAGCTTGTGGTCAAAGCTCCTGTCACCTTGGGAAATCAGCAATGTGCAGAGTCCTGGAAATCAGGGAGCTGAGAAAGATGCCTGGAAGATGGGCTTCTGTATCGACACCCCAGCTTTTAGCAGCCTTCTTGGATAATCATCATTGTTTCTTCCTCATTTCTACTCCTTTTCATGCTGGCTGATGGTCTGTTACAACTAGTTTGGAAACTTTCTGTGGCAAAATGTGAGGCATTGAGTTCAGAGTGAAGCGCTTACACAACATGCATCCGAAGGAGCCAGGACTAGGGGAACTCTCACTATGAATCGCAAATCTCTCCCCTTCTCTTTGAAGCTTCTCACATCTCTAACTCATTTTGACACGTTTTGGTTCCTCCATGGAAAAAATATTGGTCTCTAAGACCACTTGCTCAAAAGAACAAGAACCAGCTGTGGTGTCAGCTCCCAATTCACATTGCACCTGGCAGTTGCTTCAAGATAATTATTGGGTATCATTTTAGGAGTGATGGGATGCCTCGTCATCAGCTACTGGTCCTGACAGTCCTGGATCGCAACAGTTTGCCCAGTGCAGGTATTTGATACTGCAGAGAGCAGTGGTCTTGGGGGCTTACAATTTGTGCTTTTAGCCCCAAGTCAGGAAACAGTCACTTCAGCAGTACTGGGCATCAGTTTGGGATAGCATGGTGCTGACATCTCTTTGCTGCTTCAAATCCTCCTCTGGCAACTTTGGCACTTCAACAGAAAACAAAGAGATTTAACACCTATTACCTCTAAAAATAATCTTGTCTCTTTTCCCTACCTCTTGTTTTGGCACTAGTGTCTTACAACTTAGCCAATACCCTGGAGTAGGTTGTCCTTGAGGGAAAAGCTGAGAAAACCCTGTTCAAAAGAGACCTTCCCCCTCACCAACTGCCTTTGAGGAATTTCCTCATCTCTCTCACCCTTGTCTAAAAGGTTGGTGCCTTGGGCTGAAGCTGACCTTGCTGGGTGGCCATGCAGTGCTCAGCGTAGTGAAGCTGCCTTCAGATGTGGCGTCTCATGAACAAAGCGCTCCTTTAAATAAATGCTAATTAAATAAATGCTAACTTTGTTGTTCACTGCCTGTGCAGGGCATAGCTTGATAAAATCTGGAGCTTCCTCATCTCAGCAGTAATCAGAGATGCAGACTCGCAGAGAGCATTGTTACTGAATCACTGCTGGACGGTTTTGCATATTTCTATGGAAGTTCTGAGTTCATCTGGGATGAATAATTTGGGATCGCCTCCCTGTGGGCACCAGTGCTGCTGGCAGCACCCTGTGGATACCTGTGTGGTACCGCTGGTGCCATCAGTCTTACTGTGATGGCAGCTTTGGGGACAGGAACAGCAATTCTTTGTGGCCAGCCACAGAACCAGCTTCTGCAAAGGAAGGTATTTTAGAAGATTTCCCCTTCTGGAATTTATTTTTGCCTTCCTTCACCAAAGTCATGTTTCATTTGACACTTTTGACTGTGGTACAAACCACCAGCACCTCATACCCCCAGAGGAGGCTTCCCGCAGAGAGGGGTGCTCCATTCATTCACTGAGGCCTTCTCGGGTACACTTTGTGGCACCGCAAGCAAGGGCACATGCCCAGAGCAGAGCATGCACAATGCTATGAAATAGCTTTTATTTGCTTTTATATATGTTCATTAACATTTCCTTCCATAAAGTTTGGTGCATGCAATTGTTGCTGCTTCATTGTAAATACTATATATATATATATGCAATAAAATAAATGCAATAAAAATGGAATTTGCTTAAAAATCAGGAAAGACTTCTGGAAAAATATTTTTGTTTGCTTGATTGTCTGCTCTGGTAGATGCAGATTTGTGGCTATGGATGAGATCTTTCCTAGAGCATTGCCTTAGATAAATAGTTTACACTTGCTCCTCAGGATATTAAGGCCATTCATTCTTGCCTGCTAGTCAGCCATAAGTAGGAACTTAGCATATATTTTATCTATCAAATATCCACAAAAATACACCACAAAACCCCAAGGGAAACAGGCTTCAGGGTAGATCGTGTCCCATGCGTGAGGATCTTTCTGTCCCCTGGGCTTACCACTAGTGGGGGAAAGAGCAATCCATAGGCCTTCCTGTCTTTTAATTAAAGAGAGAAACCTAGGCACTTTTCTCTAGGTAATTAAGAAGTCTCAAACCTCAACAAGTGGAAGGAAGAAAGCAGCCAAACAGCCCTGCCTGATCTCCCCCTGTGTGCGGTGCCAGACAGCTTCACAAGCAGCACATGGTGGTAACTCCTGGGGAAAAAGACCTCAGGGCAACCTGGTGAGAGAAATGACTCTGAACAGGGTCACTTCATGCCAAGGCCAAAACAAAGGATTTTTCCCCCATCCATGAGCTGCACTCCGGCAGGAGCTCTAGGGAGAGCTGCTGGTTGCAGCTGCAACTCCCCACTCTCGCCCAGTCCTCCAGAAAGCCCCCTGGTTCGTGTTCTCTATGAGTTGCTGCAGCAGCATCCAGCTCTGTTGCAGCAAGGAAGGGCAGCTGTGGATACAGCAGGCTGCTCCGGCTACCCCGAACCCGATGCCAACATTTCCACTGGTGGCAGCTGAGACAGGTTGGAGTTACAATGACAAGCTGTGACAGCAGAGTCAAGATGGGCATCAGCAAAGATATGAGATGGCACTGGCACTAATGAGCAACAGCAAGGAGGTTTGGTACCTATCCCCAGATGCTCCCCACCCTGCCCTCCCGCTCTGCTTCTGACTCATTGCACACAAACATCTGACCCTGAAATTTCACCTTCAAGAATTTCCAAACCCGGAAGCTAGATGTGATGAAATCCTTCCCTGCAGAAAGCAGAGACAGTAAATAAGCCACTATGTCAGTGTAGGAGCAGCATTGCCCATCAGGTGTTTCCCAGTGCAAGAGGTGGACAGGGCAGGAGCTGCCCTGTGGGCTCCAGGCACAGCACCAGTGGGGCTGGTGGGTGGAAGCAAAGCATCTCTCCCTGCTTCCTCCTGCCTACAAGATGGGAGGGTGCTGCTGAGTGACAACGAAGGCAATGAGAGCCAAAACAACCAGAAGTGAAGGTGGGAGTATGGAGGGGCTCTGAAGGTTGAAAATCCCTTAGCAAATAACAAGGTTTGTAAATTAGTCCTACTTAATAAAAAATATGTGAATAAATTAACTTTGCCTGCTGGTTAAATCTGTTCATTATTTCTCTGTTGCACCATTAAGCAAACTCTGGCAAGGCAGCTTACCTCTCGAGCACATAATATGACTCAATAATGGGTAACATTTTCTGTTTTGTCATGCCTTTATCTTGCTGAGGAACAGCACCTTGCAGGAGAACAAAGCAATTTCCAGCAGCTCTGCCTTCTACAAGTCCCCTTGCTCAGGGAAAGCATCTCAGCCCAATTCTGCACCAGGGGCAATGTGGCTGATGTGCTGTACAAGCTGTTTCTGCCAAAGCAGGGACACCTGGAGGCAACTCCCAGAGAATCCTCCACTTCTCAGGGCCTCCCTTCCCATTTTTTTTCCTGAGGTCCTGCTGACACCCCTCAGGGAGGTGGTAAAGGAAGTTGCTGCAGGGATCAAGCTCCTTCCAGCCATGCTCGCAGATCCCCTCTGCTTACCCCACACAGGCTGCCCTGGGTCTCACCTCTGCCACACACTTCTTCAGCTTTAACTCCATACCTGTGGTTTCTGTGTAACACTCCTTGATGGTCCCTCAGGCTGGAAACCACTCAGAGCTCTTCTTCCCTGAGTCTCCCACTCCAGTGTCACATTTTCCACAGTTCCATGTGTTTAATTTCTCACATGAAAATCTGCACTCTGGGTTAAATGGCATAATGGCAAAGAGCCAGCTTTCAACATCCTCTTTCTTCTCAAAACAGATTCAGCACTTAACTGCATATGGTATGTATCTATATTTGATGACATCAACTCAGGCAACAGTACTCTTGTGTTAACATCTTTTCCTGGGCATTGATCTTTTAGTGATACTCAAGTACATCAGCCTTCGGCATGCACAGGTTTTAACATCAGCACAACTTCACCTCTAAAATAACCATAATGGATATCAAAATTACTTTTTCCTTCATTCAAAAAAAACCCTTTTCTGACATTATCAAGATGACACTTCACAGCACAGTGTAACGCTTTGCAATTTTTATTATCCTCTTTTCTAAGTAACAAACCTCAGCATCACCACTGCAAAAGTCAGTTTCTTGGTTACTGCCCAACCCTTGCCTGCTCACCAGCGCTTCACAAGATGTTCACTTTCCAAACCCAAATTCTTCCCTTGCTCATTGCTATATGGCTATCGAAGCCCAGTCCCTGCATAAGGATCATGAGGCTGCGGAGGCAAATGGCACCTGGGGCACAATCCATTGCCTCCTAGGGCAGATGTCCAAACAAGGGTAGAACAACTGACCCCTAGTTGCAGGCAGGCAACAGGAGTTCTGCTGCCTGTGGTTCCCTGTCAATGAACTTAGTGAAACTCATGTGATACCCAACAAAGAGCTTTGTAAAATCTTGTCCTTAGTCTCTTCTGCAGGATGGAAATGGAAGCACATCTATGCCCCAAGAAGGGTTTGTGAAGGCTGCGACTCTGGGGAGAGAAGCAGAGCAGCAGTATCTCACACTGATTATTATCCTTTCAAGAAGATGTAATTATACTAACAAAGACTTCTCTGCTGATGAATTTTACAGTCTAGAAGTGCAAAAATTAGTGCAGGTTTAGTCTTTAGTGGTTAAAATTTAGTGGGACGTGAGAGAAACCCTAAAGAAGACAGACAGAACTGCTCTGGATTGGGGTCAGTTTTCTGTAACAAACAGGATTTTTGAGGCTGAGAAGGTGTTTTTCAGGAGCTGCCTTACATGCTGCTCAGATGTCCTGTCCAGGAGCTGCACACTGCCTGTCTGAAGGATGTAATGAGACACTCAGGGTGGTACTTAGCCCTCTTAGTCCATTTCTATGGTGTCATCCACTCCAAACCCCGTTTTGAACCTGTGGGCCCCTTCTATAAAACAAAGCCCATTCTCATACTTGTTCCCAGCACTTCACCATTTCAGCCTATCCAACCCATGCCTCAATCTTCTCTGAAGAGGTCCCTCAGAAGGCAGGGAGAAGAACTGGACATTCCTTGGGGACTTCCTCAAATGCTGCTAGCTGGGGTGGTTTGGTGGCTGACCGAGAAACTCTGTTCTCCCCCCAGAAATTTAACCACTGTCTCCAGATAATTTTGGCTACTCAGTGGGCACAAGGAAATCCTTTTGCTTTCTCCAAGCAGGAGAGTACAGGACATTTTCTACAGAAATCTCAGGAAA
Organism: Baryphthengus martii; assembly: GCA_013396935.1. Lineage (NCBI taxonomy): Eukaryota > Metazoa > Chordata > Aves > Coraciiformes > Momotidae > Baryphthengus > Baryphthengus martii. The sequence goes on along the minus strand of VWZK01018224.1, from coordinate 100,911 downwards.
AAGCCCCCTCATTGCTGTAGAGGTAGAAAGGTTCTTGAATTAATCACCAGAACAGCAGGGAATTAAGAAACCTGGGGAGATGAACACACCAGAGTTTTGATAGATAGATGCTTAAAAAATAATAATCCAGACGTACTTTGTTTCAAGCACCTCAGAAGCTGAGAGAATTTGATGCATCTGGCTGAAGCTGCCACTTCACTTCTGTAATTTAATCTCACTGAGGTGCATTATGTCAAATAATTATCTTAATGAAGGCTCTGATGGGAGAAGGAAGGAAAATAATAGAGATGCTTTGAAGAAATGAAGCTGTGAAGTTGCTTTGTTTTTAACCTGGCACTGATTTAACTCCCTCTTTTCTGGCTCTTGCCCTTACAGAGGTGTCCCATCTGCCTGTCTTTCCAAAGTAATATGTTTCAGATGCTGTGCCAGTGATGGATTTTTACATCTTGGATACAATAGCGTAGTTCCTGAATTTGAACCAATCCAGCATGTAAAACAAGCTCTCGGTTCAGGCAAGTCCAGCCCTCTAAGTCCTGCTACTTCCCTGCAGAGCACTGACTCAAATGTCAAGATTCTGTCTATCTCTTTTGAAGTTCTCCAGGATGTTGGCCTAAATTACAATCAGAAAATCATAGAATTATTTAGGTTGGAAAAGATCTTTATGATCGTCAAGTTCAATTGTTCACCCAGCACTTCCAAGTACACCAATGAAACCTGTCCCCAAACACCACATCTCCACAGCTTGTAAATCCCTCCAGGGGTGGGAACTCCATCACTTCCCTGGGCAGCTTGTTCCAATGCTTGAAAACACTTTCAGTGAAGAAATTTTTCCTAATATCCAATCTAAACCTCCTCTGGTGCAACTTAAGCCATTTCGTCTTATCCTATCGCTTGTTACTTTGTAAAAGAGACCAAAACGCAAATTTGCCTTTATCATCTGCTCTCATCCTCTTCTGAGGTCCTTCAAGTACTTTATTTATATTTGATTTTGAAGATCCATTGTGAAGTGATTCCATAAGGTACTCATATGCTGATTTCTACCACCACCTCTGCCCAGGCATTCGTCTTTATTTCAGTGGGCTGAAATTACACTATCTTAGGTGAATAAACTATCTTCTAAAGGCTACCCAGGTTTCTGTGTATGAAACCTGAAAGAAAAACTCCCTGAAAAGCAAAAAACTCAAGTGGGTTTCCCTACATGCTGCCTGAAAGGATAACCTGACAAAGTCTTCCATAGTGGATGTGGTGGAGGGGATACATGAGCTCTCCCCTCACCCCAACTCCTATACAGATCCCAGTTAGCCTTGCCTAATGCTGCAGATATCTTCCAAGTCATATGAATTATGTGCCATCATTCCTGCAGCAGCTGGTCCCATACCTTCTAGATTTGGAAAATAATTATTTTATTTTTTTTTAAAAAAGCAAATTTAGCCCATTTTTCTCGAATTAATGCAAGATGTGATATTTCACCTTCTTTTTTTTTTTTTTTTGGCAAATATTTTTCCTCAGACTCCAAACACTTGGAAAATTAAATGTGTGATCTCACTGCAGAAGCCTGTGCCCAGCCACTGCCACAGGTCTTAGGCATCTCCTGCATAAAGTACCCTTAGTTTCTCACACTGTATTGCTCCTCCTTGTGCTTCCTGGACAGCTTCTTGTAGAGGTAAAGCACTCGTTTCTCCTCCCAGCTCTCGAAGAAGGAGCCTGCAATTTTTCTGCACAGGCGGTGTGCGTAGGTTTCTAGGAATATGGTGGCGTAGAGGATGCAGAAGAGCAGCCCCACAACAAGCAGCACAGAGGGGTTGGGAGGTGTAGGGGGGTTGATCCTGCAGTGGGCAGAACTGAAGGTCAGATAATGGTGGTAGCTTCTTTCAAAGTCCTGAAGTGGTGATCCTTTGTGAGAAAGCCATACAAGTTTGGAAAGAAAGGGCAAGATCTCTACTTTAGCCTGAAATAGAGAGAGTTAAAAGTTAGACAGAGCATGAATGAACCAAAATCAACTGGTTGCTGCAAAACCAGCAGCCTGGGTGTGTGTGAGCTCTGTTACAGCTCGTTTGGATGCATCGAGAGAAGGACATTGAAGTGCACATACACATCAGGCTGAGTGAGAATAACGGTATAGGATCGCAGAATTGTTTAGGTTGAAAAAGGCCTTTAAAGTCAGTGAGTTCAACAATTAACCCAGCACTGCCACGCCCACCACTAAACCGCGTCCCTCAGCACCACCTCTACAATGCGTAGATCATGATATTCAGGTGCTGAGTACTTGGCACCGTGAGACTCACTGCTACCTGTGATCTTTATCTGGTATTAGGAAGATCGATACAGGTATTCACTGTGTGAGGTTTACAGTAAAATAACATAATCCAGACAGCAGTATTAGGGGCTGCATATTTGAATATTGGAGGTTATTTTCTAAGCCGTGATTATCTTACTCTAAATTTGTTATAAGCAGGTATCTGTGCTAAGGAGCCCTGGGGCTGCAGGGTAGGAGAGGAAAGCAAAAAAACTAAACCAGAACTAGCCCAAAGGAGGTTAAATCAGATAGAAACCGGGGAGCTTTGCGAAAAAGATTGCGAAGGATGACAATAAAGTCGGTGAGCAGGAGCAGCCAGTGCAATAAGGTGAGGAGACATCCTCAGAGTCCAGAGATGTTCATCTCCTTTTATGTTTGCACCCACACTGCAGTGGGGGGACAGTGCCAAGGGATGCCTGTTCCTCTACCCTACCTAGGGAAGGGACCTGGGGATACGGGGCATCTGACTGGCATGCGCTAGCGGTGGCTTTGCAATGCAGGGCACTATTTGCTTCTCTCCACACTCCTAAGGGGCTGTAATTGGGAGCAGATACGTGCTGCTTTTGATGCACTGGAAGGAGCAGCTGAGGCTCTGCCTCTACCTCCTGCCCTCAAGCCTGTTACGTTGTTTGTCCAGCCAGCTGTTGGGAAGGGAAGAAAGGATTCTGGAAGTAAGGCTACAAAGATTGCCATCCCCTCTGCTGCCTCCTATGGTATGAGACACAGCAGGGTCTCCATGCAGGCAGGGACAGGGGACCCCAGCACTTACACTGTATTTGATGCTGAGAGAGACGGGCACCCCAGAGAACTCAGCCGCCTTTCTCACTGCGGTGTCTGCCACGCTGAATGCAAAGTGGTCCATTGCCACGACCACCAGCATCAACACCAGGGCCACCGTGAGAAGCATGGCTTGCACGAGGCACAGCATCACTTCTTCCCGGGACAACCTCAAGCTTGTTGCTCGAATGAGGTTTTTGGATGAGCCCACCAGCAGATGAGCTGCTTTTCGGTCCACAGCTAAACGCTCCAGCTTCTTGGTGATGTAAAAATTGTCAAAGCGGAGGTTGGTGAGGTAATTTTTCAAATACCAGGTGGACTCAAAACAGAGATAGAGCATGGAGAAGCCAGCAACCAGCTTGTTCCCTACTCGTACAGAGTCTTTGACCAGTACCTCCACAGAAAAGAAGTCCCTCCCAATTTTCTCACCAGCAAGGTGCATTTGTTCATAAATCAAGGAGCTGTTCTTAAGCAATGAAAACTGAAAATGTCCATTCATAGGTTTATAAATATTAATGGTGTGAACGACTTCTTGGATTGCCTCCCCAAACTCCCAGGATGCTCTATCTAGTAGAGCAGTTGAGTTCAAAAGGCTCTCAGAGGAAGTCTTGCAGATGCACTGAATAACTTGCAGTATGGTTTTAATGTTACTTATGATGTTGGGTGTTATGTTAACCACCACTATCATGATGCAGGTTGACAAGAGAAGCTTCCGGCCTTGTTTGGTACCTAATGTAGGCATGATAATACTGAAGACACAACGGGCAGGATGCACCAAGAAAAGGGTCAGGAGAAGGAGCAAACTAAAGGAGATGGCTGTTGCAACGGAGAGATACCAGGAGTACTCCAGGGAAGCAAACATCCAGTTGTAAAAGAGGCCTCCGATCACCACCGTAATGCAGGAACACTGTAGAAACAAGGCCCACAGCTCTCTGCAGTTTGCTGGGACAGGCTTGGAGTAAACAGACCATAGGTCTGCTGCAGTCTTGCGCACCTTTGGGAACAGAAAGTCTTTGCAGTAGACACGGGCTCTCATCCTGTCAAAAGAACAAGCACCTGGCTGTTAGCAGGGGAAGCACAGGAATGTACTACTTAGGTGGCTTTCTTGATATGATCACTCATGAATCTTTATAGTGTCCTTCTCTGAGGGCCTCTCTTCTCACTGTTCTCTACATCTGTGCTCACCTGAGTAGCTTGGACTGAGATCTTCCCTGGAAGCATACAGGGCAGGGAAGTTCAAGGCATTTCTTGAAAGATCAAATACCAAGCACAATGTGACTGTTCCTCCTCTAATGCAAGCACAGGAAAGCATTGTGTTACTCTAGAAAAATCATAATAAAGTCATTCAGAGGGGTCAAGACATTGGTAGTAGCTAAGAGTGGCTTTAGTGGTTATTTAGAGGATGCTGGAGGGAGAAGGAGGAGGCTCCTGGCTGCTGTGAAAATCATTAGACCAGCTCTGTAGCTACAAGGTGTTCATTGGATAAGAAGCAGTTGAGTGGAAGTTTCTGCTCTCTCTGCCTCTCAAAAGGAGATCAAACAAAAATCTGCAGGTTTAAGGGTGAGAAATACAGAACTGATCGGAGAAAAGAGTTTCACGCTAAAGCTCCAACACCACAGGAAATCTCCAAAGATAAGATTTTGGCCACTGCAAACAGGATGAAATGTCCCATAAAGCTATTTAAATGTCTAATGAAAACAAACGTTTGGGAAGGAATATAATTTCTTAGGCCTCTCTAGAGACCAGAAAACCTGGTGAGGAAAAGGAGGCTGTCCTCAGGATTAAACTCAGCCAGGCAATCTCTTTCCTCCCACACCTGACTGCAGCCTCAGTTACTTTTTAAGGGAGAATTTTGACTAGCAACAGAGGTTTTTCAAGGGAAAAAGGCCATTCAACAGCTATCAAGACAGAGAGAAGGAGTGGGATCAAAGCAGTTACTACATACCCAGTGGCAGAGAGGTGCCCCAGTCTTGCTCGTAAACTCTCCATGCTCCAGTGCCCAGTGCTCAGAGAAATGATTCTGGATACAGCTACTTGGAGATGCAGGACAGGAAACCAAGGCAACTGGCACCAGAGAGCCAGGATTCAAAATAAAAAATGTTCTAAGGCAACTCAGATCAGCAACACTGCCATTTCCTGAAGTGCATAGGCAAACGTGTGAAGCCCAAGAAATAACCCCACTACAGGGCAGAGCCAGGAGGCACAGCACAGCTTGGGCTTTACATTTCATCTGATCTTACTATTGTTGCAGAGAAGGCTTATTGTCATGACACGTAGCTGAAAAAAAAATGAGTCAATAGCATATGGACTGACAAAGATGGAACAAGCATCACATGGAACCTGGGGTGACATCATCCCTTGTGGGGAAATCCGCTGTCTCACCCCAGCTGACTTCTCCTCCCACTGCTCACCAACAAGCAGCAAGGTTGAGATATCTCTTAGAGAGAAGGGAAACTTTTCCTCTTTAAGACATCAGCCATGGCACAAAGGGCATGGTAGGATTCAGTAAATCCTATGCTTATTCTTGTCCATCTTTTCTAGCAGGCTGCTGCTCTCTGCTGAACCATAAGCTCATGTGCAGGGTACATAAACTGCTTAAAGGCTTATTTCACAGTCCTAGTAGACGAAGACGAAGCTTCAAACTTGAATATTTTGCAATTCCCTATAACTAGCAAACCCACCGCAAAGAAAGTTCTGCCAGAGGTAGGATTCCCAAAGCTCCCAGACATGCAAGCTGGGATGTGTGGGCCCCATAGGACCGGCTTGCCTTGTGCCTGGGATGTACAGGGCACAGATCTCCAGCCACCAAATCCAGTCACCAGGAGATGAGAAAAAGTCCAGGGTGTTTGCTCCTCAACTATACTTCCGAAGAAGAGGATTCCCCCTCCTCTGATCAGCTGTTGTCCAAAAGATGTGTACCACAGCAGCCTACCCCCTTGCACAGAGCTTGTGGGCTATGGGAGCCTTGACCTGGCTCCCACCAAACCTGCCCCTTTGCCAGACACTTTCACACTAAGCCACCGCTTGTAAGCAAAGGTGACACAGCTCACCTAGCCATCACTGAGACCACTCCTTACAGGGACCAGCTGTACCGTGCCAAGCCGAGCCCACTCACTGGGTGGGAGCCACCAGCCCCACAGGATGTTCTCATGCTCCCCTGAGCAGGAGAAGGCAAAGGGCTGGAGGTCAGCCCTGTCTCGGCTGCCTCTGGGGATGAAGCATGCAGAGCTCCGCTCTCCAGCGAGTGGTGGGAGAGCAGCACTTTCCCCAGGGGACGTGGCCGGACCCCACAGCAGCGGCAGTCGTGGGAGGATGAACAATCCTGAGCACAAGTGGGTAGAGAAAAACCTCTGCCTGCTTCCTCAGCTCTTCCTGCAGGTACCAGACGAGGGCCTTTCTGCCCTTGCTGTTCCACTCAACAACTCTACTTTATTGCTAGAGTTTTACTTTTCCCCACATGGCTGGTAGAGCAAAGGTTTCCTCCTGGTGCTCTGCAGCACAGACACCAAAGGAGAAGCTCTGACTGGCTCCAGCTGGGAAGAGGCACCAGCCAGGCGGGAGTGAAAGAAAGTGTCGTTTGTTTGGAGCATCCATAGCAATTGCTTGCACAGGCCATGAATTAGGCCTTGAATTCAATTTGCAGACTATAAAGGACTACCCTCAAAAGCCCATGACTCTATTCTGCAAAACTCATCAGTTCCTCCTCAGCCACTATTCTGAGATCAAACCTCTTTCCTGCGGTATTTCTGAGCTAACTGATTTCAACAGTCCCTGGGACCCCATCCAGGCTAAGCAGGCAGCATTCTGGGATGCAAAAAACCCCCACCATTAGCAATAAAGAGCAAAACCCCCTCAAGCCCACAACATAACAATGAGTGTTTTCTGAGCCTGCTGCATCATCTGGCAAAGGGGAGCTGAAGTCTGGGGTGGTGTTGAGCTTGACCAGTAACTCCATGCAGCACCAAGCAGTGTTTGTAGGCAAAGTCAAATTGTATGCAAAGTCAAAGCTAGGTTTTCCTCTGGCTCAACTCAAAATTCATCTCTGCAGGCTGGACTCTCTTAAGTCTGGAGTATTTTCTCTTTTATACTCCAAACTGATAACTTCTGAATTAGCTAGAATCATCAATGCCAAATTTCCCTCAGAAAACCATGACCAAGCTTGCTTTGCCAACAAAAATGTATAAATCAGCTGAAAGTGTGTATGTTTACAAATACACGAAGAAGCCTGGGCAAAGACTGGGAAGCAGGACACGGGCAGGACCTCTCAGCGAAGCAACTGTGACATCTTGCGGTCACTTTCTGCTAAAGTACCTCAGGGTCTGGCTTCATTTCAGCTCAGAAACTACAGAAGTCGGTGGATGGGGGAATTTTAAGGAAAAACTGAGAAAGTGAAGGAGTAACAGGAGACTGGCGAGCTGGTGTCAGGCGTGTATATACTGTGTTCCCTCGGGATGCTCCGAGATGCCTTTTCCCCACTCTGTGTCGCTGGGGATCCTGTGGTCTAGCTCCCAGGGGATGTAAAGGGGCTTTGCTTTCTTGACAAGCTCCAGGCTCTGTAGAGTTCAAGTTCTAAAATTTTCTAACATCCTTAATTTAGACTTTAGGAGTAGGAGACAAAGAGGAGACACCCGCTGACAACTACCTTGCTGTAACTATAAGACAACAACAGAGGTTTTCATTTCTGTTGTAGCCAGGAGGCATAGCCTGGCTTTGCTCAGATTAGGGATAGTGGCTGAGATTGTACCCACCAGGACAGAGATTTTACATCCATTTCTGCTTTTAAGCCTGCTGTGTTCACTGAGTGGGTCTCAGGGCGGTGCAAACAGGAGTCTCTCTCCAAAATACCTGCAAGTTCAACCTGTAGTAACAGGGTAATCCCACAGTGGTGACGATGGTGGGAGGGGCGCAACATAAAAGAGCAGCTGTATCACAGGTAGAGTGTGGGATACATGAACTGTACAGCTTAAGAAAATAGCTGGGTAAAGAAGACGAATGGAGAGCTGAAAACAGGCTGATTTAAAGTTGAAAATATTTCTCCATCATCAGCATCTGTTAATCTCTTTATTCTGTCAATTCAAGAAGTTGGGGGTGTGGGAAAGATGAGACCATTAGTGGTGATTCTTTGCTTGTTAAAATCACATGCAAATGAACAACTTATGGTAATACAGAGCCAGGTCATGTCTTCTTAGGTTTCTACTATAGGAAATATTGAAAAATCCCAGCAGTATTCATTCAAGGGCTGACAAGGGATAAATGTGGTAAGGGAACTAAGGCTATCTACCCCACAATAGCCTGAATTTCCCCTACCACATCAGCCTTTAATTTGTTTCAGGAACCTTTCTCTTCTGAACTTCCAGCTTCACCTCTGTGTGCAAATCGGCTGAGCACAACCCCAGAATCATCATCGCTGTAGAGACCAATATAGCAGCTTTTCGGTGCAAATAGTTTGTAAAGCAACTTCTGGGAGAAAAGATACCACAAAATGCTTTCCTACTGTAAATAAACCAGAATTATTTTTCCTCTAAGTGTCTCAGGAGAACACGCGGATCTTGGTCTGGGATAGGATGGGGAACATCAAAGGAGCAAAGCAGAGATATTCTGGATGCTGAATTTCAATTCGTGAGTGGCATTTCCTGTTAATTAAAATTCACAAGCAGGCTGCTCATGTGAATGGCTTTTGTGATGGTTGTTGGATTCTTACATTCCTCGAGAAATGGTGCATAGGCGGGCAAAGTTCCTTTCAAATAACAGCTTTAAGTTATAGAAGGTTAATACAGCACTTGAAATGCCATTTCCTGGGAATTGTCATATCTCTGCTCACATCACAGACCACTCAAAAATGACGGGGTTCACTTACCATTAAAAGCTGCTTTTGGCAAACTGTATTACTAGCAGTACTAGAACAGCAACTATTCACACAGGCCAGTTCACCCTAGAATCCCAGAAATAATAAATCTGAAAAAACTCTTAAAATCTATTTCAAAAAAATAAAAAAGCAAAAATCAAGCATACTGGTCTAGTCCTGCTCTCACAGATGTCTGGATATGAAAAAGAAGAATTAGGCAATGCTGTCATCCTCTCACCTTAAACCAGATCCTCTTGGGGAGCCCTGGGAAATACAGAGGCTGCTGATAGAGCAAGTAGAAACCAGGTCTTCAACCGAAATACAGGTTTAGATTGCAGGTGCTCTTAACACCTTCCCTAGGTGTGCCAAGGCCCCATTGTGGGACCTTGGTTCCCTCTCTGCCTCAGTTTCCCATGTCAGCAAAGAGATAATAAACCTTCCTTGCCTGCATTTGCAAAATACGTTCTGATCTCTGCACAGGCAGTGCCACAGACAGGCCAGGATGCTGGGAGTGGTTTTCTGGAGACTTCTGTGCAAACTTTGTGGTCTCAGTTGTGCTTTCACGCCCGCGTAAAACCATCTTCCTGGATTCAACCAGGATGCATCAAGCTGGAACTGAGACCAACAGTAAACATGTGACGCCTAAATTTGCAATGGAGCTGGACTGGATGTTACCCTTTGAGCCTTTCAAGGCTCCAAAGGCCCTTGCTGCCTGTTCTCCAGGCTGTAGGGACAGAGGCAGCTCTGTTCCAGTGACCGACTCTGATCCCCTGCAGCTTTAGCTGTGGCAGGGCAGTGGGACAGCAGGACTCCATCCTGCGGCATTCGGCCACGCAGGGTACAGTTTGTTCCCTGGCCCTGGAACAGCCAGCTGGGAAAGGGAACTGCAGGGAGCAATTTTGCTTTCCCTATTCATCCCGTCTTCACTAAGACATGATGAGGAGCATCCATGCAGAACGATGGTGCCCAAACCCAGTGCACAGTCAATGCGCAAATGCCCTAAGGAAGAGGGACAGTGATACCAGGTATTCCTAGGAGAATAGCAGAGCAGACCTGAGATGCTGGGCTGGGAGCTTTCTCATTGCTCCACTACTTAACAAGGCTCATTTTTGCTCAGATGAGGAGGGAGACCTCACTGCCCTTCTGCTCCTCCTGGGGAACCACTGCCCAAAGCAAAGGGTGAAACAAGGGAAGGGGAAGGTACAGGCTTTGCTTTTCCCCTCCTCAGTCGACAGAGCAAACAGGACAATGTCATGTGCTAATAAATGTACTTTATTGTAAGCTTTCCAGAATCATTAAGGATTTTTTTGAACTCGACTGATCAAAGTTCCACATTCAATTGTTTTCGGCAGTTTCGATTCAAATCCCTTGAGTACCCCAGCACCTATGCCATTACCTCAGGCTAATCCTCCGCAGCAGTAGTTGTAATGGGGGAGCATCACCCTGCCAGCTCTCCCATCTGGTCCCAGGGTTTTTCAGCAGCACAGGAGCAGGGGGATGCACCGGATCCCTACGCCTGGCCAGTCTACCTCACCAGCTCCACCAGTTTACATCATCAGAGAAATCTGTCCCAGCACAGGGATCCAGTCACTCGCCTTCCCTAAACCAAGAATCAGCTTCTTTATCATTCAATCCATCTATTTCAATGACTGATCTTTAAAATTAAATATTTTAGATTCTTACAGAAAATTTAAAAAAACATCGGATAAAATGGTGATTAAAATCACAGTCAATTTGCAATGCTTTCATTGAAAGTACCCAAGCAATCTGATTTTAAAAGATGTTAAGAATCAAAGCCTATTTTTCAGAAACGTCAATAATATTCCAATGCAACTTGTCCACTGACTTGTGACTCAGTGGGTTGCTCATGAGTGAGTCAACCTCACAAACCTAAGACTGGCCACATTCACCGACAGTGAAACACCACCGATGTCCAAAGTTACGTCAGAAATTAATTTGGTCCCAAACCCCCAGTTGTGTACTCAGTGCAAAGAACCAGACAGCAATTACCATCCCAGGTTTTCAAAACAGTGAACATGTTTGGAAACAAACTGTTGTCTTCCTGTTTCCAAAGCATGGAGTAACGCACCAAGTCCTACCAACATATCTCCTGAATCATCCCTTCACGCGCAAACCTGAAGAAATAGTCTTCATCCTCCACGAGAGAATTACTCATGAGATAGTAATGAGACCCCATCTTTCACACCCTGCTAGAAGCACCTGGCCACGCCACCTTCCCCTGACCAGATTCTGATACACTCACTCACATTGGTTGCACATAAATAATCCAGTTGCCTCTGCCCTGTTCCCAGGGCTACTTTCTGAAATGAGGTAGGGTATCAGAAGCCAGAGCAGCAAAGCTCGTTAGTTTTCATGGGGAGGAGATGCACCCACCCAGAGACACTCAACGCTTACAGGGTTGTCCAGTTCACAACCACCTATGACAGTTGGACTCTGTGAGAGTCTGATTGGTACCTAGAGAAGGTGGGGAAAGATCTTCAGAGAAAATAACAAACAGATGCTGTGACACTGACCAGTATTTCTAAAACCAAAATTAAAGCAGAGGGTCCCACCCAGTGTGAGCAGCCACGCTGCTTTCCTCCTGTGCATACTCTGATGATTCTAGTACCCAAATCCTAAGTGAGTGAGTCCTTCCCCGGGGGTGGCTTTGTTCATATTTTATTTAGTGCGCTTAAAGTGACATTTTCTACAGCTGGCAAGAGTGAGGTGATATTTTCTGCATGGATGTTGGCCCATGCAGGGAAGGTCCCCAGCTGGAAGATGCTCTTGGCCCATGTGTTCATAGCCAAGCTAAGAAGCAAAACTCCCATGAGATTCATGAGCAACCCAGTTCTTGCCTACAAAAGAAATACAAAGACAACTGTTGAGTTTAGACTAGACATCTACAGCATGTGAAGCATGAAGCTATTTGAATATAAACATTATAAAAATGGAAGGCTTGATTGCCAATAATATTAGCAACATGTTAGATGGGCTTTCTTAAGCCACAAAGGCCATTCTGCAGATGCTTACCAAGCTTTGATCCATTAAAAACACTAACATCTGTTTAGCCTCAGGAATGTGAGCAGGAACTGGGACTGAGCCTAATTTTACTCATAAGCTTTATTTCACCGAGCTGGGGAACTTTTCTTGCATGCAGAAACCTATGAAAGTTGTGTTGCTGACACTAGCAAGAACAGGAGCAGCGTCTGGGAGATGCAGAGCACATTCAAGACCACCTCTGCCACTGTCTGGAGTCACAGTGGCTCCAAATGTCCCAGGGCCAGACCTCATACAAACTCCTTCCACATCCCTGTGCCTTCAAACACTGCTGAAAACAGTATCAGACTTTGGTCTTTTCACTTCACTGCATATTGAATTAGTAACAATACCAAAAATTCCTTTTTTAAATACTCCACTCAGGTTGACTGTTTTCAGTATTTTCCATATCTAAAAGATCTTACCATATCCTTGACCATCAAGTGTCCAGAAGAAAACGCAATTGAGTTAGGAGGTGTTGAGACTGGCAGCATGAACGCGTAGGAGCATCCTATAGTTCCTGGTATCATTAAATAGAGAGGATTTACTTTCAGACGAATAGCCTTGAAAAACAGAAAGGAACAGAAATTGTACCTTGGGGATTAGGAGTCAGGTAGATATATTAAAGAATGCAAAGAGCTCCTGCACTGTGCAGAGCTGGATCCCACGCTCTATGATAAATAATCATGTATCTTGCCAATGACATCTGAAGGATCATTATCCTTCAGTGTCCACATTATGTTACAAGCACTTGCTTTGTTGCTCCCAAGGATTTCAAAGTGCCTGAAGTCCCGGAGCAGGCGAACCACACGGTGCCTGTCGCAGCACAGACACAACACAAACCTGCCCGTCCACGGGACAGGGTGAGGAGGAGAGCAGAGGGCCGGTCCTGCCACGGGACTACCTTACCAGCTCTGCCAAGACAGGCAGAAAGATGATAATAGTGGCTGTGTTGCTGGCAAACTCCGTGAATAAGGCGATGACAACTGTGATGAGGATGACAGCCACGGGTGGTGGTACACCCTCCAGAGGATGCAGACGGCCTCCTATCCAGACAGACAAACCGGACTCCTGCAGAAGGAGAGAACAAACAAGCTGGAGAGCAGAGATCCTGCATCCCTGCAGGTGAACTGGCCCTCTCCTAGAACTGCAAATTGCCTTCACTGACCTACAGAAGCACCTATATGCGGTGTCCTCAGGGTATTTAACAGCAAACAGTTTGAAAGGCGTCTTAAGGTCTCTACCTCTTTCATTATCTGCTGTGAATTGTTGTCACTTGGAGTTGAGAAACGTGTCCTTCAAGTGTAGTGACCCTGCAGATGCAAATTTCCCAGAGCCAAACAAGAACCTCAAGTGGCACCCTGATAAAATCCAACTCTTTGGGCAGGGTGACTGCAATGTAGCATCTGTGGTGAGCCTCACCTCACAGCCCTTTGCCATGGCAAACCCTCCTCCAAGTAGCAAGATGATGTTCCAGGGTACAGTCTCTTGGGCCTTCCTCCAAGTCAGCAAGGGCTGCGTCTCAGTGTTTGGTGCTAGATGAAGAGAAAAACCCTATATCAAATACCCATGCAAAGAGGAGCACATCATCTGACAGAATGATATCATGAGCCTAACATCAGTCCTGAAGCTCACGAGCCATGAATTACAGACAGTTAAAATAAACATATGGAGTCTCTTAAACTAGACAATTAAAAGATCATTTAACTTAATGTCAGATCTTAAAAAAAAGGAAAAGAAATCGTAGCACTTCATTTGCTTTGAGGCTTTCTTGAGGGAACATTTAATATCAGGTTAATTTTCTCTCTGTCCTTAACAAATCGGAGCCCGTGGAAGGAGGAAATTTTCTACCATTTGAATTATGAAGATGTTATTAATATTCCATTCGCTGTTCAACAGCCAGTGAGTTCTATAGCAACAAGCTCATCTTCCCTAAAGGCCTTCTCTTAATGCATGATGAAGTGAGCTCTGTCATATGGAAGGATACACTAATAGGACTGCAATTTTCTGAACAAGGGCACACATATTTTATCCAGAGGTCTGCTTAAACATCTTCCCGCATATGGACAACACAACAAGTGTGCATGCTGGTATTTTGTTTCCATAGACCCCAGGTAGTGCTGCACTATCCAAGGAGGGCCATCAGCTGCATCTCCACATCAAGACCACCTCTTATTCCAAGTGTCTTATGGATTAAAAGTATCTCATTGCTACTCAAGAGGTCAGACCCAAAATCTTAAAAGACTCCTAGCACCAAAATCTGCTGGAGAGTTTGGGCTTTAGGAGTTTAAATTTTAAATCATTCTAGGAACTGAGAAAGGGCCCCTATTTCTGAGTATGGACATCTTGCCCAGCTTTGCCCCCACAGAGGTTCATGCTCCCTATTGAGAGACAGAAGCTATTTGGGAGTCAGCAACCAAACCTATTTCACCAAGCAGATCTGCTACAGTAAATCAGCACCGATTTCAGTTCGCTTCAACCCACCATGGCATCATGTCTGACAGCTACATGAGCAGCTGAGCCATTGTTACAATCAGCAGCAGTGCAGTGGCTGCGGAATCTCTTCTGGCACTTCAGAAAAAAAGCCTCTGTAGGATCAAATTGCATCTTCAAGCACAGCCGTTGTGGGCTGGTGCAGGTCCAAGGGGGGATAGTCTTGGCTCTTGCTCCGCGCCTGCCCTGCCAGAGCACAGGCAAGGGCAGAGTCCCTGCCCAGAGGGATCTCCTACTCACCTTTCAAGTCAAACCACCACCTCAAGGAAGGTTTTTGTGAAGGGAAGAAGAACAGTATAATCACAATGGTGATTCCTGTAACCGCATCCGAGATAAACCTGTCCAAAAGCAGCAGAAACACTTGTTAAGAAGCAGAAGACTGTAGTATTACAAAGTTTATGAGAACAGGGATTTACCAAAGAAGATTACAAGTTTCCATCAGGTTTGAACAACGCTCATTGTTCATAGTTCTGTTCTTTTTAATTCCCTGTCGAGCTACGTTTCTACGATGGGTTCTGAACCCTCTAGAAAAGCTGCCCTACAAATACAAAACCCAATATCTAATCCCCACCACACTGATGCTCTGGCTGTTCTGATTGCAGAGTCATGGTCAGTCCAGTTTCCTCAGCTCATTGCAGGGAGGAAGAGAGACAGAGACCAGACCACCTTATTTATATGACCTTATTGCAAAATGATCTGACTCTAAAGTGAAAGGCAGGCTCCATCCAGTAAAGAACTTAAGCATGTGTTTGATTGTAAGGAGTTATTAACTGATGAGGAAAAAGTCCATAATTACTTTGTTGTATTAAGGAATCATTTATTAAGCTAAGGCTTTCTTTAAAAAAAAAAAACAACAAAACAAACCTGTGAAGGTCTCTTCTGTTAAGAAATAACATCTCTGAGCTTTAGCATTCCTCAACTACTATGTCCGTTCATTATCCCAAGGCATGGGTGTCATAGGGGAAACAAACTTGTCAAGCAGACAGGGTAGCACTGGGGATCAACTCCTGCCATTTCTCTTCAGTCTCCAGACCTCCAGTAAAATCAGTGGATTGCATAAAGAATTTTGCATTTCACTGTAAATGTACCTATAAACACCATTCCCAACATTACAACCCTAGGGATGGCCTCAGATAGACACATGCCAACTTCACACCAGGTTTCATCCACCTCCTCTGGGAGGCAGAAACAATAAAGCTGACTCTGCTACTTGAAGCTCAGTTTAATTTATTCCAGGAAAACTAAGTAATAGTGTTAAGCAACACAATCAGAAACTCGGGTATCAAAATGACTTGGAAAAGTTATTGAAAAATATGACAGTGGAATCAAAATAAAACCTTACCCTGGTGCAAACAAGCTGGCCCAACCTGGAATGAATTTGGGATCCCTGGAGAAAAGCATGATTGCAAACATGCAGAAGAAGAAGAAAATTGCCTGTTCTGCAAACCTAAAATGTAAAGAAATGCAGTAAAAATGCTGATGTGATAAAGAGATGGATCCAAACTAAGACAAGTATTGAACTCAGGCTGCAGCAGCTTGGGTGAGAAGTTAAGTTGGTTTTCTAAAAATAACTACAGTGAAACATTGGAATAAATTGTAAATCTACTTGAAGATATTGGTATTTGCCAGCAATTATCTCTTAATGGAAGACATTATGGAGAGGTAAGATGGGCACTAGGAATGCCCCCATGTCACAACAGGCATACGCAAGGCTGTGGCAGAGAAGAAGGACCAAGCAGCTTCTCGTGCTCATTTCTCTCACCACTGCTCTCTGGATGTCCCTAAGGCGCTAGAGATGTCAGCTAGAGATGGCTTTGCTCCAGTTCAAGCAATGTAAAAGGGTGGCTGAGATTCAGAGAAACTATGAGACAGCAGGAACAAACGTCTTCAAGGCCAAAACCTAAAGAGTATCCCTTAGGCACGTGACAAACAGCAGGGTAAATGGTAATATCATTCGCTAAGTATCTAGTGTAGTCAAGATTTAACCGAGCCAATACCTCAAAACACACTTTAAAATCTCTCCAAGCACAAGGAAGGCTGTTTAAACCAGTGGGAAGAGGCCACTTGCACTGATTTTAAGTTATGGGATTGCTAATCAAATTGGTAGAGTATGGCTTAATGGACTTTCTCACTACTAGACCTCAAAGTGGGACTTTGATTCTTTCAGAGACATTTTGCAGGCTGCTCGATAATGTACTGAATGGAACAAATAAACCAATTTCTTTCATTTACAGCACAGGCACAGACAATTGTCTTTGAAGAACCACTCCATTTTCCAAACAGCAATAATTACAATGTCGATAGCATGACACAAACATCGCTGAATCTTCACAGCGTTGCCACGAGTCCGAAGATAATATTTTAGAGACGGAGAAACACAGACCATTTAAGGTTAAGTTTTACAGTTTCAAAAACCTTCACTGGCCCTGGTTGCCCACAATATCAGGGGCTGGTTAGACATAATCAGGGTTTGATTCATAGAGGTACTCAACTTTTCCTGCTTCCCTGTTTTTTGGTATTTATCATAAGTCTAAAGCTCATGGTTTTTTTTGCTGGTTCCTTCTTCTAAAACGTGACCCCTATCATTGCAACTTACACCAGTTTTTTTCCAGAAGACAAGACCTTTGGGAAACTATAGTAAGAAACTAAAAGTCTCTTGTTCTTTCTGACTAATGCCACTGAAGAAGTTACTGAGGAAAAATAACATATTCCATGACATAGATCCGACCTCTTTCCCTACACTTTCTTTGAGCAGCTATTAAGATATCTTAAATTACATCCACGATCCATATGATTCATATCTGTCATATGATTCAGACTTCTCAGTAAATGCTTCCTGCTTTGCAGAACAGGTATGCACAGACCTTCAAAATTCAGCCTGCTGGTTAGTACATAACATGCTCAGGATTGTTTTTGTCAAAAAAAAAAAATTGCAAACAGTAATTAAACAACCCAGCACGAATTCACTGTACAATACGAACTTTGTTCTTGAGAAGATTTGAGTACAAGCTGCTATTTGCAATTATTCCTGCTAGTGAACCTGGAGAGGCTGGAGCGTGCAAAAAGCAAACTTCAGCAGGTTACAAGCAATCTCAGTGGAAATATCTATTTAATTTTCTTCTAAGAAACTCAATTTCCCCCAGTACTCCACTATTAAGACAGGACATTTCCAGCCCACTTGATTTCTTTTTCATTTCAGTCCCCACTTTGACTCACTTTGTTGGACCCAGTTTCTGATAGTCCTCCTTTATCACTTCTCTGGCTCGGGCTTCTGCATCCACTCTTATATTTGACTTTTTTGTTCTCCAGCCCCTGCCAAGAAACATGGTTACATTTTCATGTGCCTCTAACATCACCGACACACAGTAAATGCTGCACTTTGTGCACTTCTCCAGTGCCTACTCTGCAAGTTTTGAAGAGCTGCACATCTCTGGCAGTTCAGTTTGCATTATCTTCACATTTTGAAGACTGATGAAGGTCTCTGGTGCAGATAAAGACCATAAAGCCCTGTTTTATATATACCTTCTCTATACAAAGGAGACTCTGCAGAGGTTCCTTTACATTCTCACCTCTTTGGTCCAGCATGGGCTGTGATCACCAAAAGTCCCAACACTGCAGGATTTCCTCATCTCTAGCAGTTAACTATTTGGGCAGAACAACTAGGAAGAGGGTGACTCAGAAAATTAATCTGTTCCTGCAAGTGACTTGAGAAGTGCTATTTCCTGCGTGATCCCGGGATGTTGCTGAGGATCAACAAAAATGTGAGGAATCTGTAACTGACCAGGAATGTTAATGTGCTTCTGGCTAAGCCTCTTAGCCAGGCCACACTGACTACACACGCTGCTTGAGCCTTTGCAGTATGTGCATGCAAACAATATATTCGTATCTTGCACTTCATCTCCCACCACCTCCCATGGCACTCAACTTGATTTCTAACCCTACCTGTGACCATGACTAAACCTACAAACCCAGCTTCCTGCATCAGATACATCTACCTGTCTCTGTGGTGCCTGTGCTTCCTTAACTCATTCGCTCTTTCAAAGGGGTATGGTGGCTGGATCTTCTATACAAAAGTATAGAAGTACAGAAGCTCTTGAACCCTAAATAGCTATATCTGGTCCTTCAATTTCTTATTTTTTGGGAGGTGTTATTAACAGCAGCTTCAGCTCAGTCAGCCTATGTCTAAGCCTTTTAATGTCTTCTCGATTCAAGCAAAGCTGACCTGCCACTGGAATGATGTCCATCTGTCTGGATTGCGCTGCAGACATCAAGGACTTGCCCACCTAGAAAGTCCAGCCACAATCCCTGAGCCATTAGGTCCAAGCAGCCCAACAAACTCTTGCAGACACTCGGTTGTACTTGTGCAGCACTGCGATGTCTCTCCCGAGGCACCTCGACACTGGGGAATACTGGTATTTGCGCTGGCCCAGCTATCCCAATAAAGCCCGGCTTTGTGCTGACAGAGATCAGCCAAACAAAACAAAAAGCATCACGTTCTCCAAGCACAAAAGCAATTTTGCATTTTGCTAGTGGCTTTGGCCAGCACAGCCACCTTTTTTTGCTCTTCTGATCATCCAGGGCCGTGCCAGTCGGACACCAGGGCCGTGCCCAGCCCTCACTGCTGTGAGCTGGCAGAGCATCCAACAGCAGCAAGGAAAGCCCCCCATGAAGCAATTTAGGGACCAGCATTTTGCATTTTCTGGATTTAAATTTTCCCACTGATTTTTTCCCATCTCTGAGACAATGTAAATATTTGGACACCTGTTCCCTCCCCCCCTCATCCCCCTCCCCTTTGCATTTTAAACTCAAAATAAGAATTAAAGACTTTTCTAAATATTAGCAATTCTGTATGGTCCCTGGAGGAAGCAGGACCATGAGTTTGTTACTATCACATATGAGAGTGTACATGGAGGGAGAAAAGCCTCCAAATGAACCAGTGTGGCAATGCTGTAAGTATTTTAAGTAGTGTACACTAGGGGTTGCATGTATTCAGAAAAGATTTACCGGAAAAACATGGCATCCTCAGTTACAGATTAACATGTTGTTGTAAAATTAAGCCCTGTTGTGAAGCAATCTTTTCCAAACCCAGGTTTCTGCCCCAGGAACAAATCCTGCCTCTTATGTTCTAGAAGACTGATGGTACTAATTCCAAGGGAACCATAATTTCATGCTGGTCTTCAAAGTTGATCCTGTTTTCATCAATGAAAATCTGCCACTGATATATATTGCCAAGGTCAGGCAGTGAAACAACCTTTAAAAACTGTATGTTTAGCTGAATGAATATCTAATGCATACTCTGTGCATGTATGTATTTCAGTTAAGATAAAGCATATGAAACTGTGAAATATCTTTAAAACCTTCCTGTTGCATAACAGCTTCTTAAAAATAGATTATTTTTTATAGCACGCGCATCCTGAAGTTAGTTAGGAAACCCCTGCACTGTCTAGGAGATGATCCTGGATGATATCAGTAGATTCACTATGAGAATTGTGATGAACACGCACTTCACAATGGTGGTATAAGAGACTACAGATACGTATAGTGAATATAAACATACCTCAGGTTAATTCCTCCATACAGGATGGAGATCCACAGCCATCCGAGGAGAAGAAAAATCAGCATTAAAGGAAATGCAAACATAAACCAAGAACCAAAGTTCACCACATCACATTCTGGAAAATAACTAAGCAAATGAAAAAAATCAAGTTAATGCAAGAAGGGAAAACAGCCCTTCAACTTAAGGGTAAACAAACATCCCAAATCTGCAGCAAAATATCCCACAAACTTACCAGTGTGCCTTTAAAAACTACTCCTCTGGGTGCATTAGCTGTTATCTGGGCACTAAGAGATTTGAGGACCATTATATTGGGACAACCCCCCAGGCCACTCTTGCCACTCACAGCTCACCCAGCCCAGCTCTGCAAATCTCCACAGGAAGATGTGAAAAACTCTTTCCAAATGTCTGAGATGCTCTCATACAACGATACTCTTGAACACCCAGGATTAAACCCTGCTACAGTAGCTGCTGTGTGGACCTCGTAGGGATGCTGTATATGCCTAGGAGAATCTGAACGTACTACTTGCAGATGCCAGCAAAGAAATACCTGTAGGCACTTAGGGTGGCACAAACGTCTGTTCTTATGCACATAGAAGGCATCTTTTATGACTAAAAAAACAGGCCAGAAGTAGTGGGTTCCTTATTTTCTTTTCTACTTTCTATACAGCAGTAGATATAACTGCTCACGAAACACTACACGGCCTGTTCCCAGATTAATTATAAGCACGTAGTCAGGTCCCATTAAATTCAATGGGATTAAGAGCATGAGTAAGGTAAAGTACATATGTATCAGTTGAGTTGACAGCCCATCTGAGTAGATTGGAAACCTGCCAATTACAGCTAAGGCTGATGCAACCACTCTCTGCTTTCATCTGCTCACAAAGTTTCCAAAATGTTCTTGGAAGGAATAAATTTTCCAAACTAGTTCTCGGTACAGAAGCAAATTTCCTACGGGGATGGAGAACACATCTCTGTTTTCCAGGATTTACAAGGCTCTCCAGGACAGCCTCCCATACCTCTTCAGCTGTCCCAGAAGGATGAGGTTTGGCGCAGTTCCTGTCAGTGTTGCTGTACCTCCAATGCTGGCCGCATATGGGATTGAGATGAGGAAACCTTTCCATATATTTGTTTTATATTCCTCCTCCTTCTTTAAGTCAGAGAGAGCATCGCTGGAAACCTCCTTCTCCTCCGTCAGATCTTTGCTTTAAAATAGTCCAAAAGAGAATCCGGTGAAAGCCCTGGTTTAAATACAGCGCAACCACTTCAGAGCCTTGACAGAAGGAAAATTCCCAGTTTTTAGAAATCCAAGCTAACACTCTCCTCAAGGACACTTAAGCAGCTCAGTGCAGCAGAGGAGTCTGCTTGGTGAACTGCCAGCAAGACGAGCAGCCTTGCAGAGGGCAGAGCACCCTCAGCACCTATCCATAGGAGTTGAGGGTGCACGTCCCTTGCCTAGCCCCTCAGCAACTTGCAACACTTAGCATAAAGTCCACAGGACCGTTACAAGGAGGAAAAAAAATAAAATTGATAGCATCTGTTCCTTAAAAGATGCTTCCTTTTCATCGTTGTTATCAAAGCAGGACCATCACCAGTGTGTAAATCCTGGTGAGTTTTACAACACCAACTTCACACGTTTGATGTTCCTGAAAAAAAAAACAAAAGAAAAAAAAAAAACAACAAAGGCACAATCCCCAGCAGGAGACACCTCTGGCTACCATTTCAGAGTGGATGGAAAATCTCTGCAATGATTTAGACACACAGAGGGATGCTGGACACACAGAGGAGGGTTTCTATCATCAGGTTGTTAGTGATCGGGACGTTTGGTATAATCAAAACATTTCAATGATTGAATTTCAAATTCCTAAAACTTGGTCTAGCTCAGGGGATAATTCTCTCTCTCAACTCTCTAATACAAACTTTATAGTTAACTTACTCCTCAGTACTTGCCAGAAACTGCATCTCAGTTGGTACAGTGTAAAGTTTATTCTGCTGTAAAGATGCTGAAAAAGAAAGATGAGGACTTTAAAACAGTTCAAAGCATCTAGAAAATTCTCCTTGAACCAAACAGAGGAATGAAGGAAACAACTGCCATTTACAGAGGAGGGCCTATGCAAAAGAAGGGCGAGCTCACACCAAGAGGACAGGGTCAGAAGCACCCAGAGGGGATCGACAAGTCTATCTTCTTCTGCCATCGCTCTGCTCCCACAGCACCCGGCTTCTCCTCCAACACCCAGAAGTGCTTGGTGCTTTTACTAGTTCTGTTACTAGTTGTGTTCTGGGATCTTTCAAAATGGCCAGGAGTTCAAGGGTGTTCCTTATCAATTCATGGGTTTGGGGTGGGTTTTTTGGGGGGAGAGTTAACCACATCCCATTCTTATGAAGAAGAAATGTTGGGCTTGATGTATCTGTAAGGCACGTTCCCCAGGGTACAGCAGGAGCACCCCCGATGCAGAGATCCATTCCCAAGGGATGAGAATTTTACCCGCTGCAGACATCTAGTGCAAAGTCACCTTAAAGCTATAATTCCATATTTGAAAACAAGAGTGAGACATATTTGGAGATTAGGCGTTGTACCAGGTCCTCTGAAATTGACCCCAGAAGCAAGGACCATTCCCAAGCCCATCATCCCCGCCATAAATGACAGATCCTGCAGGCTGAATGACTGGTCCCCGACACAAGCTAAGGGCTACACTGGGAGGACTCTGCTGCATACCCAATTCCCAGGGATCCTCCTGCATATTTCACATAGTCTCTGCCTCACAGTCCTCCTTACCACTAATGACATGGAATGCAAGTAGGACTCAGGAACACTTCAGGAAAGGGTACATTTTGACCAGAATGACCAATGACCAATGTTCGCTTTGGCACTAAACTGGGAGGTAGACTTCACTCTACCACACATACATATGGAGGAATTCAGAAATCAAGAGAGAGAAAAGCAGTACAATCACTCTATTTAACCAGATCTCACACTACGGCTTGTGGCATTTGTAATCCTGGATCATGGCTCAGTCTCCTGAGGTTGGGAGTTGAGGTGTAGTATTAAATTCCATATTCCTCCTCAGGGCTAGAGCACCCATGATTTTAATCCACCTTCAGCCCAGGTGGCCCTTCTCCATCGTCACTGGCTCTGCTGCTTTTTCTTGGGCTCTTTGAATGTTCTTGGGTCCAGAGGCCGGCATCCCTGCACTATCCTGGGTTCTGCAGACCCCAATTGCTGGTACTGCCACCCCGGCACTCCCCAGATTTCCTTGCACTCCTCAGTCTGAACCACAGTCTCTTCTACCATATATGCACTGGAAACCAAAACCAGTGCATGGAGAGGGGTCAGTGGTCAAAGTCTCTGGACTTGCTCACATGTGTGCTGAAGACACTGAGCTCATTCCAGCTCAGTGAACCAAAGAGTTTTGCAAAGTCTGTTTTACACATTGCTAATTTACTGAATTGGAGTTAATTGTCTTGGACACACATGCTGAGCTTTCATCTCAACGATGTCATGACAGAGGGATGTAGCTAGAAGAACAAATATTAACCCATGGTTGACTGCCGATCCCCCAACGCATCTAGTCCAAAGCCTCTTACCACTGCTGTCCCGTTCAAACCTAGTGCTGGCTCTGCAGAGACACTTGTTTCATTCTGTCTCTTAACAATTTTTCAAGTTTTTTGCCCCTGCTAAGCCTAAACTCCCATCACATCTTGCCAAGACCATCTGAGTTATCTCTCAAGGAAGGTTTGCAAAAGGCAACCCTGCAAAGGCAAGTCAGAGTTATTGCAGAGCAAACTTTTCCTGTGAAACTGGTAAAAATGAGTTGAAAGCTGTTACAGGTCCGTAAGTCAGAGGAGGTCAAAGACCACTGAAGTAGAACCTGGCTATACACACCTTCTATGGAGCAGTACAAGAAGGATTCAGTAGCTATTTCACCCAAATATCTCATATACCTTAAAGGCAGAAAGGCCCGTCCTAGACAAGTTTGGCTTTAATGACATTTCTGTTATTTCTAATAAGTTGAAAAATGCCTGAAAAGGAATATTTCCACCCACTAAGGGCTGCAGGCAGCAGCACTGGGGCCATACCAGGCCAGCAAAGGCTGGGGTTAGACAGTCAAACCAGGCAGTGGTGTCCAGAAATGCACATTTCCCACCTGCCCCTTTAGAGACATCATTTCCAGGTTTGTGACCCAACAAAACATCTCACGCACTGACTGCAGTTTATCTCAAATTTACAGAAGATATTCTCTATGTAGTGAGAAAAAAAGATGGAAATATTTTCACATGATTTTTACCTAGAGATAATGAAGCTTCTCAGAGAAATGAAACATTGCCAATGATGGGTTAGGGGGCAGAGAGCTGGAGAGCTGGTCAGGCTCACTAGCACAGCAGTTTCCAGCTTGTCACATACCTATTGCTGGAGATGTCAGATAAAATTGTAGGGAATCTATAACCCACCTCCGGAAGGAAAATTTTGGATGCTGAAAAAAACCTGTTGGTGTTCATTTTATAACTCTGCTTCTGTCAACAAGAACCAGCTGAGACTTCAGCTGCCAAAGTTCATCTAAGTGCATTCTTACACCAGTAGCAAATAGCATCAAAACGAACTAAACTCTACACCAAATTTTACAGATCAAAAACACAAGCATGCAAATATCTACTGATCTATAACATGCTGCCTACATGGTTGAGCACGTCCATTGCAAGTGATTGCAAACTTGAGGTTGTCATCAGTAAAAAAAAAGACATCAATTCTGACACTGTGTGTATAAGAAAAGTCCTTCACAATGCTGGGTTCATACACGTTTTGAGATTTCTTCAGAAAGTCAAATGCTTTTACATGCTACATATTCTTTAACATATTTTTAATGTTAGAATAGCCACCTGAGTATATTTCAGCCTCCTGGGCACTACTGCAGTCTTACTACAGCATATGCAGCAGATTTGCAAACTGATCTTATGATATGCCATTGTAAAAGTTTGCTTCCACATACAGTTCCCTTTGCAAATAAATCTGCCTGCTTTTTTTTGGCACATGGACTGTACTTCAGTTAGAACGCAAAAAGGAAGTAAAGTATGGTATGAGCATACCTTTTTTTGAAAACCTCACTGCAACAACCCCGTCAGAGATCTGCAATCAGACCTGGCTGCAGATGGCACTCTATAGACAGGAGCTCCCCCAGAAAGCTCATCTTTGTGTCTCCACTCTGAGATGTAACATCAGATTCCTCGCTTTTGACTGACTTCATGTTTAGGGCTTCCTTCAAGGAACTCAGCTTTTCTCAACCATTCAGAAAGATTACAGAAAAGGATGATTCTATCTTGGGACACTAAAGTTCAAATGAAGAGTCTACACTTTGGTGTTGTATATTTTATGGATGACTACTCCTTCATTTGTATTTATTGCTTTTATAAGTCTCTACCTCAAAAGAAAAATACATCATCACACCATCATGTGATATTTGCAAAGCATCACTTTATTCTTTTTCTACTTGCATGCCTCCCACTTTGCCTTTTCTGGCTTCTCGCAGCACTGTAAGCGTCGTGACCCAAGGATGTTAATTTTGTGCTTGCCAATGTCTAGGACAATGGGGGTCTTGATTTTATGTGTTCCCAAATTCTACTGTATTTACAGTCACAAATACACAGTCAAATCATTTCAGAGGATGGGGTCAAGAAGGTTAAAAGCAGACCGACAAAACAATGCTTCTACAGAATAAGAAATTACAGCAAGAAGGTCAGTGGCATTGATTTTAATAGATGTGAACGGTTCAAAATTCATAAAGCAAATGTGATAAAGCAACCTGGAGTGCAAGTCTCATGATTGCTAGGCATTAGTGATTAATTATATCTTTATTAAAGTATGCACGTTTTTGAGTCTTCTTCTGAGGACTCATTTTTCTGCCTCAGGGCTCAGTGGGAAGCAAAAAGTCATTGCTTTTAGATCACAGGGATAGAAGAATTACTAACTAGTGTAAGAAAGAGAAGCCATGACTACAGGTCCAACTACCAGTAACAGCTGTAAGGGGACTTCATGACTTCACTCCTGTTTTGCTGTTTCCCATCACTGTCTACCAGAAGCCCAAACTCCTGGTAAAGAGAGGGCTGGAGGAAGATCTTATCTGGCAGTATAGTACTGACCCAGCCTGTCCATGACCTGCTCAGGAGTAACACCAAGCAGTAACATCAACCTGGAAAACCACAAAGTACTTGATAAACAGGTGTTTAACCTGCCAGCCCTCTCTTTCGTCCTCACTTTCTTACCCAGCTCAGGCTCCAGTTTCATGGGAGAACAAATAGCAAAAGACAGTGGAGAATCCACCTGTCTACAAGCACAGGGCAGCCCTGTGTGCTGCCACAGAGGAACGATTGTCCTCACATTCACCCTGCTCTGGCTGCCTGGCTAGTCCTTTGCCTGTCCCTGCAGCAGCACACCATCATGTAGCACTCATCTGCCCAGGGGTTACTATCTCCAGCCCTTCCTGGCTCTGGCAATCCATGTAGTGAAGCATCCCTATGAATCCCGTCATCACCATGCTCATAGAGCTGGACTTACACTTGTGCCAGCAGCCAGTTTATGGAGCAGGTTGGCTGGGCATCACCACTTCCTGGTTTTTCCAGTCAACTCATAAGCATTGCCTCCTATGTAACATGAGGAAGGGACTGGACAAAAGGGAGTTTCATGTCAATACCCTTCCAACACAGTAAGAAAGTGTCTATTAAAATGGGACCAGCACTGAGATCAAGCTGCATCTAAGAAATCTGGTCCTTGTGCCAGTGATGTCAGTAAAATGGGGCATATTTAACAGCAGCAGGGCAGACCTCAGCTGGCTTATACTACTGCCCTGTCTCAATTACCTTGGTTTTCTTCATTTTCCCTGTTCATATCCTTAGATGTGTCTTTCTCCCCAAAGAGGCTTTTTAAAATTGCATTTGCAATTGGAAGCATCATAGCAGTGGAGGCAGTATTACTTAACCACATGGACAGGAAAGACGTTGTCAACATCATCCCTAAAATAAGTCTGGAAGAGAAAAAAAGGAAAAGCTGAATTTCTTCAGTTTGGCAAGTTCAGCAATATATTATAGCTATAGGAACAAAAGTTCATGTGCAGGGATAACAAAACTAACAGGAAAAAGGACTTCTGTGACTATCCTGTAGCTGGATGGAGCTCAATTATGGGGCTGAACCAAACAATTCTCCTTGTGCTCTGCTGGCCTCTGAGCAAAAGCAGAGGCAAACAGCAGAATAAACTCAATAAGCTGGAAAAATGAGTGTGGACAGCACCCTGGGATGGGAGATGCTCACATCATGGCCCGCCAGCGCAGAGCTGCTTCTTAAGTGTCTGCAGCTCATGTGCCCCATGGAGATCCCCCTGCTCCCGTAGTCACCTGGCTGGCTGGACTCCCACCAACATGAGGACCCGGAGCGCAATCCTGCGATGTAAATTCCACTCCTCAATGGCCGAGGCCATGATTAAACCACTGAGGAAGAGGAAATTGGTGTCTAAAAAATACTGTGGGCAAACTTTGTTAGATGGGAGGATCCCCAGGAAGGGAAAGAGGACGATGGGCAGCAGAGCTGTCACGGCCAAGGGCAGCGCCTCCGTGCACCAATACAGGGCCATCAGCAGGATCACATAGAGACATCTTCCTTCCTGCAGGAGGGGGAGAGAGGAAAAGTAAGACATGTGGCATATCTTTACACTTGGAGACACTTCAAGAAAAATGCACCAATTACTCCTTCAAAGATATAGTATTTCTCTCAAATCATTTCCATCACTTCAACATCTTCCCCTCTATGTTGTGTAGGGACTCACACCACTCCCCTGAGACCACAGAAAACCCCAAATACTCCTCAACAGCCAGAGCTTCCTATGTGCTGCAGGGTGGCAGTGCACCTGCATCAACCAAGAAAGCTCTGGAGAGTAGGAACTGCCCTTTTACGTCGAATTAAGGTGCTAATCCTCAGCAGGCACTGCTGCTAACATCCTTAGGTGCCCCAATAGCTGTTCCCAGTTGTGTAGATGTGCTTGTGCTTTCTCTCCAACTTTCACAGACCGTGTTTTGCATGGCTGTGGAAAAACAATTTTGAGATGGATGTATTGAGGGTCCACATTTACAACAGGAGGCACACAGAAAGGTTTCTTTTCTGGAATCAGAGCCTCCCAAGAGATCAGTGAGAAACCATTCCAGCACAACCCACCTGAGTTCCTATGGAAATCAGTAAATCAAGCACCCTTGTGTTACGTTGCTTTCTGA
This sequence comes from Baryphthengus martii, assembly GCA_013396935.1. Lineage (NCBI taxonomy): Eukaryota > Metazoa > Chordata > Aves > Coraciiformes > Momotidae > Baryphthengus > Baryphthengus martii. The sequence continues at coordinate 72,657 of VWZK01018224.1, read as the reverse complement.
GGGCAGAGAGCTCACCCATGCCCAGCATCACCCCAGCCTTGGCCAAGCTGGCAAAAACCCAGTGCCCCAACACCGTGAATTCATTCATCCACCCAGAAGGCACAAACTAGACCAAAGCCATTTGTCATGACAGCCACAGATGAAATAATGAGAAACGGAAAGAAGTCAGGAGAACAGCTCCAAGCCCAGGAGGGGAGAGCCCCAGGGAGGCAGGGGGGAGCCCAGCATGGAGCTGGGCTCGGTCACAGCAGGGCTGAACAGGCATATTGTCAGTGACCGTGGGGCAGAGTGCCCACAGCACTATAAATAACAGCCAAGAGTCATTTGGAAGCCACAGAACTATTTATTTTACCACTCTTTTCCAGTTTGTTGAACAGGTTGAATTGTTACTCAAAGGCACCTCTGTCCCTCCGCTTGGATCTTCCTCCCCAGCACCCGGGGCTGGGCTCACTGGGCCTCTTGAGGGATATGATGGCTCTGCTCCCTGGCGTGGCCAGGTCGGGACCAGCACGGGCTAGGAACAGCGTGGGCTGGGAACTGTGTGGAGCTGCAATTTGGGGACAATGTTGTCTCAGCTGCAGCTGTCAAGAGTGCAGCAAGGCACCAGAGCAGGTACGGCAGAGCCACAACCTGCAAAAAATTCACTGCAGGTCTTAGCTGAATGCGGTTGTCCCCAAGCTCCTAGGGCAGATACCAGCCCCATAACACGCCCGCAAACTGAGGATAAAAAATAACCACAGTTATTGAGAAAGCCAAAGAGCAGAATCCACCCTGACACCCAGCTGGGTGCAGAAAGATGAGTGAATTGAAACCAATATAGATTTATTGCTCAATATATCTGCAGTGAGTGTCTGAAAAGTGGCAAGAATGACAGAATTTGGTTTGCTTTTGGCACTTGGGCTTTGCATTTCACAAGCAGCTCTGGTAGTAAAGCTCCAGTACATTTGGAAATGCAAATACTACGGAACAGAGTAATTTGCTTTGATTTTTTAATACATTAATCACAGCAGAGAGAACTTCGTATAAAGTTCCCAAGAATTGGATTTAAAGACCACTTCCAGCGCTAATTTTAGATCCCAGTAAAACGACGTACGAGACACTGAAGTAAACCCTTTACATTCCCAGGGCTCAGCCCCTGCGCTTGGCAGCCCTCATGAGCTCCCCGTGGCTTCCCTTCCTTCAAACCAGCAGGATCAGAGCAACAAACCTGGCAGCGCTAAACTCTGAAAAATAAAAAAAATGTTTTACAATGTTTGTGCACTAGATTAGTGATTTCATTCCCATGGCTACTGAAAATTTCTCCTTACTCTGGTTCTTTTTATACACCAAAGAAATAACTTCGTTCTCATTCAGCCCTTTTCCATTTGATCTATAAAGGCCATATCAATAATTTTTTTCTCCCACTGGCAAAAAATTCTTCATTTTTCTGCAAGGAAAATTGCACTAAAGTGAACTTCAAAATAAAGACACCTCGTCTCTTACAGGGGTAAAGCAGCTGAAAATAAGAACATATTAGCAAAGGCTTTAATTGACTTGATGAAATAGATGAGGTACAATTTAGAAAACTAATTATAAGAAAGGGGTATTTATTCTCTGGTGTACGGAAAATGTTCTGAAAAACATTGCAAAGAAATACAGCGTGAATCTAATAACTAATCTTCATTGCAAGATCAAAAGCCAATGAGAGAGGGTAGAAAGAGCTGCTATATGGCAGGGTGTCCCAAAATTAGGAACCTTACAGGAATCAACAGCAAACCACTTGAAAAAGAAAGCTGTAACATTGCTCATCCAATTATTCTATCCTAAAAGAGAACAAATTGCACCTACAGTAAACAAGTTCTTCACTTAAGAAAAAAGGCACAAGACCACTTTAGAATAACTTAGATTTGGAGCAAGCACTCTCCAGAATAACAAAAAAAATATATATAATTAAAACCATTGAGAAAATTGAATCAAACTCTATATAAAATTGGAAGGTTTTTGGTTTCAAGATATCTTTCAAATGTTAATTGATGTTCCCAGCACACAGCAAGTTTGGTTAGTACGTAAATAAATGGTAACAAATGTCAGAAGACTGGTCTTTTAGGGAGATGACCACAACTGCCCAGGGACAGTCTGGGCTGCACCCGCTGGTGTGTGGCACCATTACCTCCAACGATCTTTATCCCTCGATTTCTCTGCTGTGTCACCTTCTACTTCTCTCATCTCTCCGTAGTTGTTTTTATTTATTTTTTTTAAATAAATCTATCAAAGTTCAGGGGGGAAAATGGTAGCTCATACAAACTTTAAAATGAGTCTTGTGATTGGGTTAATTTTATAACCATTTAATGATTTCCAGGGAAGCGTTTGGTGGCTCTGGACTGCAGTAGCTCTCCTTCCTGTTGCTCAAGAGCCTTGGAAGCGACCTCTGCCCCTCCAGACACAGATCCTGTCTTTGCTGCATTCAAAGTACCGGGTATTTTCCACACTGGGGGACCTGCTAAGCTGCAGCAGAGGAAGCCAAGCCACGGGGCAGTCTCCCGTGCACAGGAGAGCTGGAGGGAGCAGGAGGTCTGGAAGGGCAGATGAGGTACCCCAGGAAAAGGAGGTGCTGGCAGGGAATGTGAGTCAGATAAGGTGAACCAGCTCACCCAGGCATAAAACCGAGTCACGGGCACACACGAGCTACCAGTCCCCATTGCCAACCTGAATGTGGACATCAGAAGCTTCAGCTAGACCTTGTCCTCCATTGGTCCCACCTGGCTCCTGGGCAGCCCAGTGCTCTCTGCTCAATGCCCAGAGCCTCCTCACTAGACAGACCCAGCGCTAGAAGCAGCGCTACTTTGGCGCTTCCAAGCCTTAGTTTCTCTCCTTCAACCTTTGTATGTTATATGGTCATCACAGCCTCACCTCTGCCACACAGGCTCCCCCACCACCCTTCCACCCTATGACCAGGCAAACTAGATGACAGAGTTCTTCCAGGACCTTGATCCCAAAACCAAGATATATTTTGGCTGTACTGGAGATTTCCAAGCCCTTTTATCCCACTACTATCACAAAGGAACATCTAACTGCAATACGCAGAATTAGCCAGTACAAAAAAGTGCCAGTGGCTTTTAGCATCTCACTCGCAAACCATTCTCCCGTTGGAGCTGTGACTGCGCTGCTGGCTATCTTGCTCTCGCGCCTGCTCACCAGTGCGACGGATATGTCAATCTGGTTGCTGCTAACCCAGCTCCTGCAAACATTATGTAATCTGGACAAAAATCAAGCCCTGTTTACCAGCCTTCCTGCCAGCGGGGTTGTTTTGCTCCCACTGGGTATTTGCAGAGTAGCTTGAAAGGGGCCAGCAATACAGGGGCACAAGCTGGAAGGGCTGCAGGGGAGATATTGTGCTCCGGAGTTACTCTAGAAAGACATCAAGCCTTTTAAACATTTTTATTTAAACTTCTTGAAGTATTTTGTATTTGGCAGAAAAACAGAATTATTTTCTCTATTTTACAAATGAGACAGACAAAGCTCAGAGAAAGTGGGTAAATTGACCAAGATCACGTAGGAAACTAATGAAAACAACAAAATGGGCATCTTGGAGAAAATCTTCCCTGGCTCAGTGTTCCGAGTATCACGCCTTCTCCTGGAGGCAGCAATAGAGCCTACACCTTCAAACATTTCTGGACTGTGAGACTAAAACAGCACGGTGCGATGATTTGACACCTTGTGCAAGTTTAACAGGGGTCCCCTTTTGACTCTCCATTTCAGCATCAGGGTTGAGTTCTATTTTTAAGATAGATCCACCACATTTGATTAGAACAAAAGAAACATTTTCAGTGATGGCGAACCCACCACAAGTTTAGTGAGCTGTTCCTAGGGTTAATTAACTCTATGTTAACCCTTTTGGCTGTGGGCAGCCAGACTAGTAGCTGCATTCAGCCAGTTACATACTGCCATCTCCACCTGTTTTTTGGAATCTACTTCCCAAGGGGGACTCCAGATCAGCCTGACCTGTGGACAAACAGTCCCAATTATCTCCACCTACCCTGGGACTTGTAGAAATACACCTGGTTTATTTGTTCACAAAACTCATCAGGCAGTTCTTACAAATTTTTTTAATGTTAAAATTACCCAAAACTGTAGATTTTAAAGTAGTCAGGTTTGGCTAAAAGTATTTTCACTTCCCTTTAGTTACTATCACAATAAAAATATTTCATTATCAGACAATTTCTTATGATATAGGACCATACTATGAACACTTTTCTGAGTACAGAACAAAAATGCTTCACTGAATATGGCCTTTCTGCATTGTCCACCCAGCAACAGAATGCCATGGGTCAGATTCCTGTTGTGCCGTGCACCTGAAACACAGCTCCTCTCCCTGCCTAGGGATTTCTTCCTCAATTCTTTCACATCCCTTTTCATGTTCTCTATAGTTTTCTGGCTTCCAATTAATATCAACTCTTCTCGACTTCCCTTTTCCCCAGGTACTGGTGCTTTCACATCCTCTGTGTCAGCTTGCTCTTCAGCAGGCTTGCCTTCTCTCCAGACTGAAGTTCAGAGTGCACGTGGTAAAATGTAGTCACTCTGCTTCCAGTTATCACCCCTCTCCTCACTGAAGTTCTTCCTCTCATCTCTTTAAACTGACTATCGCTTTCAGTTTCATGAAATTAGTCTTTCTAAAGCACCAAGCAGATACATAGCAGAGACGGACTTGGTGCGTGAAATTTATCATCAGGCTGCAACCACTTATTTCCCCTGCTAGGCTGCTCTCCTGACCGCTACTGCTCCTGCTGTGCTCTCCAGCTCAGGACCCAGGTCCCCTCCACCTCCCAGGACACCCCACTCCTAGCCCACCACCCCACCTGCCTACACTGACATCACCACCTTTCCCCACAATGCCTCCATTCACGCGCTTTGCTTTCGAGTGCAAGCAATATCATTTTTCTTCTGAAAGTCCTTAAAAGTCTCCTTGTTCTAATCAGGAGGACTCATTACGTCCAAGTTAAATTTAAATTGCTCTATGGCCACTGAGGAAGTCAAGTCTATTTTCTGAAGGCATCAGGCCCTATTTGCCTGCTCAGAGCTCCTTTTAGCAGATTTGGCTGCCTCAGCCGTTACCAAGCCAAGAGGCTGTAGACATTGAGTTCATTAGGAGCTGTTGGAACAAGCTCTTTGCACAGCTCATTAAAAGTGCCCCCCATGCCCCTTCCAGCAGAACAGTTTCTCCAGCCCCTCCTGCCCTGCCCGAGCTCTTTGCAATCATTCACAGCCCTCCGAGCAGGGGGATCACAGGCACTTCTACTCACAGGACAAAGATTCGGCCATTTCAGCAGCAACCAGAGCAGGTGACAGACTCTCGTGCAGAGAACTGGTTCCTGGGTAACAGCTCCACACAGAGCATTCCTTTCTGCTGCTTTACAGGATGGACACAAGTCCCTGTTCCAGCCACAGTTTGGGGAGCACATCTTGAGATCTCAGCAAACTCACCCACAAAGCAGAAATTTCATCTCTCTATTTAACAGAAAGGAGATTGCAGACGAAATCACTTACGCAGGTCTCCCTCTCCACAACTGCAAACTACAAAGGGCATCAAATAAAACCAAGGGCTATCAATGTAATGTCAGCACCAGTGCCAGTCCTCTGAAGGGACTCACACACAGATCTGGAGAACCACCACTGCAAGGTGACAGCTGATGAGAGCTTTAACAGCAGCTTGAAGGTAAGGATGCTGGAGTTCATCAGCAATAAGCAAGGCCAGACCTCACGGATAACTTTTCTCCACGGAGATGGTAGCTAGGTGTAGATTTCACTGGAAAGCCCATTGCACCCAGGCCACGAGACATCACTTCAGAAGTGCACGCTAATCCAAGAAGCCACATCCTAGTTGTGGTTCTCTGTCATATTAACTTTAGGTCATGATTTCTTGGTCTCTAGAGCCAAGTAAAACTCTGCCCTTGAAGTCAAAGCTCAGCGGCTTTTTATGGCTTCAGTCCCTTGAGAGATTAAAATTGCTGGAAGAAGGTAAATGGGGACATGATGCGGGCACAGGTTTTAGCATTCCTAGAGCAGGAAAGTACTGCAGAGGTGCCTTTTCACAAGGGAAACCTCATCCTAAGACTAGCAAGAGCTGAGCCTCAATGCTCTCATCTCCTACCAGCTTCTATGACACCCTGCAAGGCAGCACACTGACCATCCCAGCAGGGACATGGGGTTCTCCAGCTCATCCAACACTCTACTCGTGCTCCATATGTAGCAACCTTGATGCTACTAAGTACCGGCACAATGAGTCCAGGAGCTCCTCCTGCCCCAGTCTGATTTCTGTGGGTGCTCTGCCTGGAACAGCCTCCCAATAATGCCAGCAGCAGCCCAGTCAGTTGGATGCTGTCTGAGACGGAGCTCACTGAACACCTGCAGCATCTCTTGCAACCTGGCTGTCCCAGAGAGCACGAGACTGGACTCAAGCCCCGTGTTAGGATAAACCATCTGACCTGAGTGGTGCAGCTGAGGGAAGCATTTTCCATCATGTGCCAAGATAACTTCCAAACTCTATCACCTCAGATCCCTCACATGCTGAACTCTCACCTGTTCCCCTGTATTTGGTGCTTTCACACCACTGTTCAAAGCGTAACCTGCTCCCTTCCTCTCCTGCAGGCCCCTGTGGCTTGGGCTCCAGAGGGCAGTTCAAGTAAGCTCCCAACGTCAGAACTTAATCCCCTGTTGATGCAACAGCAAGTTTACTTTCTTGCTGAACAAGTGCGAGAATTTTGTGTCAAAGCTGCAGATGAATCACTGACCCCTGAAGATGAACAGATACAATTTGGTACTGTAGCTCACCCCTATGTCAGACTCAGGAAGAACCTGGTGAAGCTGCAGTTGGGCTTGCTTGAAAAGTTGCACTGGTTAATAGCCACACAAGCATAAGAGCTTTGACAGGGACCAGTGCAAGTACCGGTCAGTCTCACCGCTACCGGCCATAATACACTTTGCACTCATGGAAAATAAAGGACCGATTGTCAAGGTGAGGGACAGGCCAGCCAGCTCTGCCAGGGCCTCCCCTTCCCTGCCTGCAGCTGTCCCATCGCTGCTTCACTCTCTCAGTTACAGACACTTCCACTTTCTCATCACCAGTTTTTCTTTAATAAAAGAGCATTGATCAGACTGGACTGTGCACGAGGTCCTCTGTGGGTGGCACCCAGGAGTGGGCTACCAGCACACTGCAAGTGTGTGAACAGCAGCATTACACCAGCAGAGTCTTCTTTTCTTCTGTATGCAAGGAGAAATCCCTTTCTTAAGCACCCAAACCTTTACACAGCCTGTACGACACTATACGCTCCTACCAGTACACAGAGCACCCAGCCCGAGGGCCTTCCCGCAGCACAGTGCCAGGTTCCTCTGTGATTTATTCTCACTGTTAACTACTGCACGGTTCAGGCACAAGCTTGTGCTGAGCGTGCAGTGCACCTCCTCACCTCTGACCATATCTCATGATTTTACAAGTGCCAAAGTCAAAGATAGTATTAAATGTAAGTGAAGTCACTCATTCAGCTACTGTAAATGAATGTACAAATATAATTACCTACTTATGAATCTGCAAAGGAATTAAGTAGCTGTTCTGCAATGTGCTTCCTGTGCTTTGAGGCAGATACTTATTATATTCTTATTAAGAACTCAGCCAATAATACAAAATAGAAAAAAGGGAGATTAAATCAAAAGAATTTTCTCTTTTAACATATTATGTCATTAAATAAAGCAATGGTCATTCTAATTTATTTATTTCTTTTTAATTTGGCAGATTCATTTGCTATCTTGAATGTAAAGGTTTCACCTGACAAGCACTACACAAGCAGAAGTAAACAGCACCTTCATGTCCTTACAGCATCTGAATCATTCTATAATCACCAAGTACTGAACATCACTTACTTTCTGACGTAAACAAAGTCATTCTCAAATGGATCTGAATCAGAATGTAATAGTGAAATCCTGCCCAAACTGAAGTCAATGGCACAAAATTTACCGGTGACTTCACTGCCCCGTGGATTTCCACCCAGGGCTCAGATCTTCTGGTGCACAAGTACACAGGGCAGCTGCAAAAATCCTTCAGTCTCCCAAATTTTGCCACAGATTGCTCAATGTGCAGCCTAACACACACGGCAAAGCTCAAACCTTGCCAGAAGACCAGGTTTTCCACATCTCCAGAACACCACAAATATCTTAGCCTTTTCAAACATAGCATCCAAGGTTCCCCTGGGAATCGCCCGCAGCAGTGCAGGTGGCACTTGCAGCTGCCCTGCATTTCCCAGCCCCAGAGCATGAACCCCACTGCACGGCCACCTCCCGTTGGGCAACATCCCTCTCTCCCTGTCCACACTGCTACCTGGTGCTATTCCCAGAAGAAAGCAGATAGGACAGTCATGCCGGGCAGCCTCGGAGCCCAGGCACTTACTTTCCACCCCAGCTCTGCAAACACCTCACTGGACAATACTGGCTGTCGAACTGCTTTGCCTCAGTTTCCCCAGCTCTTTGAGCGCCACTGATAAAAACTACCATCAGGCAGCTTGGTAACAGCAAAAAGTTGCCACTTTGTTTGATCTGATTCTGAACCAGAGGTTCCTTACACCTTCTCATGTCTATATAAGTAACATAAATGCAACTCACACTATCCATCTCTCCTTCCCTCTAAAAAGCTAACATAATCACAGGATAGCTCATCCATTTGCACTCTCAGGTGGTTGCTGAAGTGTGAGGAGTCATGGTTTTGGTGTGGTGAGGATTTGCACGCAGGCCTCAGTGGTCCCCTCCCACCACGGAGAAACCCTGGCAGGCAACAAGGTGACCCTCATGAGGGACAAATACTGCTGGAGCTGAGGCACAAGGTGAGCAGCAAGGTGTGACAGAGCAACAAGGCTACATCCCTGGTCCATATCCCCAGGGCTGCACCTCCCAGTCCACACGCCCAGTCTGTAACGCTGATCCGTACGCTTGGTCCATGCCCCAAGTCAGAGTCCCCAGTTCACGCTCCTGGTCCATAGCCGCAGTCGGTGCACCCCAACTGGTGCCCGCTCAGTCTGTTTCCCTGGTTGCAGCCCCCTCCCCCGTGTGCCTGGCCAGCGCACCCTACTCAGTGTGGTGCCCTACTCCGTGTCCTGCAAGGGGTGTCCCCAGCCTGCA
>VWZK01018224.1:0-49576 GCA_013396935.1 Baryphthengus martii | reverse complement strand
CGCGGCCCCCGCCGCGGCCATGCTCGAGCGCACGCCGCTCGTCTCCGCCTGGGCCGCCGCCATCACACAGAGCCGCCGGCATAGAGCGCATGCGCCTTGCGCCTCCGCTTCGGCAATCTTCGGCAACCTTCGGCAGGCCTCGCCGGAAACCTGCGAGCTGCCCGAGCTCCACCCCGCGGCTTTTAGCGCTCCGCTCCGCCGCGCCCTCTCCGTTCCGCGCTCCGCGCCGCGCCTCCCCTCGCCTCCTGCTTCTCGTTCCCGGTGCCGCCTCTTCCAACCCCCCTCTCTGTGCTTCCCCCCCATAAGTCCTGCTGCCCTCTGCTCACCTCTGCCCGTGTCGGGGATACTGAGTAGCTGGGGATGGCAGGACGAGTGCCTGAGCCTTCCTCAGCCAGGGCCTTCTCCTGTGTTTCTTCCAGTGCAAAAGTGAGACTCACGGCTGCCCCGGGGCCTGCAAGCGAGCTGCTGCCCGAGGTGCATTTTCCAAAGATGGCAAGTGGGGTCTGGTGGTCCCCACAGGGTGCTCCCAGCGCCACCTTGGAGGCACCTGCCAGGGCATCACCCCTGGGACACCGCCCCTGTGACATGAACCACCCACCACTGAGGCGTCACCACTAAGATGTTCCACTACTGGCTTTTGGTGTTTCAAGAATCATAGAATCATAGAATGTTTCAGGCTGGAAGGGACCTCCAGAGGTCATCCAGTCCAACCTCCCTACACAAGCAGGGTGATCTCTACCTAGGTCAGGTTGTTTAGACCATCATCAAGCCTGACCTTGAATGACTCCAGGGATGGGGCCTCCACCACCTCCCTGGGCAGCCCATTCCAGTGACCTATCACCCTTGTGTTAAAGAACTTTTTTCTAATGTCCAACCTAAATTTATCCTTTCCTAGCTTGAACCCGTTGCTCCTCGTCCTGTCTGTACAAGCCCTTTTGAACAGACCTTCCCCTGCCTTCATACAGGCCCCCTTCAGGTACTGGAAAGTCAGCATAAGGTCTCCTCGGAGCCTTCTCTTCTCCAGGCTGAACAGCCCCAGCTCTCTCAGCCTGTCTTCATACGAGAGATGCTCCATTCCCCTGATCATCTTGGTGGCCCTCCTCTGGACACGCTCCAGTATCTCTACATTCTTCTTGTCCTGGGGGATCCAGAACTGGACACGATACTCCAGGTGAGGTCTCACCAGGGCAGAGTAGAGGGGCAGAATGACCTCTCTTGATCTGCTGGGCACAGTTCTTTTGATGCAGCCCAGGATGTGATGGGCCTTCTGGGCTGCAATTGCGCATTGGTGGCTCATGTCCAGTTTTTCATCCACCAGCACCCCCAAATCCCTTCCTGCAGGGCTGCTCTCTGGTATATCCTCTCCCAGCCTGTCCTGATAATGCTGGTTGCCCTGGCCCAGGTGCAGGACCCTGCACTTGGCCTTGTTGAACCTCATAAGGTTGATTTGGGCCCACCTTTCCAGCCTATCCAGGTCTCTCTGGATGGCGTCCCGACCCTCTGGCATATCCACTGCACCCCCCAGCTTGGTATCATCTGCAAACTTGCTGAGTGTGCACTCAATGCCACTGTCAATATCATTTATGAATATATTGAACAGCACCAGTCCCAACACAGACCCCTGAGGGACACCACTTGTCACATTCCTCCATCTGGACGTCAAACCATTGACCATCACTCTCTGGATGTGACCATCCAACCAGTTCTTTATCCACTGAACAGTCCATCCATCGAACCCGTAATTTTCCAACTTAGAGATAAGGATGTTACGGGCGACTGTGTCAAAGGCCTTGCAGAATTCCAGACAAATGACATCCATAGGTCTTCCCTCGTTGACTGATGCAGTCACTTCATTGTAGAAGGCCACTAGGTTGGTCAGGCAGGACTTGCCCCTAGTAAATCCATGTTGACTACCCAGGATTACCTCCCTGTCCTCCATGTGCCTTAGCATATTCTCCAGGAGGATCTGTTCCATAATCATCCCAGGCACAGAGGTGAGGCTGACAGGGCGGTAGTTCCCAGGGTCTTCATTTTTACCCTTTTTAAAGATGGGCATGATGTTTCCCTTTTTCCAGTCGCTAGGGACTTCACCTGACTTCCATGACTTCTCAAATATTATGGTGAGTGGCTCGGCAACTGCATCAGTCGAAGAACCTTCATTGGAGCCTGTACAGATCCACTGCAGCTGCCCAGTTCATGGTTGGGGAAGAGAAGGGGTTTGCCGGTAGGCTGCAGGGGACCGCCGGCCTGCAACAGGCCATGGCGTGACCTCGGGTCCCCACGCTGGGCAGCACGGAAACTTCTGCCCTGGGTGCTGGCACAGACCACTCATGCTGTGAGTTGGCTGCCTCTCCCTTCCTTCAGCAGCCAAGCCCCACATATCTGCATTAGTAAAAGACAGACAAATCTCATTATCTTGGGAGCAGTATTTGCGGTTTTATGGCACCCTGAAAACCAGCTACTCTATTGGGTGAGCTGCACATACTGCAATTTATGTTCCTCAGAAGATACAAGAGACTTCAGCTCAGTCCATGCAAATATGCTTTCAGTTGTTGCCTTTGGAGGTGCCACAAGTCCAGTTTGTCCTTGTTTTCTCATCCACAAGATTTGTTTCCTTTTCAGAACATTTATATTTTATTAACACATTCCATACAGCTTACTTGTCATTGCATGGTGGGATCATGCCTGGCAAATATTTGTCTTGCTTCAGTAACAACTTTTAAACAACCTTGCCAAATTTTCAATGATACAGGCAATCCATCCGGCAGTTCATGGCCTCCTCCTCCGGCTGCCCTCGTGGTGGCAGGGCTGCAGGAGCCAGGTAGCTTGGCCAGGGAAAGAGATGCATTCCTGGGCCCTGTAGCTGGAATTTGCAAATGCCACAAACAACCAAATAAATGAAGAGGTTTTCCCTGTGTTGTGGGCAGATTTTATCTGAGTATCTGTGCACAGCCCCCCAAGACATGCATATATAACCTATGAGCAAATGCATATAGGTGCCCTTGGTTTGTTATTCTGGTGAGTATGACGGTCTTCTCTCATGCTAGCCAAAAACATCCTCCAGAGCTTTCAAATTACAAAAGAAAATATTTTTGCTTTATTTTTCCCTTTTTTTTTATTTATTTAAATTTTATCTTCCCTGTGATTTCACTTACTCTTTTCTCTCTGAATGCAATAAACAGTTGACATAGCCCTTGGAAACCATCTAGAGCCATTTACAATATTTATGGTATCATCCGGTATTTTTATTGGAATATTGAATCACCCCAGAGAACGACACTGAAGCCACAGACTTTCTGGTAAATTGTTTAGTTATGTAACTTTGTTCTCCTGGTGATAGGCATTTATAAACTCTCCTTTTACAAACAATGTAATTGAGTTAAAAATTGCAGCACAGCAAACCAAGCTAATGGAAACCGAGGCAGATCCCACGGGCTCCTCCCCACTGTGCTGCCGATCCCTTGGCATCGGGCAGGCTACAGCGCTGTGGGCAGCCCTGCCTTCAATCCCCCAGCTTATTTAAGGATGGAGGCTGCCATCCTCAGAGCTGGACAGACTGGAAAAGGGCTGCATTTGGGCTGCATCAGCGCTCAGGTGGCTCCTCATGCCCAGCTAAGACTCTTGTTGGCTCTGAGGTTGTGTTCTCAGCCTGCAAAGTGTGGGCACAGGGATAAACCCTCCTGTGTTCATAGCTCTGACTCCCATCGCAGCTCAGAATTATGGATCGGGGCCAGTTCCCCCATCAAGAGGATACTGCGGGCATGGTGGGCAGTAGGGACTGGCCACTCAACATAGGGGTGCAGGGATGCAGGGGAGCATCCTGGGTTGCTGCAGGATGCCACATGGGAGGCAACCCTAAAATGGGCAGGAGACAGGACCCATGGGGCAACTACCAGTACAGACCAGCATTGCCAGTGAACCTCCCCCAGGGTTAGGATAACATATAAGAAAACGCGTGCAGCCTGGCATCAAAAGGAGACACAATAAATGCAGATTCCTGGTGAGCTGGGTCTGCCCCAGCCAGCTGTAACACTGGCATCTGCTCAGGGATTAGAATTTTGATCAATAACTGAACAGAACTTGGTCGGTTTGGTACCATGAATCCCTTCCTCAGGCTCAATCATAATTAGAGAATGTGTGCTTGAGTGTGTGATGAGCATTGCTGAACATCGTGTGCCTTCCTTTTACCAGGATGGACTGCTTTCTCCTCTTGTATTTATATTTTAGTTTGTGATTTTAAAGCCTCTTTTAGCTGCTCCATCCCAGAGGTAGAGAGTAACATTTTCAGTAATCACAGCCAAGTTGTGCTACTGGACACAGGCTGCCGGTTCAAACACCTAGCTCTTCGGGAAGCACATTCCTGCGGCTCAGCCCTGGAGATGTGTTGTTCAGCTGTGAAGCAGGAACACGCCCTCACGCCCCACAAGTCCAGCAGCCAAGAGTGAGATAAGGATCAGATGGGGAAATGGCACTGCCAAGACACACAGTCGTGAGAGGAGAAGGAAAGCATCGCAGGAGGGAGCAAGGCTAGAAACATGCCGGCAGACATGAAGCACGAGCCAGTTCTGGTGGATCCAACCCCTCCAGATCTTCTCATGCGGAGCTTAGGGACAAAACCACTGACTTCAGCAGGCCCAGAATACCCATTAACTACAAATGCCACGATAAGGAAGATGTACTTTTAAAACTGCAAAAGGAAAACAAAACGAAAAAAACGGCAAAGAAAGAATTATCCCTGCTCTAAAGCAGGTTTTCACTTCTTTTTTTCAGAGGACCACAAGCCCCAGCCACGCACAGCATCCATGTGCCAGCTGCATTTCTGTACCTACTGATGTCATCTTTTTGGCCGCCTTTTGTAAACATACCATAAAGCTCTGCCTGTGCTCCCCAGGACCTCACCTCCTTGCTGTCCGTGCTACGAACGTTTATTGCCCTGCCAGAGAACAGCCTCCAGAAAATGTCAGGGTAGCAGATAAACGAAAGCTGAGTGACCATGGAGAAAAATACCAGTTCTTTCTTCTCACACTGAAATAATTTGAGAAGGAAGGAATTGTTCAGGTGAATTGCAGATCATGCAGCCTAGAGTAGGTTTGCCCAGTGGCTGACAAAGACCATAGATCATGGTGAGGAATCACACATCGGTGACATCTCTCCTGGTTCATAACACAACGTACCCAAAATGTATAGGTTTGAGCTCCAGGAAAAAGCTGCAGGGGCCAGAAATCACGAGCAATATCATGCTGCACCCCCAGCATCTTTCTGTGTTTCCAAAACTTGGAATATGAGCCCAGACAGAGAACTGTAGTGCGTGCTGCCCACCATGAACTGGCCTCAGATGCAAGAGCTTGGGGAAGGGAGAAAATTGCAGTAATTTCTCCCTCTGAGTGTCGTGAAAGCTAGTCAGGATTTCAGAGCTGTTTAAACTACTTTAAAATTAGCTACAAATCCTATTGGAAAGCTCCTTCCATGAGCACCACTGGTTTCTCTTGGCTGGTGTTAGTGTTTGAAGCCATTCTCACCGTGTGTGATCCCTGCGCAGCTGTCACTTGGTATCAGATGCATGGGTGTAGAAGATGCATTTTTACGTACTGTACTTCCATTGAATGGGAGGCATTTACTTAATTTATGAACCAGGTGGATGATTTATTTTAGTAGTCACTCTGAGAAGAAACAAAACCAACACCTTTGATCAACTGCTGCCCATGTTGCAGGCCAGACATCCAACAGACTAAGGCTGAAAGGATATTCATGATCCAGCATTGCACATTTTGAGCACCCCAAAACTATGAGCTGAAGCAAAAAAAAAGGGTGGGCACCACCACTGGTTTGTAAAGCAGAGACGTGATATGTATCCCCCTTCTCAGAAGAACAGATTGTTTAAATATTTCTCTTAAATGTCCTGTGAAGTTAACGCGTGGGCTGACTGAAATAGCTCTTTCGGAAAAAGTTACACGTTCCTCATTCTTCACCCAACCTGCTTACACCCGCCTGCTCCAGAGGGGTGTGCCTGCACCACAGGCATGATGGTCACTGATGCAGATCTTCCCCAACTTGACCCTGTACTGTAGTAAAAAGCCTTACCAGCACAGCCTCCACAGAGCACTGGGCTGGAGCTTGTGTTGTTATAATCATGTGATTAAATGAAATAATTACCTGCAGTCATAGCCCAGCTCACAGCGCAGGTTTGTGGCCATTTGGACCTATCCTTCCACGGCAGACCCTTTTGCATGGCCCTCGAAAAGATGTATAAGCCCACCCCCGAGCCTACGACAGCACACCTTCCCTGTGCTGATCCCCACACCAGCTGGGTTACAGCAAACTTAGGAACATTGTGCGCACCTCACCACAGCACAACCTGCCCAGCAGCTGCGGTTCGTACGAACAGCACCAAGGGAACACAGTTGCCTTGTGTTAAAGAGTTTTGAAGCGCTTCTCAGCATATCAAGTTTTGTAAAATCCTTGTGTTACAAACTGGACTTTGGGATACATGGACTTGCCTTCAGACTCAGAAAAACCTCTTGCATTCAAGTGCAAGTCCCAGGGTCTTTTATGCAGCAGCCAGCAGGAAGGTTTCTGTTCCGCTCAGCAGAAAAAGAATGTTAATTGCAAGGGAAGCTGAATGCTGAAATGCTGTGCCTAATGGAGCACTGTGCAAGGGGAAGGAGATAAGCTCGAGAGACTGATCCTTTCTTTCCCACAGCAAAGAAAGTTAAGAGTGCAAACTCAGTCATGCCTTTTAGCTTTGAAATTGTCACTCCTTTCCTAGCAGGCTTTCTTTGGATTTCCAGCTGAGCTACCTAAAAACTATAATAAACTGCCAATCTTTGGTGGGCTTTCTAGGGCCTTTTAGTCTAGAGGGGTGAAGCTCTGTATCAGAGGGCCTGCAGTCAGCAAGGAGAGCGGATTCCCGCTCCTGGCTCAAGTGAGATAGACTGCAGAGCTGCCATTCCAGCAATCAAAGCCAAACTCTACCACATCCTCCTTTCCAGACCAATTAGCAATATCCTCCTGGCAAAATGTCCCTGGCATCCTGCACCAGAAAACCTGGGCTGCATGGGGCGGTCACCTGTTTAGCCCCAGGTTACGGTGTGGAGTGGGAATGCATCCACCAGACTAATTTGCAGAATCATGGAATCATTTAGGCTGGAAAAGACCTTTATGACCATCAAGTCCAACTGTTAATCCAGCACTGCGGGAGACCACCACTAAACCGTGTCCCCAGGCACCATATCTACACATTTTTAAAATCCCTCCAGTGATGGTGACTCCACCTCTTCCCCAGGCAGCCTGTTCCAGGGCTTGACAACCCTTTTGGGGAAGAAATTTTTCCTAATGTCCAACCTAAACCTCCCCTGGCACAACGTGAAGCTGTTTGCTCTTGTCCTATCGCTTGCTCCTTGGGAGAACAGATCGACTCCACCTGGCTCCAACCTCCTTTCAGGGAGCTGCAGAGATCAAGAAGGTCTCTCCCGAGTCTCCTTTTCTCCAGGCTGCACAACCCCAGGTCTCTCAGCTGCTCCTCACAAGACTTGTGCTCTAGACCCTTCACCAGCTTCACTTGCCCTTCTCTGGACAAGCTCCAGCCCCTCATTGTCCTTCTTGGAGCGAGGGCCCCAAACGTGAATCCAGGATTCGAGGTGCAGCCTCACCAGCGCCGAGTACAGGGAGGCAATCACTGCCCTAGCCCTGCCGGTCGCATACCATCGGCCGGGTGTTTACGCTCCTTCTCCTCGGCCCTTTGCATCAGCTCCCCGGGGCGGTTCCCACCGGAGCAGCACGTCCCAGCGAGGGCGGCCCGCCCGGGTCCTCCCCGGCTCCCCGAGGGGCGGGCAGGGCGNGGAGCGTCCGGGGCTCTGCCCCGCCACGCCATGGGTGAGTCCGGGACGGGACGGGGCTGAACGGGAGGCCGGGACCGCGAGCGGGAGGCGAGCGCCGCTCGGGAAGGGGCAGTCGGGCTGGGAACGGGTGCGTCCCGCCCCAGGAAAAAGTTGGGTTTACAAATAAAGTTTTCAACTTTTCCTAAAGGCTGGGACTGCATTCCCACTCCGCCCCCTTTCCTTCTATTTATTTTAGCACTCCCGGCAGCAAACATAGTGAACATAAAGAGGCAAGTAATTAAAGAATTTCTCGGGGCATCCCTGGAGCGTAACCGGGGAAGAGGGGGCAGCGTGCGAGGGCTGAGCCGCGGGGAGCCTGGCGGGAGAGGACAGTTCTGCTGGAGACAGCGGCACTGGTGTGTGCACAGAGGGACTTCAGCAGTTCAAAAGTCAGCCCAGTCTCAACCAGGTCAGCAGCACTGGTTAATGCCCAGTCCTGGAGCACGGCCCTCCCACCAGAGTTTGCTCCAGGCAGGCAGGGAATCAATCGCCTGGCACAGCTCCCTGGGAGACCCACCAAACTTTCTGTCCTCACGTGAAGATCTGAAGAGTCCTCAAGTTGCCCAACTACATCAGAATAGACTATATACAAAGCTGTATTTCAAAGTTCATAAACTATTGCTGCTCATTAACAAGAAATATGTCAAAATCTGATGGAATTGTCTGTGGTGTTTACAGCGGGGTTTTCTGTGTCTAATTGAGTTTGTGGCTTGAAGCTAATGGCATGCCCACGTTATGCAAAGTTTTTTGTTCTCAGTGAGCAAATATTTCTTCTAATTACCTGCATAACATGTACAAGGAGTGATAAAACAGTGCAGGTAGCCACACAGAGCATAGTGAGGTGGACTGATGTGTAGCTGGGATGGCATAAGTAACACAAATGAAACACAGAGCGTTACAGAATAAATGCAAATATAAATATAACCATCACTGAGAAACACCCTTTTTCCCTAGCTGGAATTAAAGGCAGAATAGAGACACTTCCTATTAAACACAGCTTGTGAGGGGGAAAAAAACCTTAGGCATGGTGAGGACAATTTTCCATAGTCCGCTGGTTGTGTCGACATTCTTTCCACATGTAGTCTATTGAAACTGTGAGTATTTCTAATTAAACAAATCCAATGTGAGAATACAGATAGTATTATATACTGAAAACCAGCACAAACTTTTAAGCTAATGCACTTTACCTGTGCCTTCAAAATTGGAACTGGAGGAGGGAGGTCACCGTCACTGCTGTCCCCAGAGACCTCATGCCATGTGCAGTCCCCCCTGCGCCAATGTGACCAGTTCACACCTTTCATCCTTTGCCCAAGGTGAGAAGCGTGTGCGGAAGGCACCTTTGGTTTTTAGGGTTGGTTTGGAAAAGTTGGTCACTTTAGGTTTGGTTTGCCTTTGCTGTCATTTTTTCCTATTGTAACTAAACTTACATACTTACTAAACTTGCATGCTCAGCTGTATGAGAAGCGCAAGGTCAAAGAATTGCTTCTTGTATTTCGGGCAGGCAACAGTGAGCTTTTCAGCTCATGGTGAAGTTTACCCTGTAGTCCTAGACCAGCCTGAGAAGGTTGTGCCTGGCTTGGGGATCCTGGGCATTGTGTGCTGTAGAAGAGGTAAATAAATCAGGGCCATCTCAACAAAGTCACGCTGAGAGTGCACAATTAACTAGGAGAAATAAACTTTTGTGAGCGGTGGTTTTAACGACAAGGTAGGGAGTGGGAAAGCAGAGCCTGCAGTGAGAGCTGATGTTGCCCATGCTCTGAAACATGACGATGCTAACACAGAACACTTCAGAACCAGAAAACAGAAGCTACATTTCCTATTCACAGCAGGTTTTGTAGTTAGAATCAAAGGAGACCATGGAGGATCCGCCTGTACAACTCCAGGCACTACAAATCACTGTCCTCCACAAGACTCAATTCTGTTAACAAAGTCGTGTTGTCACAGTTCTGCACCCCAAATGAGTGCCCCTGCAGGCAGTGGAAGCATATGCAGGCCTGGTGGGTTGCGTGACCATCTGCAGATGCCTCTCTATGTGTAACCTGGTGACCTATGGGGAAATTCAGTGTCGTGACTTTGTAGATGGAAAACTTTGGGTGTCCTGGGAGAGTTTTTTTCCAGCTTGTGCCTGGTGATAGCTTGCCTGCCTGCAGCAGAAAACTGAACCTAGCATTGCCTGCTTATTTTCCAGGTCGTGCATTGCTGGTCCTCCTCTTGTCTGCAACGGTCTCCCTCCTGGGTGGGCTGATATTTGGATATGAGCTGGGGATTATCTCCGGTGCACTGCTGCAGTTGCAGATAGACTTTCACCTGAGCTGCTTCAAGCAAGAAGTTCTCGTGAGCGCCCTCCTTATCGGAGCTCTCCTCGCCTCTCTGGCTGGGGGGATCCTTATTGACCGCTATGGACGGAGGAGAGCAATCCTGGTCAGCAACTTGGTGCTGTTGATTGGCAGCCTTATTCTGACACTGACGAGGTCATTTATTGGGCTGGTCCTTGGGCGCATGACTGTGGGCTTTGCCATCTCTGTCTCATCCATGGCCTGCTGCATCTACGTCTCAGAAATGGTGGCTGCTCATCAGCGAGGGTTGCTGGTATCTCTCTATGAAGCTGGCATCACTGTAGGCATCCTACTGTCCTATGCACTGAATTACATCTTTGCGGACCTGGATGAGGGATGGAGGTACATGTTTGGACTGGTCATTGCCCCGACAGCCATGCAGTTCCTCAGCATCCTCTTTCTCCCAGTGAACCCTGTTAAATTGAGCTCATGGGACTCAGACTGCCAAAAGGGCCTCATTCAATTGCAGGACACTGAGGACAGAGCAGCTGCAAAGCGGGAGCCTTATAAGGAGAAGCATTACTCGTTTCTCGACCTTTTCAGGACCAGAGACAACATGAGAAGGCGGACTCTGGTGGGCCTGGGACTGGTGCTTTTCCAGCAGTTCACTGGGCAGCCCAATGTGTTGGGCTATGCCTCCAAAATCTTCCACTCGGTGGGGTTTCAGAGCAACTCCTCAGCGATCCTGGCCTCTGTCGGGCTGGGGGCAGTAAAGGTGGTGGCCACACTCATCGCGATGGCCTTTGCAGACAAGGCTGGCAGGAGAGTGCTACTCATGGCTGGCTGTGCGGTGATGGCCGTCTCCGTCACCACCATTGGCCTCACCAGCCGCATTGCTCCGTTGGCCGTGGCCAGGGACTGCAAGGCAGCCGGAGACCCTAATGCATCCCACAGCCTCACTCAGCACACGCTGGCACCCCTCTCTTCCCAGACTGCTGTGTCACCCATCCCGTCAGCATTAGGTGCTGTCAAAACTCAGGCAGGCCCAGGGTTTGCTGTCACGAGGAGCCTTAGTAAAGCTTTTGCCATTACTCAAAGCAGGGAGGTCGTTCCTGGTTCTTCCCTCGCTCAGAAAAGGGATTTGGTAGGTCAGGCCAAAGAAGAGGCAGTGGGAAGCACAAGCCCTCCTTTCGGTGGTGCTTCCTGGGCAGAACATACGGTTTTAAATTGGATTACGCTGCTGAGCATGATGGCTTTTGTGAGTGCCTTCTCAATTGGATTTGGACCAAGTAAGTATGATGTTTATATATCCTTGAACTAACCCAGAGAGTAAAACTCGGCCTGATTTTTATAGTCTCCCTGAAGCATTCATTATGTATCTGCTTTGGGAAGCAGCTCAGTGTCTGGGAACTGGAAATTTATTCCCTTTAGCCCACTGGGTAATTTTCTAGCATTGCATCTCTGTCAGCTATAGGACTGGTACAGCACTAGCATAACTTTCTCTTTCATCTTATCACTACCCTTGCAATGATTTTTTCTGTCAAGCCCGTTACAAAATTGGAGCATCGCGCAAGCACCACCTAACCTTACTAGCAGCCCAGTGAGGAGGAAAATAGAGGGCTGAGGAACTTCTGTGTGATGAAGAAAGTTAGTAGCAGTACTGGAAGTTGAACCTCCTTGGAAGGTTCTCAGTATCAGTTGTGGTTTGATATTAGATCTTAGTTTATGCTTCTGTATGAGCTCTAGTGTTTCTGGCATTTATTGCTTTAAATGCTTTGATGGAAGAAAACAGCACCTACCTCAAGGGAAAGCACAAGTGTACAGCAAGACTCATGTGTTTGACAGCGACCTCATAAGTTATTTTAAGCAAAATAAGCCTGAGATAGCAGAGACTACTTTAAGATAGATATTGCTTTAGTTGATTTTAGCCCAAACTCAACATTATCTGCCTAATCCTACCACTTTCTCATTTCTTCACAAAGAGCATATCCTGACAACAGGTAAGCCAGATCTTTTCTATCTCCCCTGTATGGAATGACTAACTCCCCTGCTTTCTTCTTTGCTCCCTGGGCCTGTTTATTGGTATTTCATTCCCCCGTGGGGTGCTGAATATGGGAGTTTTGTAGTGTTTTGCTGTGACCTGACTCTGAGATTGATGAATATTTGACACCAGCAGCAGGTGCTAGGTGAAGCCAGAGTTTAAAGCCCTTGTTACAATCTCCCGTGCCCATTTCCCGAATAAATTGCTTAACCCCTACAACTGTCTTTCTGATCTCTCTAATTTATGCAGTGACCTGGCTGGTCCTCAGTGAGATCTACCCTGCTGGGATAAGAGGAAGAGCCTTTGCCTTCTGTAACAGCTTTAATTGGGCTGCTAATTTACTAATCAGCCTCTCCTTTCTGGACCTTATTGGTAAGTTGCCTTCCCCTGCCCTCCATCCCTCCAACTCTCACAGCTGGTTAGGGAAGGTGGCCACCAAAAGCCATTTAGAGGTTAAGTGGCATTTTGAACCCTGGGGACTTCATACTGGAATAGGTGTGACCTTGATGTCTCTGAAAGCAGAAAAACACAAGCACCAGCAACACTGGCCTGAGCCCCTCTGGCACCCATCACCCTAGTACTCTAGTACTGCAAGATCAGGAAACCATGGAGTTTGCAGTTTTCATGGCAGTAGCTTTATGGTGTTTCCTGCTAGTAGAGCTCTGAGGGGAGACATCAGCCAGCACTACTCTCCCTGGAGCTCGGCTGCCTTCTTACCTCTGTGGTGCTGCTCACAAAGCCTGGTATGAACCGTCCTTCTCCCTTACTGATTCCCAGTCCAGGCCTTGAGATAAGGAGCTCTCCCTGTCCTTTTGAGGGCTTCTTAAAATAAGATGCCCCTGTCAGGCACCAATGACTACATCACAATAAGCGAACAGTTTCCTTTTTATCCCATGATGTGACCTACCTCCAATGGACCCTTCATGTACTTGAATCTCTCTGCAGATGCCATTGGTTTCTCTTGGGTGTTCCTTCTCTATGGTCTGGTGGGAGCAATGGCTGTTATATTCATTTACATTTTTGTTCCGGAAACAAAAGGACAGTCCTTAGAGGAGATAGACCAGCAGTTCTCCAGGAAACGGTACGTGTGCTGTTATACCAGCATGAGTGCTGGATTTGAGTGCTTCCCACCAACAATCCCCAAGATCTGTGGCGCTGGGCAGCTCAGGGCTGTTGCAAAGTCTGATCAGTGCTGGTGAGAACATCTCGGGTTTGTGCAGGCCTGTGGGACGCGATGTGAGAGCTGCAGCAAGGTTCATTGGCAGGTCACTGCCCTGAGCCTTGTAACCATGCTGCTGGAGGACACTAGTGACACCTGGGAGGAAAAGGGCGAAAACCAGGGCTTGTGGGTGAGGGGAGGAGAGCAGGGACAAAGCGTGGCACAGGCAGGTCAGGACTGCATGGAGGCAGGAGAAGACAATAGTCCTGTTTTTTTCACCTTAGAGTAATCCGGGAGCGATCCTTCTCCTCTGGGGTGGAGAAATGTGGTGTAAGACAGGCCACGGGCTCTCACCCAGTAGTTTCTGTGCAAAGCCTATAACGGATTAGGAAGATCAAGAGGTGTTTGTGCAATTCTGGTTGTGAAGGAGGTGGCAGGACAAGTGTCGCTGGAGTAGAGGGGGCTTGTGCATCCACAGGCCATGATGCCAAAGGAAGGGAGCGTTCACCCCATGGGGGGTGGCCAGGGAGGGGTAAACCCCTGCCTGGCTCCTGGCTCCCTATGAGCAGCCGGTGCCGCAGCTGACATTTGCCATTGCTCAGCAGGGTGTGCGAAGGAAAAGTGTTTAAGCAGAGACGTGGAAGAGGAGTGAGCCGCACTCATGCCCAGTACCAGAGAGTGGAGCACGCCAGCAGCACATGGAACCAGTGACATGCCCACAGCATCGCCCCAAGAAGACGAGGAGCCTGTGCCATCTGGACAGTTCTCTTCCGTGGCCTTTAACTGGTCACCTCTGCTCAGAGACAATTCTCACTGCAGTGCCTTAGATCTTGGGACACGCCGACAACTGTCCCCTGGGTCCTTGGAGGATCTTTGGTCCTGGGCAGGGAACACGTCCTTCGTTTGATAGCTTTTACTTTTAATGTATCGCCTCTTGTTGAAGAGATAAATAGTTTTGTACGCAGAAATTAGAGGACAACTTTTACTGACCACGCTCTCCATCCGTGCAGTTCATTTGTGAGCAAGGTGTCTTGTTTTCCAGTTCTTCAAAATACTTGATGCTTTACAGAGGGCACAGTATTGCAGGAGGAATGTGTCAAACTGTCAAACACTCAGCAGCATACATTAATATTGTTACCCTCTATAATGTCTGTGTAGGAGCCTGGAGTCTGAGATGGGAGCTAATGCAGATAAACGCTCTGGTTTTGTGGAGGCAGGACAAGTGCTGGCTCACCCACTAGTCGGGGTCCAGCAGCTCACTGACCAAGGCCCACCCCTATGCAAGTGTAGAAGCACATCTCACATGCACGTTTAGCTACTATTTTGTATGCAGAGCCTGCTTTACGTTCGTGACCAGAGTTTGCAGGTACAAAACTATGTCCGATATCCTGGTACCTTTGACAAGTTCTCCACCTGTTGCAGTTGTACATTTGTTGATTAATTCACCCCTCCTCCTGACACATACACATTACAACAAACCACCCTACTAACGCTATGCTCCCAAAACCTTGTGAGAGAGGGGCTGGTACTTGCTGAACAGCTATCCTAGCCTCTTTTGAACCCTGAAGGAACCAAGTCCCAAAGCTTAGACGTTTCCCCTGAAAACGCAGCTCCCTGGGGACCAGTGACTCCTACACTGGGCCACCTGGTTGGCTCTACAGGGACAAACCCACAGGATGCAGCCACATCACCCAAATCCTTATCTCAAAGAGAAGCCAGAAACCCACTGAAAAATTAT
This sequence comes from Baryphthengus martii, assembly GCA_013396935.1. NCBI lineage: Eukaryota > Metazoa > Chordata > Aves > Coraciiformes > Momotidae > Baryphthengus > Baryphthengus martii. Next base: position 34,485 of record VWZK01018224.1, on the reverse strand, counting down.
CTGTTCTTGGCTGTAATTCAGCCCATGGTTGTCAGGTCCCTGCCTGAATCGCTTTTGAGATGTGCTTTTCTCTTCTCAATGAGCAATGGAGGTCACACACAGACTTCTGCACCCACCTCTGTGTTGGCCTCCTCGCTGCACCTCTGCTGCAGCTGGAATTTGGTGTTTCTGAAGTCACTTGTGCGCTGCAGATGCTGTCCCCTCGAGGTACACAAGGACACCTGTAAAACAGAAAAGAGATGCTCTCTGTGCAAAAAAACCAAACCCCGTGAATATCGAGCTGTACCAAGCGTAACTGATTTTCTGAGGGGGTAAATAAAAGCATCGTTGTTGTCCTAGGAGTCTAGTCAGCCTCCAGATTATGGTTGCGGACTTTGGCCGTTGTTAACGGGGTCGAATACTCACCAGGGGGATCGCTGGCCAAGTGGAATGGGGAGCAGAAGGAGGCCGCTTGCGTGCACCCCGATAGAGATATATCTGGTTGCTGAGTGGGTACCGCGAAGGGGCAGCAGAGCCCCAGAGTAGCTTTTCTCTCTGGGCTNAGAGCAGCGGCGCCGCTGCCCCCGGGTTTGGTGGAGCCCCCAGAAAGGAGGGAGATGAGAATGGGAATTCAAGGTCACCCCGGCACAGGGGTGGGCAGGCAGCTGGGGGCGGGGGGCAGAAAGGGGAGGAAATGGAGACCCTTGAGTCTTGTGAGAGGGTGGAGTGGGGCCAGAGCAGGGAGCAGCAAGCAGGGCTGTTTGGGTGAGGAAGGCAAGTTAGGTCTGGGGGCAGCAAATGGGTTCACTGCCCAGCTCTGTGAGTGATGGTACAGAAAGCTCTAAGGTGTCCTGGGCTTGTTAAGCCCCCTACCACAGGCTAAGAGGGATGTCTTTCTGGCTTGCTTCAGAAAAACGTGCTGCAACTTGTCAAGCCCAACAACTTCAGCCCATGAGGCAGGAGGAACCAGCAATGGGCTGCCCAGCTCTTCACAGGCAGTAGAACAGGTTTGGGTGTCTGTGCTTGCCCAGAGCGCAAAGTGGTGGGAGAAAAGGTACTGGGAAAGTCTGGGGGATGCTGCAGAACAGAATCTCACCTGTGCTCTTGTAGCCCTTGTGATGAGGCAGGGTACGCACCCAGGAAGGGCTTTCTCCTGGGGAAATCACTCTGAACCTGCCAGCCGGTGTCATGGGGTCCTGTACCTCCATCACAGCAGAGCTGGGCTGGTGGCACTGAAAAATGGAAAGGCCACAGAGAATTGTTTAAATGAGAAACTGAAGGAAAGTCAGCGGGTGTAGAAATTCAGACTCACACCCCTTATGAGGAGGATGTGGCCAGTATCCAGGGAAAGAGCAGAGGGGAAATAAATAGTGCAGCTGCAATAAATAAGGTGAGTTTAACTGTGTGTAGTGCTGGCAGATCCATGTGTCTATTATTAAGCAACAAAGCAAAGGCAAAATTTAGAGGTGCTTCTGACCCTGTACTAGAAGCTTAAAAAAAAAAAGGAAAAAGTATCATGCTAGGCTTTCCCGTTGCCCTGAACAACAACCCCAGTATCACTACAAATTTCTTGAGATGGAAAATCACAGATTCCAATAGGAAAAATGTAAAGCCAGGGCTGTGTTACTGAACCTTAATTAGGATAAAAGTGATGATCAGGAAATATAAAATGAGATTAGAGAAGCTAGTCAGCTCAGTGATCCATCAGGGAGAAAAAATATTTTTGGATACAATAATGAGTCTCCTGGAACAAGGAGTGCTGGAAGCAGCGAGGAGAGCTGCTGCACTGGGTTCAGTGGGGAGCAGTGCACAGGACCTGCTTCACAAGGTGTTTGTGGGAGAGCTGCTCTCTGCTAGTGACCACAAAACAACCGATTTAATGCTGTAGTGGGAGAGAGCACACCAAATAAATCCAGTATGTGGCTCTGCACTTTCAAGAAAGGGAGCTATGAAAAAAATAAGGTGATTAGTCAACAACAAAACAAAAAGGAACATACAGAAAGCAAGGAGCCCGCAAGCAGTCTGGAGGCGATTAAAAAATGTGCTATTAAAGCCTGAGTAAAACATATGCCACAACTCAAAAAGAACTAAGAGGTCCTAAAAAATACCCTGCCTGACTCATTGCTAAGGTTAAGGAGGCATCACAGGGAGAAGGTCAGCGTTTTAAAAGTGTGAAGGTTTCCCACATGAGGAGAAAACGAAAAAGCATAAAACACAGCAAGCAAAGTGTAGACAGAAAATTAAAAGAGCTAAAACAGAGCATCAAGATTTCCTTGCAATGATTTAAAATAAAATAAAAAAAAAATTATTTAAATAGATCAGAAGCGAGAAGCTGGCTAAGGAGCCATTGCTTAATGCGAAGGTGCAACAGGGTACTGGAGAGGACAAAGCATGACAAGGCAGCACAACTGCGTGTTGGTTTTCACTGCTGCCGGTATCTGGGAAATCCTCACACCCAGTTCATTCTCTGTAGCCTGTAAATTAGAAGAATTAGATCAACGTGACATTCCAAATGGCTACTCTGCCAGAGGACTGCAAGGTTGCTAAAGCAGCTCCTACCTACAAACCAAGCTCTGGAAGGAGACCCTGGTAGCTGCAGGAATGAATGTCACCTCTGTCCTTGCTGGGATGGTTGGGTGTCCACCAGCAGCAAGCACGTGGGCATAGATGCGGGTGGGAAAGAGCCAGCAGACACAGCTACCACAGAGGAAAAGCCTGACTTGCTGGCATGCTGGAGCGCTAGAAATATATAAATAGGCACATACATAGGGAGAAGCCACCAGACAGAAAATTTTCAAAAATATTTTGGCAAAATGTTTTTTAAAAATTTAGATTGCTATGAGGTTGAAGCAAATGTCCTTTTAGGAACTGAAATCTCATTAAAAGGTATTCCTTTCCTGGCTTGGAGGTAGCAAAGAGCAGATTTTAACAAACGGATTTTGAGGATAAAAGAGATTCATCAATGGGATTGCCCAAGAATCTCTGTTGGGTCTGGTTTTATTCAGCGCCTTCATTTCATAGAATCGTAAAATGGCCTGACTTGGAAGGGACCTTAAAGATCACACAGTTCCAACTCCCCTGCAGGGGCAGGGACACCTCCCACTAGATCAGGTTGATCAGATCCTCATCTGGTTTGGTCTTAAATACTTCCAGGGTTGAGGCATTCACAACTTCTCTGAGCAACCTGTTCCAGTGTCTCAACACCCTCATAGTACAGAACTTCTTCCTAGTGTCTGATCTAAATCTACGCCGCTCTAGTTTAAAACCATTGCCCCTTGTCCAATCACCACATGCCCTTATAAAAAGTCCCTCTTCAGCTTTCCTGTAGGTCCCCTTCAGACACTGGTAGGCTGCAATAAGGTCTCCTTGGAGTCTTCTCTTCTACAGACTGAACAGACCCAACTGCCTCAGCCTGTCCTCCTAGGAGAGGTGCTCCAGGCCTCTGATCATCACTGTGGCCCTCCTCTGGACCCTCTCCAAGAGATCCAACAGATTTGTGGCATTGGGAAGGGAACAGACAGCAAAGTCTCCACATTTATGGGTGATGATAAGCTCTTTTGGGAACTGAAATGTTTTGCCACTGAGAAAGGGCTCCAGAAGAACCTTACAAAAGTGAGCAGGTAAAAAGGGCAGCTGGGATGGATGCACCAGGGAAAGCTGCAAGCTGGTGCCGGAGGCCTCTGAGAGCTGTCTGGGGTTAACAGGGGTTGGAGGAGCCCTCAGTTGGGTGAGCTAGCTCCCTTCATCATTGTCTAACTGGACAAACATGTCCCTGCTCTAAATTTGTGACCCATTAACGTAGCAACAAGCTGTTTCTCTTTTGCACTCCCCTGAGGCTGAGACCTCATAAGACTAGAGGATACAGAAATGCTTGAGGCAGTGATAAATCTTCTTTAGTGGGCTTTTATTTCCTTTTCTTTCACAATATTTTCTTTAGTTTCCTAGCCAAATTTTTTTCTAAAGAAAGATTTCTGACTTCCTTTGAGCCACAGCTCAACATCTGTCCACATTGGGGGCTGAAGTAATACACTGTTAAGGGGTTTTGATGTCAAGCCCAAAACCCCACCAGGGATTTTTGCAGCTCTCCCCTTTCCTCCCTCCTCGTCTTCAAACAGCCTTTCATTTGCTCTCACTAATTGTGCTGTCATGCCTTTCTTTTTCCCCCTGGTTGTGCAGACAGCCTTTCATGCAGACAGGTTTCAGTGACAGATGCCTGTGCCATGAGCTTTCTGAGGAGGCGGGTTGCGCTGCAGAGCGTGCGCATCATCTGAACGCGCCGAGCAGCGCTGAAATGATCCAGGCACCCATCCAGCTCGGGGACAGATTAGGCAGTGGCTTCCCTGGCCCCCCTGTGAGGAGCTGCTGGCTAATCACTGCCGGTTGGGAGAGCCCCGCCAGCCCCAGCCCACCCACAGACATCACTTGCTCCTCTAAGTGGGCAGGAAAAGATTAGCTGAGCATCTCTCAGAAAAATGGAAAAGGAGTCTTCAGGTGAATTTGAGCTGGACACAAGGACACCAACAAGCCCAGTGTCCCAGGGGAGGTACCTGTTGGTAAGATGAGCACAGCCAGCATGAGAGGGATTGCATAGGATTGAACAGAACAGTTCTGGGCCATGCCCCTTTCCTCAGGTGTACATAGAGAGTGTAGGGTATTGGGTGTGAAGACTAATGCTCTTGATGACTTGCATGAAATTGTGAAATAGGGCTCAACCCTGGGGACCATGTAGATCAACCTGCTCAAATGGAGACTTGCTCTCAGACCCTGCCAGCAAGAGGAGAACGACACTTTTGAGCAGCTACCAGATCTGAAGGCATCTGGAACACAACCAAAAGCTAATTCTGAAGAAGCTCAGAGTTTGAATTCCCTTAAAAGTTGTGTTTGTGCCTGGAGAAGACTTTGTCATTGACAGGAGGAGTGGGATATAGCAAGGGAGCAATGCACAACTCAAGCACGTAGATGATCCTTATACTCTTATCTATTCTCCAGCTTTTCTTTTGGTCAGAGGATAGGGAAAAAAATGAGGGGCTAGTCCTGATTATCGGCCAGCTTACTGAAAACTCCTCAGAGAGGGCTGAGTGCCCAGTTTGAGGTCCTCTGCTGGCTCTTCCCTGCAGGGTTCTGTTGGATGTTACCATTGACAGGAGGAGCCCCAGCAGCCCCTCACTCTTTCCACCCTACAGTAGCCGCATTCCCCTCCTGGGTCCCCATTTCCTCCCCACAGCAGAGGAAATAGCTGCAAAAGCCACTGCCCTGGGGTCTGTACTATGGGGTCAATACAGAGTCAGAGAGAGAAATGAAATAGATGTTTATCCCTTCTTTTATCTGATTAGAATTCTTTTTCTTGTGTTTTAAATGCCTGTCTGCAAAGATTTCCAAGACAGACAGAGAAGTATTTCATCTATCCTAGAGTGTGCAGACCCGCAGAGGGACAGGCTGGGAGGTGGCAGGGTCAGGGGTGCTCAGCACTGAATCACAGGAGATTTTAAGTGAAGTTATGGTTCAGTGCTTTCTAAAAAGCATTGCAAGCCCCACCCCAAACACTATATGTGCTCCTGCAGTATGCCATAGTCAAAATTTGAAGGATGTAGAAAATAAGTACAAACCGTAGCTTGTTATTGCTGGTCCAGACTGACTTCAGAAACCAGCTTGTACAAAGGTGATGTGAAGTTTGAGGGGCAGCATGTACTAGCAGCGAGTTCTCGAGCTCCAGCCGTGGTAATGTGATCTAGGTCACAGACCAACAACAAGGAAGATGTCAGTCCTTGAATGCTGCAAGTGATGCAAATGATCCCACAATTCAGCAGAGAAGCGTGGAGAGAAGGGTCCGTGTTACTCTCGTGCTTGTGAAGGCAGCAAGCTCAAGGACTGAATCCTGCGTAGTCTCTGCTCGGTGGAACACAGGGCTGGATGAAAGGAGCCAGGATACATGAAATACGATAACTGGAAAAAATACAAACCAGAAGATGGGCTGTTTAATGCACTACAGATCCAGCAAAACAACCAGAGCCGAACAAAAAACATTCCTCTTAGAGGAACAAAGATACTGGCTTGCCCCAGAGAGAACCTGGAAGAGCGTGTAGAGATGCATTTTGTTAGCTCATGGGTCTCCAGACAGTGCATGGACCAAACCTAAGTCTAGAATGTGGTGGGAGCTTTCTCCTTTCACTGCGTCTCTCCTGTCCTCCCTGAAGTGCTCCTTCCAGCATGAGCATCTCCAAGCTCCCCACGTTTGGTGTCTATAGCCTGTGTCCTTGTCCTTCCTCCTTTAGCTGGACTTCTTGGTACTGCTTCTGCCTTTGGCCTGCGTTCCCTGAGCCCCGAGGTCTTCCCTCTGCTTATTGAATTAGTGAAAGGAGAGTTGTTGTCACTTTCAATTGTAGGAGTACAGCAGGGACACTGAGAAAAGGTGTTCCCCAGCCAGGATGCTGATGGTTTGCAGAATGAGTTACTCGAGCAGGTGACTCACCCAGAAAAGGCTCTTATCTGTATGGAGACAAGATGCCTTGGACTGGCCTTGGGAGTCAGACCTCAGGTGCAGTACTGGGCAATGCAGAAACCACCACTCTGCCCCTGGACCTCTGGGACAAATTCAGCTTCTGGATAAGCAGGAATCACATAATTACCTTTACTGGGGAATTTTCCCAGTTGTTTCCAGGTACATTTGAGCCACTGAGCTGAGCTCTTCCCACTGGGAATCATTCTTTCCTTGGAGCTGCAAGGAGCTGGCAGTTGGCAAGAGCCATTTCCCCTCAAAAAGGTCCTCTTGCGAGAGTCTGGGGGGAATCATCATGCTCAGACACCACAGCCCCATCGTGATAATTCTGGCACCACACCCATGGCTGTATCTGTACCCACCAACACCTCTTGGGGGTAACAACCATCCTATTGTTCTCAAACTCACAGCCGAGTCCTGGTGATCTCCTGCAGCAATACAAATAAAAATGCCAGTACTATGACTATTAATAGTGTTTCTATTCCTGCTGCCATTAAGATTGCTTTTGCTACTATTACTAATAATATTTACATATGCAAAACCACAGATGCAAAACAGATGGTTTGGTTAGAACCTCTGAAAGTACTTTTCTCTGCCACATATATTTATGACAAAGACAGAGGGTTAACCACACAGAGTGCCCTATAGAGAGCAAATAGACAGGGAAGAAGAACGAAATAATTCCTTCCATATTCCTGATAGAGGCCAAAACTTACCCATTCCCGCTTTCTGCTTCTCTCCTTTCTAGCATTTGAGACTTTCTTCCAATACGAGGTCAGGGATGGTTTCCATATTTGTTCAGACTTGTCTAATTTTATTTTCCAGTTCAGCTATTATTTTTTTCAGATGCAGCTTTTCCTGATGGATGGAAAATACAAAAGGAATTGCTCATCTGCTCCCTGCAAGCTTTTTCCTGACCACTGGGAAACTCAGGCACAATTCCAGGCCTGGAGTAAACCTTGCCTTGTGGAGAAAACTTGATCCTCATTTGCTGAGTTCACAAGTCTGGGAATAATTTAAGCTAAGAGGAAAAGTAAAAGTGAGAAAGACTATCACCATCCCTGAGCCCATCTTGTTCTTTTCACCATACAGCTCTGCCTGGAACGACATCCTTGGTCATACAAGACAAACACCCATTTCTGCACTACTGGACAATACTGTAAAACATGAGAGCAGTGGCACAGGGCAGGGCAAGATTTTGGTAGTTTCACCCAGGCTTGTTTCACAGAAGCATAAAGTAACAGAGAGTCTGCCAAAAGCACAGCATCCCTCCCTGATTCAGGCAGCGGCTGCTGTAGAGCTGGGCTCTCTCGGGGATGCAGCCTGTCGCAGAGAGTGGAAGGGTTTGGCTTGAGCTGCCACTTTGCTCTTTGCTGATGGTTTTCCTGCAAGGATGAGGAGAAGCAGAAGGAAAAAGCTGAAACAAGGTCTCCTCTTGCTTGCATTGCTAAACAGCTTTGAGCTGGAAATGTGTAAGAGTCCCACCAGTATGAATGGCTTCCCTGCGGGCATGCTTCGGTCTCTTACCCATATATTTATGGTAGAGTGAACACCAGAGGCCCTCTCACACCCATGGATGTCATGTTTGTGGCTGACAGAACTCCCCAGTCCTTTTCTGCTGACACCTCCAGGAACATCCTGATCTCCCTGAGAAGCTCCAGGCCCAGCTGCTCCTTCCATGAGCCACAAGACAGCAATGCTTAAATGGAGAAAGCCACTGGACAGCATGTGAACGAGTACAGCGCAGCATCCCCAGGCACTAACGAGTAATAAAGTGCCCCAGAAACTAAAGAGCCCCCGAGTGCTACTGAGGACTAAGTAGTCCCCAAATACTCACATCTCTCTCAGGTCAAATTCCACTCTTTAAACCAATCCTCATTACATTTTACACATCAGGCTGTAGAAGGCCTCGGAGGGGTTGTTAGGGTCTATTGTAGGGGAATAAAGCAAGTGTCAAAAAGATTTTTAATGCCCAGTTAAAAATGACCAAACTACAGCCTACAGTTACCTGATAAGCTGCAAGGTCTCCACTGGGAGAAATATGTTGGTTTTTAAGTTGTCTCAACCCTTGCACACTTACAAGAGGCTGGCCTGAGCTCTAAACTAAAGCTTTGTCAAGTACATTAAAACAATATTAAAAAGCAGGGGTTTTTTCCATAAAGACTTATAATGCTTGTTGGTTGGGAATTCTTTTTTCCTCATAATGGTTACGATCAGCAATTACTGAACACATCAGAGCACTGCAGATCTCTGCAGCTTGGTGCAATTTACAGCATCAATATTTCTCCCAGCACACCATGTGTCCTGTCGCTTCCATCCCCACTGTGCAGGTGTGGGAACCAAAGCACTCAGGGGGATTAACACCTCCAGAGATGTGTAGCAGGGCAGTGTCAGAGCCAGAGGACGATGGCCATGGGCTCTGCTTATTGCAAGAGAAAATATTCCTGGTCTTCCTGTGGTGCAAATTACCCTCTGACTCTTCACAGGGAAACTTGAGAGATTGCACCCATTCACTGGTTCAATTACCCCTTTTTGTGAACGGCAATCTAATGGCTATGGACTATGTCAGGACTACGGTGCCCATCACCACGGCTCCATCAGTGGGTTTTAAATAGATACTCGGACAGCAAAAATTCAGATGGTTGAACAGCTAGAAGTTTCCAAACCAGATCTGTAATTCATCCAAAGATTCAGCCTCAGACTGACAACAGCCAAGAAAGCCAGGGTTCAAGCTGAGACGGGGTGTTTCTTACTGTCCCGCATTGTTCCTCTGTGCTGCAGGGGCTCTCTGGGGTTGACCAGCCTCATGGTGCTATTTTGCTGCTATTGCTGTGCTTTGAGAAGTGTGTTTGCATAGTAGCAAGTGAGGCCAACACACAAAATTAATGGCATTTGAAGTTCAGTGCGAGTCTTGACTGTCAGGAATGCAGCATTAAAAACAAAACTTAAAGCTTCTATATTGCAAAACCTATTAACTGCTTTACCGTTTTTGCAGTCATGCCAGTTCACTCATACTGGAGCTTTTACCAAAGCATGACAGCTCATTTATTTAGCTTGGGCCAGGCTTAAAGTTCTGATGAAGCCTAATCTTGTGACCTGTATTTACTTTGGCTGGGGGATGCTTTTTGCACAGATGACTTCCTATCCTTCCTAATCTTTCCCGCAGGAAAGGAGCTGAGAGTTACGAGTCGGGGGAGAAAGGCGAAGCCAACCAGACAGGCAGTGAGAGAGAAACAAGCGCTGCACACGTCCGTGAAGTGGGCCAGGTTCAGGGACCTTGTCTGTTAAGGGAAGGAATTAAAGGGGGAGTCAGCACCTCCGCTGTCATCAGTTGAGATGCATCAAATCCATCATCGTTTCTCTGGAATTTTACCCATCTGGAAATATGGCTGACTGCAACTGCAACAGCTTCACGATGTAAGGATGGAAAAGTCTCTGCTTGGCTCAAACTTATCAAGCTGAAACAGAGAGGAATTTTGCAGGTATAAACCCCTGGCAACCCCCTGACTTAACACTCATGGGTCCTGGCCATCAATCCCCCCCAGAGCGAGCAGCCTTTTGGCAGAGCTTCGAAATACCGGTGGAAGGAGCTGCTTTCTCCTGGGTGGCAACAGAGGGAGCATGGCCCCAGTGCCAGGCAGTCTAGCTGGATGCCAACAGTTAGATAATGTGATCTCCCTTGCTCCTTACCTACATTTCTGCAGTCTAAAACTAAATCAGGAGAAGCAGATGTAAATAACAGCCTCAGGCATCATGCTTTTACCATCCCTCTAAAATTTGCCTCTTCATGTCCCCTACAACCACAGACCACTTTTAACATTATGCTTTGATTTACTGCAAATTCTTTGAATCTATTCCCACCTTCGCCTTCTGCTTTAACACACAGGCCAACACCAAGGTCTGTGGAGAAACCGTACAGGGACCCTTCTGGTGTAATTACAGCTTGAGCTACATGCAGGAAATACCCAACCTTTCCCTTGGCCTCACTTTCAATTTACTTCACAACCCCTAAACAGTAGCTGTAAGATTGAAGACAGAGAAAAAAAAAAAGTAAATAAAAAGAGAGAGAAAAACTCAGCACGCACACTGATTGGTTCCTAAGAGAAAGCCAGGACTATATGGTGACTTTTACCCAGCTCCAGAGGCACAAGTCACCTGGGACAGAACACCATTGTTCCACTGGAAGCCAGATGCATCAAGTACCATAGTGTTTTCTAAAACTGTCTTACCATGCTTTGAAGTAACGTAGTAAGCACAAACCTGCCTTTCTAATGCAGCAGTGAGACTCTATGTACCATGCTGGCACTATAAGTGCTGCTGAGCTTCACAAAATCCCTACTTTATATTCAGAAATAGGGCTCTAAACGCAGAGACATAACAATGGGGTGGAGGGTTTTTTTGAAAGACAAAAGGCCAGTCAGGTTTGGACTCTGTTTGACATCTTGGGTTTGACCAATTCCCATGAGTTGAAATAAAAAATTCTGAGTAGCTGGAAATATTCCCCAGTTTCATTCCCACGGAAGATAAAGTGCTTAAAAGCATTCTAAGGTTAATGGGAACGTGGCGAAAGAAATGTTTCTGTAGAGCAGCATTTTGAGTAAATGCCTCCTCTAAATGCATTTTCCAAGCATTATAGCAGAGAAATTTGGGATAGAGTTCAAATTTCTCCCAAACTTCTGGAAAGCGAGTGGTGAGGAAGCAATCTATTGTGCTGCTGCAGAGATGCTCCAGTTTTTGGTTCAAGGGCTCTGTGGTGGCTGAGCTGGGACTGCTGAGAAGCAGCACCTATGTGAGCAAATCACCCACCGAGCACTCATGTTTGTCTGACAAAAGCCCTAAAACCCAGCCTGGCCACCTGAAAGGCATATGAACACTGCCCGCAGGGATAAGGTCCTTCCAAAGCTGACTAACACTTTTTGCCTCAGAGGGGAAAGCTGTCAGCCTTAATCAAGCAACTGGGGAGCATCGGAGCATGCTGTGCCCCTAACTCCCATCTAACCATCGGGCTGAGAACTGGGGTTTGGAAATGCAGTGAATTTGATCAGTAGAAGGGGTGCATTTTCCTCCTGGTGTAGACCAGTGTATCCCAGTTGTGCTTTAAAACCCCAGAAGTGTACTGGAGCAGTGTGTGGTGTTCCATGGCAGCTCAGAAGTCTCTCTCACGACCAGTGTGAGATACCTGCTTCAAAGGGGGCTGAGATTTGTAGAGGGGGTCACAGCAGCTGCAGGTGCTTATCAGGTGCTTTCCAGCCCTGTGCCAGGTTCCTTCTAGCAGCACACCAGCTACCTAGTCTGGATATGCAGTAGCTGTGACTGCCTGCAAAGGCTGGCAAAGCAATTATACATGTTACCTTGTTGATTAATTATTATTAGCAATTTTTACAAAAGAACAAAAAAAAAGAAAAGGTCCCTAGCATAAGTAGTTGAATAATTAGTATTTAGTTGTTATTGTATTTCTTTGCTGTTTATAAATACCTACGTTGGACTAGAGTGGTTTTACATATACTTATATTGGACTAGAGTGGTTGCAAAGATTTTCAGAAAATCATCAAACCCACTATCAAAGTTAAGAGAAAGCCTGTGAAGGCCACTGGTTCTTAAACTACTTAAGAGCAGCTTAATGTGCACTGTGCATTGAGTTTAGCTCTACAATAACTGCTTTGCAAGGTTATCTCTCAGCAACACTGCCATCAGTAACAAAAAACCTTAAAAAGGCTTCAGCAGAGATATACATTTCAAACCTGATGGCTCCAGCGCAGCGAGGGGTGCGTTTTGTGCAGAGCACACACAGAAGTCTTGCAGGTGATTTGCTGAATCAGGACCTTAAAGTGGGAGATATTCTCTACCTCTGCGTAGTGGTTTTGTAAGGCACTGAATTTTAAATGACCTTACCAAAAATGGGTGCTGATTTCGCCACTGATGCACTCTTGTTCTCTCTGCTCCAACGCTGCCCTGCCTGCGTCTGTCCAAGCCCAGAGGTGATGGTGTAGCCGATCAAATTCATTGCACACTCCCGTGCTGTGGATGTTAGAGAACAAACTCCTTGTGACCCCTCACCTTTCCACCATGGGAAAATGTTGGGAGACTCATTTCCCCCTGTGTTCAGGAACAAACAACAGCAGGTTTACATCACATGAAAATGTTATATTAATAAACACGCTTCACAACATAAGCTACACTTTGCAGTGCAGTTAAGCCTTTATGCAAACGATCAAGCTACCTCAGCAAAGTTCTCAAGAATCATCAGATGACTGAAGAAATAAGACAGAAGTTTTGCATTTCTGTTGACTTAGTTTTAGTGCCACAGAAGGCACTGGAAAGAATAGATGGAAAGAAAGGCTCTGGTGATAGACCGATCAAGCTGAATTAGTGGGAAGCAATCAGACCAAAGCAAAGCAAATAAGAATGCTGCCTGCAGGTAGCTGTGGCCAGGAGGCTGTACTTGCCTTCCTGTTTGTGTTTACCAGGACATAGCTCCTGCCATCAGCTGCATTGTGCTTGCAGGGAGCAGTAGCTCCAGTGATGGATGGCTTCTGCAAAGCTCCTTTGTACCTGCCAAGAGGACTGAGCAATAAACAGCCTGAGGCAGCATCTACTTCATTTCCTTAACACCTAAGTGTGCTGTGCCCAGCTTTCAGATCCCGCACAGGAGCCAGCTTGCAGTTGCAAAGTGTACGTGTGCCCAGACAATTACATACCAGCAAGTTCCTGCAGCTTTCTCCATCTCAGGAGAGAGGTCAGATACAAAGAGCTGAAGGCCAAAAGGAGAAGGCAATGGGTGCTTATCAATTACCTGTGAATCACTGACCCTTTGTCTGTGCAGGATGCATGGAGAGTGACAAGCCTCATGTTGCAGTTTAGCAGCGTTCCCATCAGGCACTTGCATTTAGTTAGGAAGCCATGTTGATGTTCAGGCTTTGGATCACCTCTGAGAGCCACCAGCCCGCTGCCCTGGCCTGTGATGCCAGCACTGAGCACTGCTGGTGCTGGAAGTCTCCAGGAGGCAGGCACTGCCTTGAAGCTCTACCTGCTTTGCAGCTCCACAAGCCATGTATCAGAAAGAGGACAGACAAGGGATTTAGATCAGATGCACTTAGGCGTTCATTACCAAACTGTTTCAATCAAGGGAAGGGAAGAAGTAAAGTACCCCTGACTCGGGCATCCTCAGCCACCTCCCCTCTGAGAACCTGCCCCAAATTCGACAGCTGCATTCTCTGCAGTCACTACCCAGCCTGTAGCCAGCACAGCTGGCTCTTTGCAGAAGCCCATGATCTTTAATTTCGCACTGACTTTGTCCTGCATAACATCCAGCAGAGAGCATCGGGGTGTGTGACCCCAGCCTGTCCTAATCTCTCAGCCACTCCAGTTCCAAGACTCCTGCCAATGGTGGTGGGAGCTCCCTGCACTGAGCAGCTCTAGCCTCAGCCCAGAGCACTCCAACTTGCCAGCATGTTTGCAGAGCAGAGCGTGTCATACTTCTAAAGAGTGACAAATTACCAGGAAGGGCTCCCCCCGCACCCCAGCTCCGCTGTGCACAGCCGAATTCCCCCGTGCCGCATTAACAGCTAATAAAACAATAGAGCTTTTAGTGGTGGACTTCAAAGGGATCTCGGGCAGATGAATGAATTTAGCATTTCTTCACTTACTGTCAGCACTGAGGGAGAGAAGGGCAGGCTGAGGTCGAAGGCTTCAGCAGGCAGCGGCAAACAAATACAGCCTGGTATTCGGGCTACTGGAGAAGAATCAGTGGTAAACTAGCTAAGCAGTTGGTAAGTAGCAGGTTTTTCTTCTCCTTTATCACTGCTCATCCACTTCAGATGCCCTATTTATTTATTTATTTCCTGTGCTGCGCAACCACTACAAAAAATTACCATAAGAATTAAAAAACTCCCATAGTTACACCTAAACCACAGGCCAAGTCACCAACAGCTCGTTACAGTGTGAAGAATCTTTAGGCAGCTTGGCCCAAACTCAAGCAATTGCAATTATTTTCAGATGGAGCAACACAATTATACTTGGTAAATGTGCCTTGAGGTCTCTCAGCTAATTTACAACTGTGTGTCCATCTACAAAATGGCTTCTGCACACATTAGCTCACTGTCATGTGCAGTCACAAGTACCTATAGTCATTAAGCTTCGATCAGTGCAACTAAGAGTGAATGAACTTATATTACTTGATAGGTATCTCTCTTTTAGAAGCTGAAGGAGGAAATATGAGACAGTAGAAAAAGTGGAGGGAGTAGTATTTATCTCAGCATATCTCAAATCGTACCTCCTTGGGCATGGAGAGGAAGACTCTCCAGCAGTTTACTCCCACACGGAGCAAGGGAAACGGAGAGCTGAGCAGCATGAATTGCACCTACAACAGAGATGCTTATTGGTGGAGAAGAGTGTCAAATCTTCACAGCTCCCACCAGCACGGCTGTGCCAGCCAAATCTTCACCATGGATGGAGCCTACAGGGCAGTTTGGAACGGATTAGAGATGGAAGAGATCTTAAACAGGTGAAGCATCGCTTTGTAAAACTGCCACAAGCAACACAGCTCAGTTTCTTATTCAGTTTCCTCCATTTTCTGACTGCAGCCTTTACTCCCACACAGTATCTGAGAAAGAAAGAAAAAAAAAAAAGATTGTGTTGGGTATTTTTTTTCCTTATGTAGTACGTGATACGCAAAACAACAGGAATGAATTATCCTAGTTTTTAGAGTTGGCATGTTTTAGTCTCTTGAATACCATCATTTACATTCTACATCATTTCCAAGTCCAGCCCAAACGGCTTGTTCTGGAAAACAACTTTAAAGGTTACAATCATTTATGTCGCATTCACATCTGCTGCTAAATTTTCAAAGCATTCTGCATTTGGCTGTTCTACAAAACACTTCTGCAGAGGACACTTTCCAAGCATTCACCACCGCCGTGCAGCGACAGCATTTGCATGCAGTCAGCTCATGGGGAGCTATGGCGTTGCTCAAAAGCAGTGGGGAGGGAGACTGCCTCCTGATAACTGAGCTGACAACTTCTAGGTTCTCTAAAACCAGATCCTTCCAAGAATGCCCTTTGTTCAGCAGTTGCTCCATTCAGTCTCTCTCTCTGTTTGCTTGTAATTTATTCCTTCTAAAAGTCTTGCCCTAGGCTAGCAGAAAATTAAAACAAGGAGCCAGATTTTTTTTTTTCCTCACTTCTGCGCTTTCATCAAGAACAGTGAAAATTTGGCACAGTTGAATATTTTGTTCAGCTCTTTCTTTCAGTCTTTGAAGTCTCCTAAAGCCTTGGTAGGAGTCTAGGCTTCCACTCACATCTGCTTTCCATGAAGCCATTTACCGCACTTTATTTGTGCCATATTAGATTTTTCAGGACAGGGACAGAACTAACAAAGCATTTACATTCCTGGGAAAGTGGCATATATACAACTACCACATTACTCTGATAGAAACTAACTACGACTGACATATTTCAAGTTCTCAAGCAAGCAGCCATATTGCACTATGGGCAGCAAAGGGTCCAGAGCTAGCGGTAACTTCTTTTTAATGCTTACTTAACATTAAAACCCCTCAGTGAAGTTGTAGTTTGCACAATTGTTGAGAGGTGCTCTAGTACCTGTGAGAAAATGAAGGTTTTATAAAAGAGAGAGCTTGAACGGAAGCTTGATGAAAACAAATCATGACTAACAGAAGCTACATTCGAGACAGTATCAATGACACAGAGCACTGTCAACAAGGTAATGGCATCACACTACTAACTAACTGCTAAGGCATTTCTTTTACAAGCAGAAGACTAATCCCCCAACAATGCTCCATTCCCAGGACTTTATTGCTATCAGATCAGGGAAAGGATGTTGATTGAATCTTTTTATAATATGGATCCTGGAAAATCATAGAGAGTATTGATAATCCTACTGTTTTGTATTTTGTATTTCTGATTCAGTAACGAAAAAAACACCAAATAAACCCCAAAACAAACACCCTAAGAAATATTTGTCTGCTTCTCATGTTGAAAATATTACTGCGATTGTTCAAAGTCAGAGGTGATAAAGTAGCAAATGAGAAAAATATGCCTTGGAGGAATCAACTTCAAGAGCCCGGCAAGCTCATTCTTTGAGCACAATCTCCAATAGCCTTCTGATCTTAAGGAGAGGGAATCTGTTAAAAAAGCCAGCTGGAGCTTGGAAAGCTCCTCATAGGATTGCCTGTCTAAGCTCAGCACAGCTCCAATCACTGAAGCTCACGGAAGAAACAGTGTTTGGAATCCAGCCCTTTGCCATCCAGGCAAAGGACCAAATCACAACCAAATGACAAAGTGTGAAACATGTACTTACATTCATTCAGGCTTGGAAGGAAAAAGTCATTTACTGGTTGAGCTTGACCACAGGGGCTGCGCATCTGTTAGCGGGTGAAAGTCGTCGTAATATTGCTTCACATTACCCAGGGCAGAAATGGCCAGATCAAGCTCTTATATGCTTCTTTGAGTAACCAGATACCAGATTTGGTTGTCTAAATAGACATGAAAATCATGACCCATGTATAGCTATGAACAGCTGGAAGGAAGGTGATAGCATAGCCTCCTACATCAATTTCTCTTGCTGTTGGAAAGTGAGAGAATAACAAGTCCATAATGGAAGTTATTTACTACATCCTGTCACTGAGAGGTAGGATCATGGCTAGATAAAGGAGGATTATCTAGATAGAGCACGTATGCCCCATCTATAAAGCTCCATTCAGTTTCCCCTACCCCAAGCTGAACAGTGCCGGTTCAGCATCTGGTTTCCCAGGGTCCCCTCCCTCCTTTCTGATACATTTTCCTAATAGCCCCTGTTTCTTCATTTTTTTCTGTGGAAAACATTGGCAAAGCTGGAGGGTATCGAAATAACCTGATACAATCATTGCCGTCCCAAAATGATGACCAACCCCACACGTCTTCTGTTACAAGAGGGATCGCGTATCTACAGGACACCTTCACTGCTGCCCTGTATTTCACTATCAAATTGCACATCCTTTGCAGAAATACCAAGACATGAATCAGGTGTTTAAAACAAATGTAGATCCTGAAGCATTCCCTAACCTGGGCAGGGGATCGGGTGCCCCAGGAATGTTCAGGTCTCCCGGTCCAGAGACACAGCTCTTGCTGGGAGGTGCTTGCAATCACTGGAACAGGGGCTGTGGTGGATATCAGGAGGTAAGGGGCCCAAGAAAGGGATGCTTTTTTCCTGCTGCTCTAGTGATCTGAATTATTTCATGATGGCAAAAACTAGGAGAGGAAAAAACCACAGCACTATGTTAAAAAAAGAAAAACATGATTTAAAAAAGTGCTGTGCCAGGTAAAACTCCTCTGCTTTGTTATTATGAGAGTTCCCAGTATTGATAATTTCTCCTAGCTGCTGGTTTGTAAGTTACTTCTGAGTAGAAAATTCAATTACACGGGCCAAGTCAACAATAATGTTTTTCCTGGCAACAGTTCATTTTGCCAGTGGAAACATTTTTCCCCCTTCTTTTCTGGATTCAGCTCTGCAAAGTTGCTAAATTCTTCCAGATCTCTGGTCTGATGTGATCATAAATATCCTGATTGTATTCCACTGATTGACAGACTGGGAATGGATTAAGTGGGGATTACAGCCTGGAATGATCAAAATGTGCTTTCATGGTCAGTAACTCTGCAATAAGTCATAGTTCCAATGTACATTACCTATATAATCTAATTAACATGGCTGTTTATGTATTTAACATTATTCTTAAAACTTTTTAATAAAAGAGGTTTTAAGGAGAATTATATGTTGCTTAAAAATATAAGAACCTGTTCTTTGAATGTACAGTAGTTTGGGGCTTGCACTGTCATTCAACTGATGAATGGAACTATCTCTCGCTCCTAAAATGTGATTTGTGCAGTATAATGGGTCTAATTCTGCCCTCACTGATAGGTGGGTAAACTCAAGTTCTCTCTGCTTCATTTAAAGGTACTTTGGGTTTACATGTTAGCAATTCAGAGCAGAATTTAGTTCATTTGGGTTAAAACCCTACCTTTTTAATAAACTGAGACTATTAAGTCCATATAAGCACATAACTAAAAGCATCTGCATTTTCTAAGGTCGTCAGCACTCACGGGTCTCAAGGCTGTCATTATTTACTGAGTAGGAGCAGCAGGAATTAGTCTTATGGGTACAAACCTTAGATGTTTTACTGCACAGGTTCACACACACACAATACATACCTAATGATATCAAATCAAATTAAGCAATTCATCAAGGAAAAACTCTAAACTACAGCAATGTGTTCAGCAGCTGCACTTGTGAGTATAAAAAGAGCTTGCTACTTGATTGCAAGGTCAGGGAATTGTAGCAGAAATGTTATGCTGTTGTCCATAAAAATTGAAATCTGAAACGAGTAAATATTTCGCAGGACTGTGGATTCTCTCCTGTCTCAGATCCACCCGACCTTGAAGTCAGTATCTCAGATCTGTCACTTGTGTTGCTCTGTAGCAATATGTCCACTCTAAGACCATATTTTAGCTTTCAGAAGACTTGACATTTTCACTCGTGGGCTGGAATTGCAGCTGAGTGTCCCAGAACCTGCAGCCCTCCCTTGGCCGTGCTCTGCAGTGTGTGGGGCATCGCAGATCATGCTGGGCACAGTTAAGGGCTGCAGTTTCTACTTAAAGAGTTCAGGTAGGTATTCAAGTTCTGTCAGGTATCTCAGGACTCTACACTTGGTGGCCCTGATGATAGGGTCCCAAGAAAGTTTACTATGGCAAGTACTGCTGAGCAACGTTGCTGAGAGTCAGGGTGAGAGGGAGCCCCTCTGCCATGCTCTCTCTCACACCCACACTGGTCTCCTCCCTCCACCGCATGGCCATCCTCTCACCTCATTGTTACAACTTTTAGTTGACCTAGGACCTTTAAAAATAAAAAGTTGCTGAAAAGTTTCAGCACATCTAGCTGTCAGCCTCTGATGTCGCTGCTGCCCTCTTGGTTTAGAAAATAGGCCTGAGGGACTGCTTGTTATGGTGCAGGAACAGTGCTAAACAAGGATCAGGATGGGCATCACCTGACTTGGACTAACACCTGACCTGGAGATCAGAAGGGGGTTCAGCCCTCTGCTAACCTGACACCTGGGGTCCCAGCACAGATCACAGCTCCGTGGGGCTGTCACGGGAGATCAGGTGACCATGGCTTGCCTTGAGACTGACCTCACGCAGGAGTCTATCCATCAACCCCAGGATGAAACGCATTTCATCGTACTGCTGATCCTCCAAGCCACACAGAAAGCTCTACCCAAAGTCCCTTAAATGAAGTAGGAATGTTTCAATTTAAAGGAATTAGAAGCATCTTTAAAATGTGACGGTTCCCATCATACGAAGTCCCTGCACAGCGCACTGCCCAACAAGCCTGATTATTCCCCAGCGAGCCAGGGGCTTAAAAATATGTCAAGCACTCAAATAATTTTAGATCCTGCTGCACTGTACATACTCAGAATCTGAGCAGGGTTCACAATCGAGGGCTTATAAAAACTTGAATACACTCCAATAACTTAAATCACTCAGTGAGGTTTATAGTGATTTAAAACCATTGGAACTCTCCACGTTTGGTGTGCAAGGGCTCCAGCTTGGAAAGGAATCAAGACATGTTCCAGCATGGCAGCTCCAGGCATATTGAATCAATTTCAGCATGTAAAAATAATTAACAATGATAAAAATACATTAATAATACTGTAATTATAAGGCCAGACCAAAGTTTCAGCCTGAAGAGAAAAAAAAAAAAAAAAAGAAAAAGAAGACTGTAAAAAATCAGCAAGGTTGGTGAACAGCTTGAACTGGGAGTAATGAGAGATTTCAGTGACAGGAAAATAAATGGAGGCAAATCAAGGGTAAGGAGCAAAGGAAGATCACATTTGTCAGTAGTTAAAAATTCTTACTGGCCTGAGCTGCAGGACTTGCTAAATTCTAGGCTGGAGTCATGCCAGTGCAGCATTGCTAGGCCAAGAGATCAGAAACAATTCAAGGTCCAAGATCTTGCAAGCCATCAGGACTAGGATCAAATGCCATATATCATGGAGTTGGCTCATAAATCTCTGCTTTCTAGTAGCATATAGTAGGAAGGCCAAATTTAGCACCTGTCTGGAAAGGATGCAACATCATTTGACGGATGTTTTTCCAGAGCTTCCCAGAACCAGCTCAGTCCTCGCAGGGTGATGTCAAGCCCCAGGGGACAACATGGATTTGGCTATTCCTACACCAGCTTTCCAACACCTGGCACATCAGCTTCTAGCCTGGACCAGCACAAGGAAATGCCCGAGGCTGCGGGGATAAATACCGACAGGG
The DNA here is from genome assembly GCA_013396935.1 of Baryphthengus martii. Lineage (NCBI taxonomy): Eukaryota > Metazoa > Chordata > Aves > Coraciiformes > Momotidae > Baryphthengus > Baryphthengus martii. The sequence goes on along the minus strand of VWZK01018224.1, from coordinate 13,704 downwards.
ACAACATTAACCACCAAATGGCTTTGTCACATCAAATGACTGATTTGTTTTGGTCAACAGTCCAGGATGGTTCTTATTTCATTGAGGCTGGTTCAACCATCCCAATTTGTTCCGTGCTCAGCCATCATGCAGATGTCACCTTGAGCTTTTCAATAGTAGCACCTCAGCCTGCAGAAAAGTTTGCAAAATAAACTTATAGCACAAGGTCTGTTCAAAGGCTGTGGGGAAAGAATATGCAAAATACAACATAATTTTCAGTGCACGTGGTGGAAAGAAGAGGATTAGACATAGACATGTGGTGTGCCTTTTTGCAGGGAAAGGGCCCGTTATTTATAACTCCCCCGGCAAAAAGAGGAGAGGTGTTTTCTTATTGTTCATGTTAAGATGAGTTTCTGAGCACAGAAGATAGGGACTTTGCTTCCAGAGCTACTAGCAGATAAATAAAGCCTAATCTTATGTCGTTATAGTCACAATTCTACTGTGGTTTTGAAGTGAACCTTTTGCTTTGGCACGAATTCCCATCTCATTTTCTGTGAAATACAACAGAGCTTAGGACAACTGCAACCAAGAGAGATTTCTATGAAAAAAAAAAAAAAGAAAAAGCCTGTAAACCCTTTCCTATCTTTAATCACGAAAATAATTCAGTTGCTGCAAACCTGATATTCATGGCTGGGGCCCAAGGACCTTGCAATTCACAAAAGCACTGAAGGGATCCATAAAAAGTGGCTGCCATGAGGAATTTACACTTGTTTTTTAAAGGGAGTAAAAATGTGGCTATAGTAATTTAGAGGAGTTTATGTATTCAGGCCTTAGAGAGGTTTAAATCATTCAGTTAAGAAAGATGCACTGGTGCATTAGTGAACCTTCAGGCAACACAAAGAGCCAGAAGAAATTAAGACATGAGCATTTCTGGGCAGAGAGTGGTTTGAAGCTTGCTCTGCTCACAAAAGAGGCCCCCAACTCAGCTGCATAGTAGACTCCAGCTTACCGTGCCTCACATTCAAAGCATCCTCCCAACTTCCTCATCGTCCTTTCCACATCACCCACCACCAACTGAGGCCCCTCACAACCCACACTCAGATTCCCCAGCTCCCCTTCAGCAGTCCCTTGCATTGTCCACCCTCTCCCAGTGCCAGGAAGGTCCCTTGCCTAGTGCGGTTGTGGTCCGCTGGGATGACAACGAGCCTTAAGCCAACAGAAACATCCAGGACAAGGAGGCCCAGGAAGAAAAGTGTTTTCAAAGGGCTCAAGATAAGACAGGGTCTTTGGGAGATAATGACAATCACATGCCTCACAACATGCAAGACTAATTGCAAAGCCCATCTCCTTGACCTGGGTTTCCCGCTCTAAGCCCTTCTCTGTTTCTCATATTCACTTGCTAATTCTGTTCAAGCATTTTAATCCCACCTACTACCAGGACAGAAAAGCAAGAACTTACTATTTGGAAATCAAGCTAGCAAAAATACAAGAACACAGCGAAGGAAGAGCTGCTGGTGTGCAAGAGCTGTAGTCTCTGGTGTTAGAGTCCAGAGCCCCTGACTTGGACTCGTCATGTTGCCCTCAGGTACCTGAGGGAGATGCTGCTCCTCTCTACAACGTGGGTTTAACACCACAACTGTTCAAGCTGCCTTCCAGTGTCACACATCTCTTACAACACTGTCAGACACCACTGCCTGCTGACAAAGATTTGCTGGCATACTAAGAATTTGAGGCACTACATTTCTGCTGCTTGCAGGGTCTGTCACACCACAGCAGCGCTCTTTGATGCTGCAGGGAGGAACCAACTACGTGGTACTCAAAGACAAGAGGAACTGAGCGAAAAATGGCTTATGCCAAGATATTGAACCAGGGACAGCACGACGTTGACAGCAGCTGCTGCCTCTCAAGCGGCACTTGCTTTGCAGCTCAAATGGTCATAATTCCACCTCTACATCTCCTAACACTGCACTCCCAGGAAACACCCAGTTGGCTTTGCTGCCTGGTCACACTTACAGTCTTGGGAGCAAGCAGAGGGAAAGGCATTTTTCCTGCTTCAGTTTTGGGGGTGTGTTTTATTTTCCTTGCCTTGGTGCCCTCAGGGTGGTTGTTGGCTGCAGTAGGTGGTGGGTTTTATTTTTCTAACTTGTAATCCTCTTGGGAGAAGTTGTTACAGTTGTAATTGTATTTTTTCCAGCTTTTCCAAGCTTACCAGCTCCCCAGGGTGCTATTTGCCTGAGTGGTTTGGTACAGTTTTATTTTTACAATAACTATTACACTTTTAAATTTTATTTTTGTATGTTAATTAAATACTTTTTAATCACAATGCAGACACAGTTGCAAGGGCCAAGAAAAATACATAAACAAGAAGAGAACCCAAACATATATCTACCATGCACAGTACATAAAAAATTTCCAAACCCAAGTTAAATCTAGCCCAGTCCTGGATCTCTGCATTAATAATTCAAAACAACTCAGCCACCAGTAGTCTACTCTTCAGTTCACTACAAATCTTTTCCTTGGATTATCAAGTAGGATGGTAAACTGCCCAGAGTGCAGCCAGTGTGTATATGCAAGAGAAATGCTGAGCTGTGTCACCAACTCCACCCACCCCACGTTCAAAGCAGTCCTTGAATCAGAGCAAAGTATCCTGAAGTTCTCTTAAGTAGTGTTTGTCAGGTCATGCTGAAATTTTACAGGAAATATAACTTGTTTCTCACCCCTGGAGGTGGACATCAAGCAAATTGGCGAGTTCAGCCCACTGTCCTGCACAGTTTCTCTTATCCCAGTATTTGCCCCTGCAAAATCCACAGGGAATCAGCTTGTCCACCAATGCACATGCAGCAGAAAGGAAGTAAAGACACCACGGACATTTGGAGACACATGTCCTTGCCTAGCATGGTCAAAGCCACCTCTTTAAAATGCTAGTGCTTTAAAATTCTTGCCATCCCTAAGGAATAGAATGTGAGATTTAATTTAAAATGAGAGATATTAGAAGGGAGAGCTGCAGGTGATGAGGTGATGGCATTTCTTTGGCTTAGGGCCAGGAGAGTAGGAAAAGAAAACAAGTTAGATGCGTTATATCCTACATACCTTGGCAGCTCAACAAAGTGACACTCACGTAGGGCTCATGGAGAAGGCAATTAATGACAAAGAAGTGGCATTAGCTGCAGCATAAGCAGCACTATAAGAAATTAGAGCTGAGGTTCATTCAAAGCATAGGGGAGACAAAGCCAAAAAAAACCCAGAAGCGATGTGTGCAAAATCAATGTACTAACCATGCAATGGAAGTGGAGAAGGTATTTTTTCTGAGAACTTGTATGTGATCCTCGCACACCTGTCACCCTTATTTTTTTAAAGGTTTAACTAAGTGGTGATTTTAATATCTCCAGGTATCTGAGTCATGTAAGTTAAACGCTAGGAATGGTAAAGAATGGAACACTAAGTATGAAGACCTCTTGTTCTCAAAAACAGGTCTTTCTACAATACTCTCAAAGTTCCATGATGAAAACTGCAGCAATGGAGTTATTCAAATGAATAGAAAAGCTAAATAATATTATTTCAGAGATACTCCTGTCTTTCTGTTGCAGGCCTGAGGTAAGATGTCCTTGCTCATTACCAGGGTTTGGAATCGATGGCCTTTAAAGGCCCTTTTCAACCCAAACCGTTCTATGATTCTGTGAAGCCCACTGAATGAACGACCATGTATCCTGATTTCAGTGAGTACAGAACAATTCTGTTCAGTGATTTTACTTTTCAGGTAAGTTCTTTTAGCCAACTGTGCTTTTTGAAGTTAGCAGCATGTTTTCACAAGCAGTGCCTGCTTCTAGCAGTGATAATTCTCAATATTTAGTTACTACCAAGGGTTGGTGTGCAGACCAAGGCCACTGCTAGATCCTGTGTAACACATTGAGAGGTACAGAAAGTAAAAGGCCACCTCTGTGGGGAGGAGTAAACAGGACAGGTGACCCTAAACTGACCAATGAGGTATTCCATCCCATATATCATCCCAGCAGTGGGCTCAGGTGGCGCAGGAGGCCAATGGCATCCTGGCTTGTATCAGGAATAGCATGGCCAGCAGGAGTAGGGATGTAATTCTCCCCCTGTACTCAGCACTGGTGAGGCCTCACCTCGAGTACTTTGTGCAGTTCTGGGCCCCTCACTTCAAGAAAGATCTTGAGGTGCTGAAGCAGGTCCAGAGGAGAGCGACAAGACTGGCGAAGAGATTGGTGGGAAAGTCTTATGAGGAGAGGCTGAAGGAGCTGGGGTTGTTCAGCCTGGAGAAGAGGAGACTCAGGGGGGACCTCATCACTCTACAACTACCTGAAGGGAAGTTGTAGTCAGGTGGGGGTCAGGCTCTTCTCGCAGGCAACTAGTGACAGGACGAGAGGGCATGGCCTGAAGCCATGTCAGGGGAGGTTTAGGTTGGATATCAGTAAGCACTTCTTCACAGAAAGGGTCATTAAACACTGGAATGGACTGCCCAGGGAAGTACTGGAGTCACCATCCCTGGAGGTGCTTAAGGAAAGACTGGATGTGGCATTTAGTGCTATGGTCTAGCCTATGTGGTGGTTTTAGGTCACAGGCTGGACTTGAAGATCTCAGAGGTCTTCTCCAGCCTCAGTAATTCTGTGATAAGTCACATACAGTATAAAGCTGAGGGATCACAAGGGTCACTTTCTCTCGGCTCTTGCTTGACTCTCAATTGCCAGCATCCAAGGAGGGTTTTGTTCATTCTATNGGTGGTTTTAGGTCACAGGCTGGACTTGAAGATCTCAGAGGTCTTCTCCAGCCTCAGTAATTCTGTGATAAGTCACATACAGTATAAAGCTGAGGGATCACAAGGGTCACTTTCTCTCGGCTCTTGCTTGACTCTCAATTGCCAGCATCCAAGGAGGGTTTTGTTCATTCTATCTTCAATCCTGATCTGTGTATTCCTGAATCCAGTATTAGAATCTAGCTTCTGAACTCGGTTCCTTTCTGCTGCTGAGCCCAGTTTGGGACTTTTCCAGTGCCTGCTCCAAAACATCAGTGGTGACAGTGACATAATTGCCATTGGGTGGAATTGGGTTCAGTACTGGGTTTGTATATATTCCGTTTTATTATTATTTTAATTTTCATTAAAGCTATTCTAGTTTCCTTTTCTAATCAATAAGTCTCTCTCCCTTATTCCCTTTCTCTTCCCCTTTGGGGAGGGAGCAGAGTTAACAGAACGTCTGTTACAGGTCTAGTGGACTGCCCTGACCCTAAACCACGACACCATGTCACCTCAGTGATGAGTGGACCATACTGGGCACAAGCACTGGTGACTGTTCTCACATTTTGGCCTTGCTGGCACAAGCTGTTGCTCTGGTAGTCCCCAGGCTGTGCAGCTGCGGGCCATCCTCAGCAAGAGGCTTGCTAAGGATACTTTACTGCTCTCTATGGCTATGGTGAGCCTAAAGACCGTTCCAGTCACCTGGAGAGCTTTTGGGACTGGGCCATGTTAGAAGGACATTTTCCTATTATTAATTATTATTACCCCTGAAACCACTCCTGTTGTTTAGCTTGAAAAGCTCATACGAGCAAGTGTGTCCAATCCCTCAATTTAAAGCAGATCAGAAAAATCAAAGCAATTTAACTTCATAAAACATGTTTTGATTAAAACAGATTCTTTCATGACATTACAAAGAATATTCAAAGAGCATTTAAAAGACAAGATTTCCTTGGAAATGTCTAATTTTAGTGTTTTCCGACAATAAAGTCTTTTCAGTGTTTGTGCTTATGTTCATATTATGGGGAAAAATACAGCTGTGCCTGCCCCTTCAGCAGAAACGCTGAAGTCTGCCTACCATGCTAGGAACTTACTAAATTTGCTGTAAATACTTTCTTTAGTAATTTATAGCAATTTGATTAGAGCATTTCTGAACAGGCAGCTGCTCTTCTGTTCTTGTAATTTGTCCAGAAAGACAACAACAAGGCTCAGCTGCTTGGCTGCCAAGCAGAAAGGTCAAATTACTGACCTCCATTTTGGGGTATCAGTTACAGCCACTTCAGCACTCCCCATTGCCTGCTGCAGTTGTCCGTCTTCTAAATATAGCTGCTCTTAGTTGCAGGATATTCTCTCCCTGTATACAATGGCAATATGCTTCATCACTCCCAAAAAAAGCATATCACAGGATACTGGCATTATTTATCATTAAAAGTTACAGCCTGCGTGCTATCGTATTTATTGAGTGTTGACAGAGGCTTTGATGCTGCTGGTACACCCAAGTAAAGACAGCACTGTTTGAAGTGTTCAAGCTTAAAACAGCAAACTTGGCCCATATAAGTTGACCCAAATAAAGCTGGATGAGTGGCTTGACATAAAATCTCAAGTAATTTTGCACAGAAAAAAATAGGTGCATAGGTACATCCTACACTGAATGTTGCTTTACATTCATTCCAATCACAAGAACACGTGCTGACCTGAAATGCATGATTCAGATAGACAAGGCAAGGAAATGTAGAGTTGGGAAAGAGGATCTAGATAAGTCCCCAAGGAAGCAGATCAGCTGCCCCAAGAGCCTCCCTTCCTCTCCAGTGCTGTCAGTGGTGGGGACAAAGCCAACCCTAGAGCTACATTCTGGCTTGTCCTATATTTAGACACAAGTATGTTATTCATAAGAAACTCTTGGGGTGTCTATTGGTTTGGGAAGTCACAACATAACAGCGGGAGAACGATCTATCTTCCTTCAGGGAAAAACCAGCGGTGCTTGCCAGCATCCCACAGCCTGGGGCAACCAGTGTCTGCGCAACACACTCCTTCCTAGTGGCCTCCCTTTCTTTCCCACTATAGTAACATAAATATAAAAAGCTTCTGTCCTCAGAGGATCCCTGTCTTTGACTATTAGCTAGAGGGATCCCTTAGAACCAACAGTTATCTCTAGAGCTCACTCTGCAAGGATAAACTCTAAGCAATTTCACAACCCATCATCTAAGATCAAGGTTGGACTTGGGGGACAAAGATAAAAGCCTTTCAAAATATGCAAGGGATAAGTGAAAAACTTTGACTTGCACAAGGCATTTTTGACATTCCCACATGTCTCAAATGTCCAAAGCTTAAACACAAACAAAATCAGTGGAGATTAAAAGAACTTTGACCCAATATTCTTCTTGCTTTTCATTGAAAAAAAAAAAAAAAAAGAGAGTAGCCAGAAGTTCCCTATTCACACTCACAGGCACAGGCGCTTGCCCAGCATCCCAGCTCAGGCCCTCTTTTCATCTCTTCCAGAGGGAAGAAACTCCCCCCTGGAGCCCAGCCAGGCTGCCCAGGGCATGTTGTGCTTGTTTTCATATCTGCAGTCTCAGCAGAGCAGTGAATAACTGCTGTCAGGAGTCTTGAACAAACACCGTGCTTGACTTTTCACTGGGCTCTTATGGGCCCAGAACAAAAGCCTGGATCCCAACCCAGTGAAACTTTGGGGCATTTGAAATCTGGACCCAGATCTGAAGTTTGTGGTTGGTCTTTCATCTCTAGGGTTTCAGTTAGGAGTTCAGTTCATAAACACTTCTGTCATGGCCTTTTTCTGCTGTACTCGACCATGAATCAGGAGTTACTGCTATGAAATGAAGCTAGACCTGACCACAAGTGGGAATAGAACAGAGTTGAATCATACAACCAGCCGTATCTTTCTACTTTTTCATTTCTGGGTAAAACACATAGAGAGTGGCTCATATATTTATATGTATATGGTGCACACAGATAAAGCATGGCAGTGCGATGGTAGAAAAAGGTGAAGTTAAGCAGGACAAAGACTCAGCAGAAGCAGACAAACAGAAAGTGCTCAAAAGTGGATGTAAAAATTCATCTGCCTCTTCTGCCGAACAATCACCACCAGCACCAGTGCAGCAAGCACACGCTGCAGACTGCTGTTGCAAGCCTACACACATTTGCCTCAATATCCTCACTCACGAGCTCCTCACAGAAATTGAGCTCCTGAGCTCTGCTTATTGCTCAGAGCAGGGAGTCACACATTTGAGATTTCACCAGGCAAAGTGCTTCAGCACTCTCAATGAAATAATCATTTTAGCATAAATTAAGAAAAGCTGCCTATGGGCTTGTAATAGTAGAACTGCAAATCTGCACATCCCAGCTCCAAGCATATATTGCTTTAAAAACTACTGTAAAGCTTTTCTGCTGCTCAAACACCACAGAGGGGAGAATCTGAACTGAAGGACGGTCCCCAATCTGCCACTAAACCACCGCGAAATGCTGAGCTCAGAATACCAATGCCCTGTATCCTGGACCATGGGCTGCCCAGAAAGCCTGATAGTGTTGTGGCAACAGCTTCAGGAGAAGATGCTATGAGCCTCCTTCCTTCTTCTGACCTTTTGCTGCTGCTGGTCCTATTCCTTATTGCAGTACAATTTCCCCAACCATTGAGGACTCACTGGCAGCAGGTCTAACAAAGACTTTATTCCTTGCTTCCCAGTTTCACGGTATGGTATCTTTTTTAGGTTAAAATCTGTTAGGTAGGTACTACCCACAGGTAACATAACCAGTTTGTGACTTTTCTCTAAGATCTGATATATTCGCTCCATCCTTCAGTATGGCTGTTAATTACCACAAGTACAGAGTATTATTTTCTATTCACAGAAGGGAGAAGGAAAAGGAGCTGATGGGAGGAGAAGCAATCAGATATAAACCATCCTCCAGCTCAACAGCAAGCTTTCCACTAACCTTTTGCATATTCAGTGCCTTAGGGGTTAATAAAGTCTCTTAGAAAGCAAAAGGTTTCCATCTGTAATTGGATCCTTTGTATGTGCTTTCCGCTATAGGAATCAACTTAGCATTGACATCCTCATAAAAATTTCCATTAGATTGAGGACTGAATGCCCACTAAGGCTCTGTGTGGTTTTGCAATTGATTCACTGAATGAAATCTTATCTAAAATCTTTTTATTTTATGCTATTATGGGCACAGGGGAAAATAGTGATGTAAAAATTTTCACCGCTTGGTTAATGCACAGTGCCTCTTGGAAATGGCCTTCAGGTTACCTAAAAAGATTGCCATTTCTATTTCCCACTATTTTGTTTCATATTACCAGTAATTGAAAAATGTTTCATTTGTTACAAAGTTACGTATTGACACTTTGAATTGAATTTAGAACCTTTATCTTTAATCTTCCTATTAGATAGCTTCAGACAGCGGTTCATGCCACTTAAAGGGCGAAAACAGTTTAGCAGTTAGCATCTTTTTTCGGCAAGAAACAATTTTCACAAGACATACGCAAAATTGTTCCTATATTTTCAAGATGTGAAGAGCAGTCAGGCCATGTAGAAGCTGCAGATCAGATCTTATAATGGTAGTGTCCCTGTAGCAGTGGTCCTCTTGGTGGCTCTCCAGAGAAAACATAGGGATGGAATAGAAGAGGAACATTTTGTCTTTGCTTAAGATCTGCAGGCATATATGGATTAGCTACTACATCTTTTTGTTCTTTGCAAGCTATGAAAAACACTTTCCCAAACCAAATTCAGAAGGTGACAGCAGAATAAAGGCTAAACTGAGGAATTATCAGAATTCTTTTCAAATGTTTGTGTCCTCCCAGTCATGCAGATTGGGGATTCCCATCTATTCGCCACAGCTGCAGGGAACTTACACCATGTTCTTACAGTATACACAGCCATAGCCTCAAGCAACCACACAAACACAGGACAGAAGCATGTGTAGAACATCTGCACGCCCACACCCTGCACACAAGTGCTCAGAGTTGTGCTAAACATGAGCACATGGGTTACACAAATGTCTGCGCTCAGATACGGCACGTGGCCGTATGGTACGCATGTGGTTCATACTCTCAAAGTACTTATGTGAAACTAACAGGTTTCTGTTCCTTTCGACTGGTTCGAGCCTGGGAACTTCTAGTACCCCAGTAGGAGTTGCAATGTCCCTTACTCTGAGCTGTGAGATCTTTGAGCCCCTGAGTAACACCATCCAGATTTAAATGGGAGATCCTCATGGTCTGCTCTTGTGCACATCACAAAACAGACAGTAATAACAAAGTTTGGTTTTGCTCTCCTGCCTCTCATTTCAGTTGTGGAAAGTCTTTGCAGTGCATAAGAAAAAAAATAATGCAATCCCTTGCCCTGCTGCTGGAGGGAAGGCAACCAGTGCTAGAGTAGGTGGGAGCACTGTAAGATAGTGCCAGCCTGGACAGCGCTGCGTATCCCAGGATGCAGAATGTGCCCTGTCCCTTGGACTGGAGGTAGTCAGAGAAAAGAGCAGCCCCAAGCCATATTCACGATGTCTGGATGATCCCTGCCTGCCCAAACTTCTACACGAGAGGACTCTCCACTTTCTCTAATATATGACACAACATTTAATGACAATTGGGAAATATCAATCCAGCATACTCTAGTGATCTTGCATTGTCAGCTTCCCAAGCATTTATTTCAAGCTGAGTTGGCTGGTAATTTTTTGAACTTTAATTTCCAAGAAAGCCATTTTCCTCATATTTTTTAGATAACCTTAAATTTTTCTTCAAAACCAAAAAAAAAATTTCTCAGATTTCAAAACACTCTGTGTGATGAGTGCTCTATCCTTTCCTGTGCCTTCCCTCACCTCTTCAGCGCAAAAACACAAGAAAGTAGCGGAACAAAATAGCAGGAAAGAAAGAAGACCCAACCAAAATCAGAACCAAAATCATAAAATAAGAAAAACAATTTTGGAATTATGTTTTTTACTGAAGATGCCAAAAGCAGCTCTTTTCCAAAAAACAAGTTTATAAAGTAATATTAATGAAAATAGTCATTTTTCCTAACAACTCACATCTGGCCTGACTAATCCTGAAGGCACCTGACATTAGATGAGCCATGGGACCATTGGCTCAGCAGTGATCTTTGTCATTAGTCCAGGAAGAAACCTCAAACTGGCAGAATTTTCATTCTCTGCATACGCGAACACACACAGTGTGACCACAGCCTGGAAACTCCCCAAGACGACAAATGAGCTGAATCCCAGATTTCATTTCAAAGCCAATCTCAGAATTTCCATGGTACATTGAACCCTCCAGCCTTACATCCAGAAATCAATGAGGTGACACTGGCATAGAATAAAAAATAATGTCGTGACAAAACAGGTCTTTAAAGTACTTCACAATGACGTTTTTTAAAAAATACCATAAAAAAAAAAGAATTCAAATGCCCTTTGATCTCCATGACTCTGCAGTGTCACAGTCTAATTAAACCCTTGGCCTTCTGCTGAGTTAGAGGTACGCTGAAAAAGGATGTCCTGCAATAGACATTATGAGGTGACCTCTCCCATCTCAACACCTGTATAATTGCCCTTAGTTCTAATGAATGCACGTGCTGGAAGAATGATGGGATTTCCTACAAGCTCAAATTCACTCCATAAACTGTAAGGCATTGCTAATATTTCTGTCTGCCCTGCTAAAGTCTGTCTCTGGATCAGAAACGCAGAAGAAATGAGCTAGACCCCTTGACTGAAGTTCCTCACAGTTCCCTTAATATAAATCTGATGCAGAAATAATGGCAATTTATAACCTAGGCAGCCAGAAAGCAGTGAAATGAAGCAAGCGGCCAGTTTATAGCCTCAGCAGTGCTCCTGAGGCTGAAATTCATTTTCTGGCCCCAGAGGGTGGTTTGAGGAGAGCGATACCACCTTGCACACATTCCTACTTTGCACTGCTCCCACCCCCAGCACACAGACCTGCCCAGGCTCACATTCAGAGTACAAAAGTCTTTCCCTTGGCCTCTTGCTTGTCCACCTGAACAAGCCCATTCTGCATATTCATGGTGTGCTGCTGATGCTGCCCCTTTTACTGGGACACCGGTGACAGCACAGCACGTCACAGGCTGGTCACTCTCCAGTTGGAGGGAGGTTCTATAGAGCAGGTTACCTATCACACTGATAAGAATTCTGTCCCAGGCAGCAGCTTCATTCATCACCCTGCTATCACTGAACTTAGCACGTTTGGGGACACACATGTCACGTGACTTGACACCTTTTCCTCTCTATCCCCATCCATGTCTCTGTGCAGCTTAAGAGCTCTGCAATGTTATACTTTAACAGACCAGCAATACTAATGAGCTTATGACTAAAACGGTCATCTCACCCCCAAAGAACCCCTTGCCAGTAAGGATTAAATGCCCACCTGGTCTTACTGGGCATAATTAGAGCATAAAACCACTATGCTTGCTTCAGATAGAAAAGATTAAGGACTGAGATTTGTCCTTCTCTCACTTATTTACCATTGGACATTCCTATTACTCTGCATTCTCATTTCACATCCAGACTGCCAGTGCCCCACTTCCTACTAGACACCACTCAAATACTTTGCATAGAAACCTCAGAAAGAATAAACAACAAAAAAATATATTAATACTTGTTTGCAACAGAGATCAATAATCACAGACCACCCCTAAAACGAAGGCCTTGCAATTCAGTCCAAAAAAGAGGTGAAGACATTTCTTAGGTCACACAGCAAGTCAAGGATGGATTAAAGACTCATCTCCTTCAAGTCGGTCCTACTACAACTACTTGCCCCTTTCAGAGGGTAAGCTGCCTCTCCCAGCAAGTGAATACAACCAGGCAGCCCATTTTTCAGGCAAAAAGGTCAGACTCGCTGCACCTTTTTGATGAAGAGCTAGCCTGCCTGTAAGGAGACACGGAGGCAACAAGACAGCACAGACGAGGCAAGAAGAAAAAGCTGGCTGGAGCGGTGCATGCGCAGATGGGGTCATCAGTGGGATCATTCATTGATGAGCACACCAAATGAATCGCTCTGCTGTGAATATTTTTGAGTACAGACATATTTTCAAAGCTATTTAGGAGGCTTGAGCCCCAAGTCTCCAATTTAAAGTGAACCTCCACGCCCCGCTTGGCAAAATGAATGTGTGTTTCACAGGCAGGTGATTCTGGCTTCCTTCCCTGCACACCTCTTGGGGAAAGTGGGCACTGGGGGGCTGCAGAAGGAAACAGCAGCAGCTAGCCAGGTTATCTCACATCAGGAGCGGGGCACTGGGATGGTGCCCTGTGGCTGGCAAAGTGGAAACCTGTAGCAAGAAAGCAGCAAAGAGCAGCCAACTTTGGTGCTGGCACCTCTTAAGCAAGAAGAGAACATGTGTCCACAGCCCACATTGCCCATGATTTACACCAGCATGAATAAGATCAGAACCAGGCCTTTGCGCTTTGTTACGACAGCAAATGCAACAGGGAGCTCGGCTTCTCCTCCTCAGGGTATACGCCTTCCCCCACTCCTTTGTGGTACCAGCACAATAAATAACACATTCCTGGAAAAGAAGATCCAAGGATATTTCCATAAACAATCCAGGACTTCTCCTTTAAAAACCTCTGAAATATTTTCTTAATGGCTGAGCCATGTAAGTCATTAGGTTTCTGTCAGTGTGCTCAATACATGTGTATGTGCCAGAGACCAGAATCCTGGTGGAGTCTGTACTGCAGGACATCTATAAAAGAAAATTATGGTTTAAGTGTCCAAAACAATGATCTGTGGGTGGTCCTCTGGTTAGCAGATGAGTTTCTACAGTGCACATATAGCTATTAGTAACAAACACCTCCTTGTTTTTGTCTCAGTAGCCTCTGCATATGAAGAGGACTTAGTGCACAGAGGATTCACTGCCCACAGATTAGCAGTTCATCTATCATTGCTGCACGGAGTGTGCAATCCTACTGAGGCAGGTCTGACAGACCTATTGGCATTTTCACTCAAAATAAAGCTACCTGTA
>VWZK01018222.1:0-16442 GCA_013396935.1 Baryphthengus martii | reverse complement strand
AAGAAAAGAAAAAAGAGAAAAGAAAAAGAAAAAAGGTATAGATGAACTGACCATATAGCATGATTCCAGTGTGTATTTTGGGATGACTTTCAGGTTGATTCCCAGGTAAGAAATGAAGCAACAGTAAGTCATCCAAATATCTCTAGAGGCCTCAGCCACCTTCCCAGTGAGGGGGGTGGGAGGGGAAACTAGAAGGGCAGAGAGCTGCAGACATGCATGGCACTCCAGTCTGCTTCTTTCTCAAGTCCATCAGGGGATCCTGGGATTACTGAGCTGGAGGGAGACTGAGGTGAGAGACTAGAGGGCTTGGGTCAGAGGTGATCTCAAGCAAGGCTGGGAGGTGAGAAGGGAGGGAGTAAAGGCTTGTAGAGAAGTGAGAGGCATGGGGCAGACCCTCAGAGGTTATACAGAGACAACTTCCAGCTTTCATTAGAGGGCAATGTAACACTGCCCCTGGGTTTTTAGACACCTTGGCATCAAAATGAATATTCAAATACAGAGACTGGAACCTTATAAATGTGACCATATTGTATTTAATACCTAGAAAATAAGCTGAACCCATTTATAATTGGAGATTAAACGCAGTCTCCTGACAAAGCTTTCAATTTCTTAACTACAATTTCACCCAGCAGCTGCAAATATTTTTGGTACTACGGGCACCGATATGACGCAGCGGGACGGAATTTCCCCCAGTGAATCGCTCCCAGTACAAAGCACTATCAGGGAAAGAAGAAAGAGGCTTCAGCTGCTTTTCTTATTGCTAAAGGGGACTTGGAAGCCTTGCCAAATTCCCTATATAACCTGTGGAAAAGCTGGGCCACTCTGCCAGCTTGCAAAAGTTCTTGTCATTTCAAAAATTTCTCGATTCTCTGCTGGAATGAAAACAAAAACTTTGCCTTTTTTTTTTCTTTTTTTTTTTTTTTTTTTTGGTGTTTTTTTTTGGTTTTTTTTTTTTTTTTTTTAGGGGANTTTTGTTTTTGTTTTGTTTAAGGGCAAGGGAGAAATCCTTCTTCCTGTAGAGTTCCCAGCCTGATATTTACAGGCTTGGTCGTGTGGAGCGACTCTGGATTATCACCTGTCCTCTCCTATCTAAGACAAGTGCTCTGACCCCTGTACTAGAGTCAGGTCTGGTTTAATTATTATTTACTTGCACAAAGTGTTTTCACTTTCCAGGCACTGACATTTTCCAAAGGAAACTCACTTCAGAAGAGTGATAGGATTAATCTCACCCACCGTTAGTCATCTGAACCCCATACTAGAATTTGTTTTGGACACGGAGAGGAATGCTGGCCAACTTCCAGTGATGTTTTCCATCAGCTGTAGGAGGAAATAAATGTATGTGAGAATGGAAAGTCCTGGATACAAACCCAAATCAAGCTGTGTTTTCCTCAAACATCTTCTTCCAGAAGAGCTGACTGACCAGCATGTCCAGTTTTGGTATCTAAGTGCATGAGGTATCTGGGAGTACAAAACACGGTGACATAAAGCTTTTTGATCCATTCACTAATGAAATGCCAATGCTAAATAAGCTTTAGTGCAATTTCCACTTGCCTGAGGTAGAAAATTACTTTCAAAGTAAAAAAAAAAAAAGATATTTCAATAGAAAATAATTCTTCCTACATTGTAAATCAATATTAAAATGAAAATACACTGAAATACGGCTTGCAGACTAGTGTTGAGTTGATTAAATAAGGGATGCATTTGGTTCCATTCTTTAGAAATGAAGCACAAACCGTACATGTGCCTGTCTGTCAACAGGTGTAGATATAAATAGAAGCACTTGAGAAGGGATTTTTTTAAGACAAATTGAGAAAGTATTGAAAGGGTCCTGTTAGGTCAAGCCCTTCAGTCTTCTGCTTTGCCTGGAAACCATGCCCTGTAAGTCTTTTATCAATAGATCAGATTTCCTTATAGAAGTAGCTGAAGACATTCTGTCTTCTGCTATGGGAAAAGAATTTATTAATTTCCAGGCCAACTACTTCATATCAACTTGTGTCCTCTCATGTGAATGTGTTTGAAAAAACTTCTTTCCTTTCTTTCATAGTTATTCTGCAATTTTATCTGTGAGCTGGAGTGACACCTCCTCTCAGTCTTTGATCTTCCTGGTCACAAAGGCTGGCTGTTTCCATCTCCACCATCTGCATCAGCCCCATTCTGTGAATTCCAGTTTTAAATCAGAAGATGACGATGACTAAGTGTATCAGCTTCACCTAACAGCCTCAATACAGCCCCTCCCTATAGCAAGTGTCTCTCCTGAGCAAGAACATCTTCAAGCTGCATCACTCTGGGGGCTTCCAAATACCTGGTGGCTACATCTACAGGTTTACACTTTCCTGTCTATCTGGGAGCCAACTGATGCAAAGAGCAGAGACAGCGTAGAGGACAGGGACTCTGAATTGCCACCTGACGCCACCCTGAGCTTCATTGCTATTTCCAGCTTCGTGCCTGTGCTTTCATGTGCTCCCATAGGCATTCTTGACCTTCTGCAATAAGTTCCTCTACAAATACCCAAAAAAAGCTGCTTATTTTCTCATAACTGCTGGCCCATTTGCTCTCAGGGAACTTCTGAAGGCTGACTACTTAAGTTTTAAACTTTTTTTATTCCTCCCCTTTGAAGCTGAGCAGTTGATTATCTGTCATTAGTCATGAGAGGCAGGAAGCCACTGTCAGCTCCCCAGTCACACGCTCTGTCACACATCCAGAGCCTTTACAGTGTCAGCAAACCACACACCCTGCAAACCGCAAGGGAACAGCCCATCAAACAACAGCCAAACAGACTTGTTCCTCTAGAAACAAGAAACTGCCAACAATGGGACCTGAACAACCCTGTTCAGAGGGTCTTCCAGGTGCTGGGTTTTGCTCTGTGCCTTTCATCGGACGTACATCTGTCATCTCGATCCCCCCGTGTGATGAAAACAGACCAGATAGGCTTGTGCTTGTGACTCAAAAGAAACCTTTTCGCTTGAGGATTTTTGGCCTGTCTGTGTGACACTCCCAGGCAGTGTTACGTTTTCTCCCCACTGCCTCTGAAAATGACAAACTCGACTCAATTCCTGTGTCTTGGAGGCAATCAAAATACTACAGAACTCAATATAATCATATTTCTTCAATATATGTTTAAATCAGTGTAGTTGGAGCCAAAGCCTTGATCAGAAGAACCCCATACATCACTCTCCTTAGAAGAGGGGAAATCACCACAGGTTTGCTTCTTAGATAATCCTTCAGCCTTCCTATGTGCTGTGGCTCAAACAAACTTTGAATTACCAGCATCTACACCCTTCTATTAACGGGTCTGCATAACACAGCAACCCCTCCCTC
Organism: Baryphthengus martii; assembly: GCA_013396935.1. NCBI lineage: Eukaryota > Metazoa > Chordata > Aves > Coraciiformes > Momotidae > Baryphthengus > Baryphthengus martii. Next base: position 13,124 of record VWZK01018222.1, on the reverse strand, counting down.
AAAGAAGTCTACTGAGGGTGGTCTCCTCCTTCTCCATGACACATTGCTGAAGCTCAGCTTCCTGTTTTGACAACCCTGGGTTGGTTTCAATGTCAGAATTTGCCTACGAACAAGATTTATGAATTGTGACATTTGCTTATGCACAGTCTTCTGTAGATGACTCAAGTGAACTCCCTTCCAAAGGGAAAGTGTCTTTCAGCTTTCAACAAAAACTAGAAAATTACTCAGAATCTTGTAGCATACATGGAAAAGGAGAGGAGTCTCACCTGATTAAATTCTATGAAGTTTCACTAAAGCCAGTTGTGGCAATCTGGCAGATTTCCCTTCATTTTAACGGAACTACCACCAATTTATAACATCTAATTCTCAAGCTGTCATTTCTTCATGAGATATTACAATATAGAGAGAAGATTTAAAGAAGGGTTAAGCATTTCAAATTAAAATTATTAGGCTGCCTATCTGAAAATTCAGGTATACAACGATTAACATTAAAAGAAGGGTATTTCTAATGACTTATTTATCTCTCTATATCTTCATTCTCACATCTCATAAAAGTGAGATAAAGTCTAATGACCATCTGAAACTTCATCTGTTACCTGCACAGCTTCTAACACAAATGTGATCTTCATCTCCTCGTTTGTTCAGTGTGTGGTCCCAATTAGCACCGTCTTGTCCACTTTGCACCATCCCACAGATACTGATGTATTCAAAGGAGCACTGGGCCAAGCAGGTGAGGCTCAAAGCTGCCAGGAATAGAGTAACACATTTTACTATGGCTATTAATAACAAATAAGGATCTTGCTGTTCTGCTGAAGCTAGTGGAAATATTCAGGTATATGCTAACACAATATGTCAACAATGTACAGCATGTTGAATATTTAATTCCATAACTTTGCTAGTGCAGCTGGATAGCACAATTATCCCCATTTGTGCTCCTGACCCCAATTGTCCTATCAAACATCACATAGGCAGAAAAAAAGAATTTGAAATACTCTGATTTTGGAGACTCCAATTCCAGACTATTGTTACTTGAAGGTTTTATCATTATGAATAACGTGATGACCATCACCCATGAAGGAAACAGTAACTATTATAAGTAATCTTATTAATATTACAGGAAAGTCCCTGTGAATGAAAGGTGTTAGGCCCTTGATTCATAACGGTATTCTATAAAGAAATGGGGATCTCCCCACCATGGAACTTGCTGTTGCATAAGAACTATACTTTCTTTTAACATTGTGAGAGGATCCCAAGGAGGAAGCATTCCTGCTCCTCTCGTGTTATCATCAAGCTTGAGGATTTTTTAAAGATAGATGTGAGAAGAAGGGCTTACTGCAGTTGTACATACGGTTCAGCCTCAGTAGTCAGTCCTGCTGAAATCCAACCTCTGCCCAATGATCACATTGAAATAAGGATTTTTTTTTGTTGTAATGGAAGGAATGTTGATATTGATGTTGAAAACATATGGTCCATAGTGCAGGACTCTCTCAAAATCACATGGGGTATTGAAGTCATCAGAGAAATTACCATTGTGTTTGTCAAAGGCATATGCAAAACCTAGAAAAAAACCACACACAAGTGATTAGGTAAGACCAGAAATAAAATCAAGTACATAACTTTTCAAAATGCTTTACTTGTGACTAGTGATCCAGCTGTCAACACTTAGGCAGTCATTCTCAACCAGATATCTTAGTATTGTAAAAAAAAGGACATGCACCTGCAGATGGTTCTCAATCATTTCAGACCTGCATCATGCTGACAATAATTTCATCCTACCATATCTGAATATAGTCATTGTGATCCATCCCGGATTGCTCACAGTAAATCCCAGGCCATGTAGGACATCATGTTCCACTATGGCTTCATTGTCATATCTCTTCTACAGACTTTGTCAGGCCACTCTGAAGATACCCCACGCAAGATCAATGCCTGTAAGGCAAAGACTCAGATACCACACCCATTTTTCATAATACTTCATATGATTTGTATCTACATATTAACTCAGCTGCAACGTCAAGGTAAAAGTAAAAAAAAAAAAAAAAGATATTTTTTTAGAATTTTCCATCTTAGTTTTCCAGCTTTTTTCCAAGCTAGATTTGCAATGCCAGAATACAGAGCAATGTGTACCTTTACCATCCTGCCACAGCCTGTCAATGAGTCCCTGCCCCAGAAATGATTGTCCTTTTTTCATTTTGTCCTCTCTGGAGGGCAGTGTGTGTGTGTGTGTGTGTGCGCTTCAGCTGGCTGCAGTTCTTGTAAAAGAGGTGGTGATGGCAAATACTGTTTTCGTCTCAACTCTGGGTTGAGCCCCAAATCAACCAATATAAGAAGAGGTGTAGCAGAAGATGAGCAGTGCAGGAAAGTACAGCAGGTGCCTTATAACCTCATATACTGCATTGGCTGTTGTTTGTTTGTATGTTTACCAAAGTACCTAAAGAAGTGACCCCATTGTCAAAGGTACTGAGCAGATTCCAGTGAATTCAGTTTGCGTTTGCTTCCCTGGTTTGGTTCCTGAATACTGATTTAAATCCTAACTTTTCATGATCATTCAGAAATGATTCATCAGGGTTTTGTTTTTTTTTTAAAAAAAAGCTTCCCAAATAATGCTGTGCACCAGTCTCCCTCTCCCCACACTCCAGGGCAGATCTACAGTAGATTCCTAGACACAGACACTGGCTGGTGTTACCAGTTTCCTGATGGTGCTTCCCAGTAAGCACGGAAATCTCCTGACCCAACTTTAGACAGTCACAATGTTGGCATCTGCCAGTGAGTTAGTCCCCCTGGCACCTTTACAGTCCCTGGACAGTCACAGGCATTTGGAATGTGAGTCACCAGACCTGTTTTAGACTTCTATTGTAGGTGAGATGAATTATAGCCTGGCAGAGTCACTATTTCCCCCACGTGCAAAGGCAACCCACAGTGACCTGCAGAGCAGTAGGGGTTGCTGGCTTCAACATATGGTCAAGTAAACCAAACCCTATATCTGAAAGCAAGGAGGAAGTTACATGCTAATGTCAACACACTAGGGACACTCTGCCCCTAACCAACACCAGCTGGAAGTTATTTGCTTGTTTCCCCACAAAGAGTGACAATAAAGGAGCTCATTTCAATAGCTAGGATGCAAATAGAAATAAAATAGTCTTTTCTGAAATTAAGAGACCATGCAATGTAGATAATACCTTTGGTTAGTTTGTTTGCATTAGTTTTGTCTCCAGTGTAATTCAGATAAGGTTTGGGACAGAAACGTGGCTCAGGTATTTATATCCTTTGAACAAGCAAAAATGAAAACAAGTGTCTCCTCAGCTGGAATAACTATCAGGTCAAAGAAGGTGATACAAATCAGATTGTTAATACAAAATCATCAGCCCAGCTTCTCAACTTTCAGGTAAGTTTGTTCCCCTTCATAAGGCTTGAAATCAACACAAGACTTCAGCCCGAACAAGTCAAACGCCTGCAGGATAACAGCTTTAGCGTTCAGATCTGAAACATACAGCAGAGTATAACCATAGCAGTCATTCTCCTTTTATAATATTAAAAAAAACCCCAACTATAATTCTAAATAGAAAGTAAGAACAAGCATGCATTAAAAATATGACCATGACTAAAAACCATCTATCTAGATGAAAGAGCAAGAGGCTGTTAGCAGCATTCCCTGACTGGAGCAATTTTGGCAGAGGCCGTAGAGAGAGATATCTTTTATTAGATAAACTGATAGTGCTCAAAGAAACAAGTAGGCTTTTGAACATCCAGGGTTTGCTGGGTAATTTTATTGCATGTTATTATATAATTCAAAGTATTGCAAACTTTGAGCTCGGAGCTAGTAAACACAGGAGAGAGCCATAGGATTTTAACACTGATTTACTATCATTTTTTTACTCATAAATTGTTCGAAATTTAAAATAGTGCTTAAAATTAGATGAAAACAAGAAGAGAGAATGCTCTGAACTCTTTTGCTTATAAAATATTTGCATTTCCTTTCTGCTTGTACTGAGCTGGGGCTGTTAAAAAGAGATAAGGCATGAAGGGTGCAGAAAATCAACACGCATGTTCTTGAGATTAGGATTTCCTGACTTTGTTATCTGGAGATCTCAGCCAGTTTACACTGGTATTACTGCAATTGGCTGCTCGTCAGCATCTGGCTGGTCACTGAGGCTGTTACATTGAAAACAACATGTGCTAGGGCAGAGTTGCATTGCTCTGTCTGGCCAGTGGTAGCGAGGGCACTAACTCAGCGTAACTCAATAGTAAGTGAAACAAAAGCAGCCCAGAGAGGTGGACAAAACCAGAGTATAACTCATGCAAGTAATACAGTGGTGCCATAAAAATAGTCTTATGACCCAGGCTGTCAGCTAGAATGTAGGGGATGGGAAATTTCCCTTTGTAGGAGTTGTTTCTCAGAGCATTCCTCTCCAGAGTATTCCTCTCCAGCTGTTAATGAGACCAACATGCTTGTGTTAACATTTTAAACCTAATCTACTCTCTTGCTGATGTTGGTTTAGATCAGCAGCACATACTGGTGAGATCATATCACCTTCAAAAAGCTTCCTCCCCATTTCTGAAATGAGATAAACAACCATTTAGGCCAGAGTAACAAACCAAGAACTGCAATATGTGTTTTTTCAAAGATCACACAATTTATCAGGTTGACTCATCAACCAGCCCATCTCTCTTTCAACAGCAACTGCCCAGAAACAAGAAAAAAGCTAAATCATTGTCACACTATAACACGCCATTCCTATGTCTGCTGCTAAAGAGGATTTGGGGTTGAACTAAGGTTTCCATAAAAATTTCATAACTCCTGCCCAGAGGAGATTTTATTCTTTTTCCCAGGCTTGTATCCTGAAACATTGTGGAATCTGAGCATTGAGGTTGATATATGGGTGGAATGGATTTGTCTAGAAGTTAAGCAACTAAACCTAACTAGTTAGCTCAGCTAGGCTAATCATCTGGGGTTCTCCGTGTGATTAAAGGAGAAAGACAAGGATTCTGGAGAGGGAAGAAGTTCAGCTTGAACCAAGCTCATATTGGAGCAATTAAATCTATGCGCTGTATGTGTCAGATCCCATTACAGCTGTGTGTCCATCCAGTTGCCAAAACATAGGTGTCTGATGCCATCTGAGACGCACAGCGGTATCTAAAATATCCATATGGTCTGGTAGATACAAAGTTTGGGAGACTCCTTCACCTTCTAGAGCGGTCCTGAAGGGGATGTTTTGAACTGGCAACAGATACCTGTGTTTTAAGCAGCTAATCCACATATTCCATGCTTTAAAAACACAGCATTTGAGACTCTAACTTTATACTTTTTTTTTTTTTTTAAAAGTAAAACATTCCTCATGCAGAGCTGAGCCAACTGTATGGTCCTGATAGTGTAACGTATTAATTCAATGTCTTTGTACAACAACAATCCCAGCATAAACATCTATCTTTAGACCTTTTGTTATAGAAATAATTTACATTATTCTTGCCTACATATGGAGAGAAGAAGGAAAAAAAAAAAAAACACCAAAAAAACACAAAAATACCCAACCCTACAACATATTTTCTATTCTGTCAGCAAAACCAGAGGAAATTTATACCAGAGCATAAAGCAGATAAACAGGCAGTCTCAGGAAATGAAAACTCTCAAGGCAATGCTCTAAAACCCTGGGGTGGGGTTGAAGGTACTGAAGCTTCATATCTTGATCTTCAGCCACGTGAAACCAACCGACTCACTTAAGAAAAATGCACATCAACAAAGCAGAAGTTGAATTAGAGCTACTGCCAAGGAGCTGTATTACAGAAGAGTGCAGTGGGGAGGGATGTAGGTTCAGTCCAGGACTAGCTGAGTAAAAACTTCCACCCTCTTCAGACATGAAGGTGAAGGCAAAAGAGACACAGAGATTTTGGTGATTCATTAAATGATGTTTTTAACTGATACCTGCTGCAGGACAGGGTGTTCTGTTTACACACACACAAGAAGAGTCTGATCAACATTACGGTCTGACAACTTCATTCCTGACTTTGTGCAGGTCTGAAGGACCTGAAGATCATTTGGCTTTAGATTGATTCTTGAATTTTTAACCTCAGAGAAGTGGGTTCTATTCATTAAATAGTTCTCTTTCCCCCAATTAGACAATATTCATAGACAAGAGACATCCATAAGGGCAGTGACTATCACTGACATTATCTCAGCCACCATGGCTCATTTCACATGATCTATTATAGTTTTGAATGACTACATCAAACCTAGCTCTGATGTTTGATGTTTTCTAGGCAATACAAAAACTAAAGGGTGGTACAGTGTCTGAATTTTGTCTTCTGTTTCTTACTATCCTACTAAATTTTCAGTTGGCAATAAGTTGAACTGATTTTCCCTAAGTTGAGTCAGTATTGCCTGTGGCAATAATTGCTGAATGATCTCCCTCTCTTTATCTCAACCCATGAGACCTTTTTCTATCTTATTTTCCATCGGGGTTCTGTTGAGGAGTGTGTCACGGAGTCACTCACAAAACAGACATCAGCATCTATACGAAATGAGGTTTTATTGCAACCAAAGTTGCCCAGAACTCCTTCTGACCAAATACAAGTTCAGTTATCAGTAGGGCATACTAGTATACAACTAATTCCTGAACCTGAAGGAAAGATGAACCAAAATGGGCATCCACTCACTCATGAAAGGGAAACCTCCCACACAAGGGTGCCCAATATATCACTCACTCAAAGTAGCAGGCCAAGGCTCTCTTAGATCCACTGAATCCATAGAAACATCCATGGATGGTGTGTATAAGGAGAGGGTCCGACTGATAGGCCTGCTGCTCTGGAAATAACCAAGTTATCTGATTGTTAGGGAAGACCTCCATTTATAACCTAGTTGAGGGTGCACTGTAGTCATTCTAACTGGTTGAGGGGACAAGACTAGAATCTGAGCTTATTAACTAATGGTCCAGACCCTGAGGCACCACTTAATCACCATGAGGTGCAGCTTAAAATCAGAGGTGCCAAACGATGATGACACATCCCTTTTTTCCTGTTTTTATCTGTCAGCGAAGCTGCACCTGTCACGCAGTTACAAGGAGAGAAATGGACGAATCTACAGGGAAACTTGAGGGTATTTCAGGGTGGAGGGAACCAGCATGGTCCCAGCCCTAAAACTCCACACAGGCCTAGCAGAGGAGCTTTGAACCCTGCCACAGGGACTCCTGCTTAGCTTTGCACTTTTCCTCCAGCTGCTTCAATTCAAAAGCAAGTCCTGCTTCTCCTTCAGAGCCTCCACCTGCCATGGGGATGGTCACTCAAAGTTAAGGCATTACCACTGGGAAAAACAACAGGGATTCCAGTGCCCTTGAGGGATAAAATCAAACTGCAGTTTCCAACGGCTTGGTCAAATCGTGCAGCTGCTGGACTCTGCAGTCCAAGAGGACAGTGGCTCCCCTGACTGTCCTTACCTCAGCGCGTCCCTCCAAGGGAGCACCACCGACCACAAAGGGACATGAGAAGCCAGGTCATGAACCCTGACAGGGATCAAACAGAGGACAGTCACCAAATCACAACATGTGCCCCACAGAAAAGCAGCTACTTTGTTTGTGTCACCCAGCACAGCTCTTTGGAACTCAAATTCAAATCCTGGAGGCTGACACTGATACCAGGTAAGGGAATACCCAGCCCATTTACATCCCTGCACCTGCCCTGCTCGGAATAGGAGCAGCACCAAAATCCCCACCACCCCCAGCTCTATAAAGCCCCTGCTTCCCGACGGGACACTCGTGAAACAGCAGCTGACAACCTGCGCTAAGCTTTGGTGCCACAACCTACCTTTCTGCCACAGCAACGCTCCCCGTCTTGGACCATGGCACCTTGTCACTCTCCAGATACATTTAATGCCACTTCACACGATGCCATGGCCATGGTCATCGTCACTCTTCAGGTTTTTGCTGGCATGTGGATAAATGCTTTCATTGTTTCTGTGCTTTGCATTACTTGGGTCAAAAAGAAAAGCTTTCAGTCTAATGAGAAGATCTTGCTCCTTCTGGGATGCTGCAGGTTTTGGGATTTGTGCATCATTTGGATATATACATTTCTATCACTAATTTATCCTTGGTGCTTTTATGTTCGTCCCATACCGCAACTGTTTTCAGCTATACAATGTTTTTTTAATACTTGCAACCTGTGGGTTTCTGCCTGTCTTTGTGTCTTTTATTGTGTAAAAATTGCAAATTTCAGGCACGCTTTTTTCATCTTCCTGAAAGTAAATGTTAGCAGGATCGTGCCATGGCTGTTGTTGGGTTCAGTGCTTTTATCCTTGATCCTTGGCATCCTTGGGTACGACATCACTAATATTCACCTCAATTCCACCACCTCAAGAAATTTCTGGAAACTGAGAGTCAGAATGGATGAACATTTATTCCCTGTTGCTTTTATCAGCGGCATCATATTCGCCACTGCATTCATGGCAGTAATCGTTTCTGCCCTTCTCCTCCTCATTTCCCTCTGGAGACACAAACGCAGGATGCAGACAAATGCATTGAAGACCCTCAGCATGGATGCCCATATCAGAGCCATTAAATCTGTTCTGTTCTTTTTCATCATTTATAGCATTACCTTTACAGGGTTCCTCCTGTCACTGATTTATGCTACAAAGAATGATATTCTTACAACTTTTCTTATTTTAACATTTCAGTATGCTCTTTCGGTTGCTCATTCCCTTATCCTGATTTTCAGCAATCCCAAACTGGGAAAGACACTGCTGAGGGCTCTGCCCTGTCTCAAGTGCAAGGCTTCCACAGGATAGGAGCTGTGTAAGAAAAGCTGGAGCTTATTGAAAATGTTGATATTTCATTATAAACCCAAGAAATTTAATCTCTAATGCAACTCTGCAGCCAGTATTGGTGGCAGAAATGCTCTATCTTCTACAGCCCGTTGAGAGGACCTTGATGAGACAGTCTATTCCCCATCAGCCATTGGAGACCCATAGTGAAGCAGATGTCCACGCTGCAGCCTGTAGCAGACCCCATACCAGAGCAGGTAGAAATGGAGCAGGCCTATCCTGAAGGATTATGTCCCTTCAAGAAATCCTGTGCTGTAGCAGAGGAAGAGCATGAAGAGAAGAGTGGAAGAGACAACACATTATGGACTGAATGAGAACCCTATTCATCATCTTCCTGCACTGCTTGTGAGGAGGACATAAGTTGGGAATGAAAGATTGAAGTGAGTCTGGGAAGAACAAGGGGCGGGGGCTGTCGAGTGTCTTTCTTAGTTTTGTCTTTGGTTTCTCACCATCCTACTCTATTTTCTGTTGGCAATAAATTGAATTGATTTTCCCCAAGCTGAGCCTCTTCTGCCTGTGACAGTAATTGGTGAGCTAGGTCCCTCTCTTTATCTCAGCTGCTTTGACCCTTTTCCATCTTATTTCCCACCTCTGTCCTGTTGAGGAGCAAGCATGAAGGAACTGTTGGGTGGGAGCCTCGCAGCTGGCCAAGGTTAATCTACCACAGCAGATTATATAAACATGACATAGTTCCAGCATGAAAAGAGTAGAACCCAAATTGTTCATTTTTTTCACATGCTCAGGCCCAGTGGAACATCTTTTCTTATGCCAAGTGCAAAGGGTGAACTTTCATGCATCTTGGCAGGTTTTGCCTCCTGAAGTTCTACAGAATTCAGATATATCCAAAATGCTTTCCAGGGTGTCATCTCAGGTGTAGCATCAGCCCCGCTGGACATGGATTCACTCTCTATTAAGCTGCTTGGCTTTCTCTCTGTTGCATTTTTGAGAAAACTTTAATGTGTTTCTACTAGCAGAAAGCTTCTCAGATCTTCCCTTCTTCCAAGATAGGAGCTGTAGTAGATGAGATTTGTTATGCAGGACCTGCCTTTCAAGAATGCGTGCTGACTGGGCCTGGTGTCCCGGCTGTCCTGTAAACAGCAAGTTATGGCACTCGGGATAATTTGTTCCATCACCTTCTTTGGTAGTGACGTCAGACTGACAGGTCTGTAGTTCCCCAGATCCTCCTTCCTGCTCTTTTTGTAGATAGGCATTACATTTGCTAATCTCCATTTCGTTGGTACCTCCCCAGTTAGCCAGGACTACTGATAAATCTTGCAGATGTCCAACACAGCCACACACACACACACACCTACCCATCCTCAAGCACCAGCCCCATCCAGCTGGCGCTGACTGTTGTGGCTGGTTGAGAAGGACACGTGTAATGAACGCGCTCCAGAAGGACCTGGTTTGGGTAGTGGAGGGGAAGAGAGGCACACAGAAAATGGGAGGGGAAACAGACACAGAGAAGATGTCAGAAGACAATACAAATGGTTGCCCAGTGTTGGCATGGTATGGTAAACTGTTTCAGGTCAAAGTCAAATTTTTCATGACTGAGAAGCTGAACAGTTAAAATGCTTTTGCCATGGAAAGTGTAGATGAGCAGAGTGATAGCTCAGGACATTTCCACAGCGTTGCTGTCAGCATACAAATAAAATTAAGACAGTGCTCAAACTCTCTTGGCAACAACAGATTTCTGACAGTAGTAATAAGGGGTGTATTTTCCCTTCTGCTATGCCAGGAATGGCCTCCTTCAGAGTCTGGAAGTGATGGGGCTCAGTAGGTTGCACACTCAATACTGCTTCCTGCATTGGGCATTCATCTGGCTGATCCCATCAGTCCAGGGGAATTGGAGAGGGGACTGAGGTACCAGAGAGTGCAAAGCAGAAGTGAATCCATGTGCCTCATGAGCATTCTTCCCCTAAAGGTATGATCACCAACGTCCATCCCATAAATCCAGGGCCAGTGATGAAAGGAGATGTAGTCATCTCGTAGAGTAACAGTGTGAAGGATTCACAAAATACTGCATACTTTTGTCTGGAAATCAGCCCACAGGAAGACTTTCTGCACAGAGAACATGAGACACAACTTCGAGAATATGAAGTCAAATAAGCTTGATTTTTAAGCTTTTTCTTTTAAGGGCTGCCTTTCACACGGGCAAAAGGCCACCACAAATACAGGTCCAGCGGCAAGAGAAAATTAATTCACTGAACAGTTGAAATTACTAATCAGTTAACACATTCCAATATGTCTGTCAGAGGAGCAGCAGATCAGGCGGTTACAGGGTGAGAAACTGCCAAATCAGCCTCCTGGAATACAACTTGCAGGGGAAGAAAATCCATCAATGGTCACCTGGCACAAGCCAGCCCTGACTCCTGGACCCAAGGGCTTAGATCAAAAACAATGACTGGATTTGCCTCCATGCACAATAGTCTGTAAAGCTTTCCTTCTGGCAAAAGAGACACAGAGACCCAGATGATTCATTAAATGCTGCTTCTGACTGATACCTGCTGCAGGACAGCCCATAAGGTTGCTCTTCAAACACACACACAAGAGGACTCTGATCACAGTGACAATTTGACAACTTCATTCCTGATTTTGTGCAGCTCTGAAGGACTAGGAGTTCATCTGGATGGATGTTAATTCTTGCATTTTTAGCCTCAGAGAAGTGGGTAATTTTTTTTCCTTAAACAATTCTCTCACTAAAACTTTTACTAAAACTCACTCGACTCTCTGAAAGATGTTAGGGAAACATGTGGTAGGTATCATGTCTAGTTGATGAGATGAAATCTAGGTCTTCTACAGAAACATGTCAACATGTCCATGCTGTAGACAGGTCCTTAGCAAAAAAAAAAATGCCAATGGGAGCATATGATAACAATACTCAAAGGGTCGTGCTTCCATTTCTAGCTCCCCCAAAACAAGGGCCCAATTCTGCAGGGAGAAAATGCTGGTGCTTTCTTTCTTGCAGCTATAGAGCTGCAAGAAAACCAGTNTTGCTGGCATGTGGATAAACGCTTTCATTGTTTCTGTGCTTTGCATTACTTGGGCCAAAAAGAAAATCTTTAAGTCTAATGAGAAGATCCTTCTCTTTCTGGGATGCTCCAGGTTTGGCGAGTTGTGCATTGCATGGGTATATGCGTTTCTGTCGATACTCTACCCCTGGTGCTTTTACATTCGCCCCATACCCCAACTGTTTTCAGCTCTTCGAAGCCTTCTAAATTCTTCCAATGTGTGTGTTTCTGCCTGTCTTTGTGTCTTTTATTGCATAAAAATTGCAGATTTCAGGCACCCTTTCTTTACTTTCCTGAAAGTAAAAGTTGACAAGCTTGTGCCGTGGCTGCTGTTGGGTTCAGTGTTTTTGGCCTTTGTCATGAGCATCCTTGCCTATGACATTGCTGATAGAGCAGTCTTAAAAAACCTTAATTCCAGCATGGATGGAAATTACTGGAAATTGACTGTCATTAAGGATGAACATTTCTTCCCTGTTTTTTTTTAGCACTGGCTTTTTATTCGCCACTGCATTCATGGCAGCAATCATTTCTGCCCTTCTCCTCCTCATTACCCTCTGGAGACACAAACGCAGGATGCAGACAAATGCATTGAAGACCGTCAGCATGGATGCGCATATCAGAGCCATTAAATCTATTCTTTTCTCCTTTATCATTTACAGTGTTAACTTTATAGGTTTAGTCTTGGCAATGATTTATGCTACAAAAAAGGGAGACTTTTCACTTTTTCTCATTTTAATATTCCAGCATGCGCTTGCGGTTCTTCATTCCCTTATCCTGATTTTCAGTAATCCCAAACTGGAAAAGACACTGCTGACGACTCTGCCCTGGCTAAAGTGCAAAGTGTGCACAGGGTAAGAAAAGCTGAAGCCCCTTAAAAATGTTGCTATTTTATAATACTACCCAAGTAATTTAATCTTTAATGCAACTCTCCAAGCAGTGTAGTAGGTAGAGATATTCAAGCTTCACCACTGAAGTTGAGAAAATGCTAGCAAAGTTTTTTTAATAACATTAAGTCAAATTATTATTCTCTTTTGACTTAGATAATTCTGTGAGTTAACTTATTGTGCATATGAAACTGATTCAGACATTGCCTGCCTGCAAAAGGGGAATAACAACAAAGCAAACCTTCTAAAAATGCTTTGCTCTTTGATGATTGAAACTGCTTCACTAAACAACCTGTTTATTTTGTTTTACATTTAGTTCTGCTGTGCTATGTACTTGTAATATAATGAATTCTACCTTTAGCATCAATGTTGATGACAATTATACACCAGAGATGTTCCTTTACTGATAAACAGCGATGGAGA
>VWZK01018221.1:0-55178 GCA_013396935.1 Baryphthengus martii | reverse complement strand
GGCTTGACTATACGGCTTCTATTTTTTTTACACCTGTGAAAGGCGGGATTCTCTGCCTTGTGGCCCAGGTTCCGCTGTCCCAGCCGCTGCCGTTGGGTGGGGATTCGCGCTGCGGCTCCCAGCCGGCGAGCCGCGCCTGCTGAGGAGAACGGCGCTTGCGGACAAACTTTAATTTTTAAGCCGTAGTTTAAGACACGGAAGCCCTCATTGCTCCCTGGGGTTGGACAGACGTTGGATTCCCTAGCACTGGGGAGGAGTGTTGTGGTGTGAGGGGGAGGGCGATAGATGGCTGGGATGAGTTGAGGGAGTTGAATTTTGTAGCAGGGGGAAAGGAGGAGGAGAGAGGTGCTTTCGTTTGTGTTGTTTTTCCCCACCGTTTTCCCCAGTGTTCTCATACGGTACAGGGCAGCTTGATAGCTGAGTGACTTGTGAGCATCTAGGTCAACGACTGGGAAACTGTGTGGTCTGAGGTACAGGAGACTGGAGGGAGCAAGGAATAAAGCTTGGAAGCAAGCATAGCGGCAGGTTAAGGAGAATGGTGATAGCCAGCAGCTCTGCGTGCACACGGAGTGCAGGGGGCCTGTGAGGCTGGAGGTGGTCCGCCGGTGACAGTCAACATTGCAGAAAGTGAAAGCTAGCTTGGAGTAGTTCGCTTGAGGCCTGTGAAATGGTTCAGTGTAGCACCTCATGGAAACCAGGAACAGTTGAAGTTTTGGGAGTGTGGGTGCCTCAGCCCGACATCTGAGAGACGTGGTAGCGAGAAATTAGCAGTGCCTTTGTGTCATGGGAGAGAGATGTAGAATCTAGGAACAGAAAGGCAACCTTTCTACCTGCGATCCACAACATTTCTAGGCTTTTGCCCTCTGGAAAGCCAAGAGAGAACCATCTTCTGCAATGCTGCTGCTCTGGAGGGAGCGTGACAACCCACAGCAATCTTTCCCCTGGACTAAAGTGGGGAGAAAAGGGAGGAAGAGGATGCTAGGGAGGGTCCACAGTGGTCTCTTTGTGATTGCCTTGTGAATCTGTACAGCTCTTAGGGTCTCTGTGGTGTGCCTTAGGTTTGTTGTGTTTGGCTTTTTTTTAATTTGATTTTTATAGAAGCAAACTGCCCGTGGGCATGTGGGTAATGCATAGTAGAGCTTTTACTCCCTGTAGGATTTGCGTGGGAGACAAGAACATAGAAATTCTCGTATTTCCTACCTATGATCCAGCTGGGAGCACAGTCTTCAACATTCAGTAAAACCTAAAAATTTCATAGTGAACACATGGAATAATCTGCATGTTTATGAGAATTTTATGCAATGCCTAATAGTTCAAGGTTGTTTTTTAACATTTCATTTTCCTTACAATCCATCTGTTTTTTCTTCTAGCACTACAGCTCCCTGAGTATGTTTGCTGCTCTGTAAATGGCTAGAACCTCTTTAATTCTTACCAGTTACTGAAACCTTACAGCACTGTATTTTTGCTGTGTGGTTACATTTTATGTGTGTGGAAAAAACTTTATTTTTTTTTGTTTCTTTGTTTTGAAGTACTCCCTTTATTTTGCTTACTGGAGTATTGATGATTCGTCCACTTCCTCTTTGGATCACAATGGAATTTTACTTGGTGAAGGAACCTTATCCATCAAGGAGGATCTGGACAGGCTGAAGGAGTGGGCTAGCAAGAACCTCATGAGGTTCAATGGGGGTAAGTGTAGGACCTTACACCTGGGAATGCATAACTCAGGAATGCAGCTCAAATTGGGATCCACCTGTCTGCAGAGCAGCCCTATGGAGAGGGACCTGGGGGTCTTGGTGGTCAGCAGGCTCAACATGAGTCAGCAGTGCACGACAGCAGCAAGGAAGGCCAGCAGAATGCTGGGTTGCATCAGCAGGGGCATCACCAGCAGGGGCAAGGAAGTCATTGCCTGCTCTACTCGGCGCTGGTCAGGCCACACCTTGAGTACTGCGTTCAGTTTTGACCTCCGCGATACAAAAAAGATGTGGAGACGGGCTGGAGCGGGTCCAGAGAAGGGCCATGAGGATGATCAGGGGACTGGAAGGCCTGCCGTATGATGATAGGCTGAGACATCTGGCTTGTTCAACCTTGAGAAGACTTAGGGGAGACCTTATTTCCACGTCCCAGTACTTGAAGGGTGGCTACCAAGACAAAGGAGACTGCCTTTTTTACAAGGAGAAGACGAGGGGGAATGGCTGCAAGTTGCTCCAGGGGAGATTTCGGTTCGAGTCCAGAAGAAAATTCTTTCTGGTGAGAACAGATAAACATTGGAATAGTCTCCCAAGGGAACTGGTGAAGTACCCTACACTGGGCAGTTTTAAGACTCCACGTGACAGGGTGCTGGGCCATCTCACTTAAACCAATTTTTTTATTATTACTTAAAAGATTGGACCAGATGATTCTTGAGGTCCGTTCCAGCCTGGCATTCTATGCTTCTGTTTACAAAGGGAGAAAGCAAAGTTGTCACTGTGACTTTTCAATTCAGAGTTGTTTTTACATAGCTTATTCTTTGAAATACATGCAGGGTATCTGAGGTGAGGAGACGTTAGCTATGATACCTTTGCTCCTCTGTGTAACTTTATGCCATTGCCATTATCTTTTCTAAGCTATTAGATGCTCTGGAAAAAGACATGGCAGGGAGATGGATTTGTTTGGTTTGAGAAGAGAACCAGTGTAAATCCAGATTTGTCTGGTTTGAGAAGAGAAGCAATGTAAAATCCCTTCTGGTTAGACTGTTGTGTCCTTGCGGGGTCAAATTCTGAATTGTCTCACCTTAGGTCTTGTACGGCAAAGCTTGTGTAGGTGTAGTGCTGGTAAGTGCTGACTACAGAGAAGAAATACTCCAGAAACATTTGAGAACAAAGAAAGCCTAGAGGAAATCTCAGGATGCAAACAAGCAAGTTAGGCCAGTGCTGAAATATATCAGTGGCTCCAAATGAAAAAGAGAATGGGTTTTGTCTGAGAAAAAAAAAAAAAAGTAAAAAGAGTACTTAATTCTTTAGTGAACACTTCATTTTTCAGCAGTGAGCAAATTTTCAGACTCAAGGGAATGAGAATTGAAAAAAAGTATCGGGGCAGTTCTGAGCTTGATACTGTTAATTCACTGAAACACCTGCCTAGTTCATAATGTTATGGATACCTGTCGCATGATATTTTCAAGTTATTTTCTAGATAAATGTTCAAGCCTGTAAAATAAGAGAACAGTTAGAGTGAAGCTTCAGGAAGCATCTGAGCTGCCAGAATCAGGTGACTGCCTAAAGGGGATCCTTGCTCCGAGACTGATGGGATGCCCTTTCCCCTTGCTTTAGCATGGGAGGGATAAAGTGTGTGTACGTGCTGGTTATAGTCTCCAGGACCTGTTTATTTTTCTGCTGGTTTGCCTTATTTTTTTCACCCTTATGTTGGTTTTCTGACAGGTCAGTGAACTAATGGTCTCATATGAGGGATTAGATCAGCACCAAGGGCTGGTGGCATGTAAGAGGCAGGACTACGCAACTGGGAAGGGACACAGAAAGGGGTGAGCTTACACTTTTGACATCAGTGAGCTGGTACTTGTCTCAGAAAACCTTTTTCTTCATCCCTTTAGGTTAATATAGACTGAAAAGTGTCCAGTTCATGCAAGCCCTTGTTTTGTACCTTGAAGGAAAAGGTCACCGACCTTTACTGCGTAGCTATACAGCATCTGTTCGATCATTTGATGAACCAACACAGTGTATTTGTGTGTAGCAGCACTCTTAAGTCCTTCATTCAGCTTAATTGCAACATGGTGCACAAGTTTGGGTTGGTGTCGCTCTCAAGGTAATATAAGGTGAGGCTAGTTTTCAGGGTTTTGTAGAAAATTGTGAAAGGACGGCTAATACAACCCAAGGTTATCAGGAGTGTTCTGTTCATAATTGTGCTGTTTCTAAAGGAGAATATACTGAAAAAACATTTATTAATACAAATCCTTCAATTTCTTTGAAAGGCAATGGTGAAACCTTGAGATAGTTTATTCCGAGAGATTATGAAATTACCTCCAGTTGAGGCCTTAGAGAATTCATTCCGCTGCTGAGTGAAGAGCTGATTTACCAACATCAAGTTGCATTTCCACAAGCCTTACTCCTTTGTACCGTCTATTCTTCTGGCTTGTTACCATGTTTTGCTTTATCCTTTGTTTCTTCTAGCTTCTTTTAGTTGTTGATTGTCCCAGAAACAGAGGAAAAGTAAAATGTCACTGTAACTCAGTGAAGTTTTGATGCTAGAGCTAGATTGATTTGAAGATTTAAGCCCAGAAAACGAATCACTTTTGTTAACAGAGTTACTTTTCTGCTCACATGATTCCTGTATTGCTTACATAAGCTGTAGTGCTAGCAAAATGGAAGCAATGGTTTTGCTTCCCTTATGGGTTTGTGATGTTTCAGATCTTGCTGTTCTTACATACTTTCTTGGCTGACTCATTAATCTCTCCCGTATCCATCCTGGCCCTGTGTTTTTCTTTATTTAACTGCTATTAGTAAACTGCTGTAACTCCTAACAGCAAAAGCCTGTCCTTGTAAGATTATATTCAATATTCAGAAGGTTCTCTTAAAAGCGTATTGTTACTCTTGTATGAAAGTGGTTCAATCTTCCTGAGGCTTCCGGGAATGCTCTTGTACTTCTGGCATTTGCCAAGTAAGTCTTGCCCGCGTGTTAAAGGCTTTTTCCCTGTTCATGTGAAGTTGATGCACTGTTGATATTAGACCTAGAAGCATCTGGTCCAAATCAGAATGTTAACCAAGGCAGCATTCCAGTGCCAATTTTGCATCACCTGGTTCAGTATAAATTGCTGAGAAATTCTCATAAGCTTTTCTTTCTTTTGTTTTCGCACTCAAAAGGGAACCTTGTCTTCAGCTGGGCTGTTGTGTCTAGGAGACCTGTATCATCAGTCATCGAGGCACAAATTTTGTAAGGAATGTATGCCAAGTTTTTTTCTCAGATGTCCTTTATCATACTTCTGGACATTAGTATTTGGATTTTTCCAGATCATGAATTAGTCTCAGTCTTTTCAGATTAGTCAGTGACAAATGCCATACTGAGATAGAAATTATTTGCTACACATGGGAACTGAAGAACATTCTGTGGCATTAATTTGTGCTAAATAATTTCTAAATAGTGAAATAAAATGGTGCAAGATAAGAGCATATGCCTTCTCTCTACAAACTGCTGTCAAAGATGTGATAACTGGATTTCAACTTGATGATAAATTGCTTCAAGTAACATGTTTCATCTTTTTTATGGAAGAAGTGTGGCTTTTGCAATTTTTATATCTAAGTTATTAAATACAAACTGAAATTTCAGGAGGATTTTTGCTTAGAATACTGTACTGTCCATTTAGCCTCATTTTTTTCCGTTTTGCTACACAGGAAGGACTGAAATCATTCGTGTTGTGGCTTATGCCAGGTAGAGCTTCATGCCAGGTAGAATACGGTTCGTTGGTTTTTTTTTTGTGTGGTTTTGTTGTTGTTTTGGTTTTATCCACATTAACTTAATTTAACTTCCGATTTATCTCATATTTAAGGCTGTCTTTTGTTTATACCTGTTTGGCCCATGAGAACAACTCCAAGACTATTGAAGGCTTCCTGTAGTTCCAAATCATTCCAGGCTTTTTACAATTGACTTTGTGCATTTTTCAGTTTTTGGTAGGGTTTTTTTTGTTTGCTTGTTGGGTTGGTTTTGTTTGGTTGGTTTTTTTTTGTTTTGTGGGTGGGTGTTGTTTTTTTGTTTGTTTGTTTTTTTAATATTAAATAGCGTAACAAACTAGAAAGCTGTTGAGATCTTATGTTTTTGTTAGTAGTAAGTATCGATTCCATAAGATTTATCTGCTGAAGGACTTGCTATGGGGAAATATGCTTGCCTTCACTAGCCTAGCAATTGGTAATCTGTTCCAATGTGGGTGTCTATATGCGCTTTTCTCTGAAATGTTTTGTCAATGGTGAGGATTACCCCTTACATCATAAAGTTCCTAGCTGAGAAAAGGACGTGTGGTTTCAGCAGAAACTGATCTTGTCTTACTTGTGAGTGGCAATTTGGTGACTGTCCTTCCTTTCAAGCTTACCGCACTTAAGGTGAATTTACTGCGTTGGTTTGAATAAAAACTGTCTAAACCAGCATCTACAGATACTATTTCAATTTTTGAAGACCTGTTTGCACACACACATAGACTATTTTTGGACCTAAATGAAAAATTTGTAGTTTATTACTTCTCAAAATGAAGTAGATAAAAGCTATTACTGATTAAGACAAACTGTCTGCTCCCTGTTTGTTAAGAGCTGGTTCTGCTTGCTTCATTGACTAAAATATTTCTGGGTTTCCATGCCTTTCTGGGCATTCCCAGAGCAATTCACTGGACTCGAGTCAGAACTAGGCACATCTATTAAAGTCATAGGGTTTGCATACTTGTGAGCAGCAGTGTAAGTTAGTCTGGAGAACCTTCTACTATTTGATGTAAGAAAAGTGAACAGCACATCTGAACTCTTGAATCTGAAGTTCTCTGGAGTGATGCTTGCAAGCAAAGCTGAATTTCTTCCACAGAAATCTGGATGCATTTTCTATGGAACTTGGTGAGGTGCAGCAAACGTGGAACAAGAATTTAATGTTTATAAAAAGCTATCTGGAGTGGACAGCCAAATGAACTGCACTGAAGTCAATATGGTCCATCTTTTAGTAGGCAGTCATCTTCTGTCCTCCAGGCTTACTTCATTTTGCACATGGGAATTTACATACAAAATTCTTCCTCACTTGTGTTCAGCTGCAGGAATAAAGGAACGTGCTGCACGCTCTAAGTGGTAGCAGGAGTAGCAGCCATCCCGCTTAAACGCTTGCAGGTCTCCTGCCTTTCCTTAACCATCTCCTGCTTCTGGCTTCATGGCTGGATCAGGAACGGAAAGGGAGAACTACAAAAGAGTGTTCCTGTTCCCACTTTGCTGCCTTCTTTTCTTCCTCTTGCAGAAGTGATTTCTGCTTCTGCATGTTTTGCAGTCCCTGTGACAGGCCAGGTAAGCAGGAAGCTTTTTCTGCTGCTCTGTCACAGAGGAGGTCCTATTACCTCTAAGGAAGGGTTTGCTTTTCCTCTTGAGCCTGATATGCACTGATGTCCTGAAAGAGGTATTTCTCTGTAAGTGTTGGAAGGCTTTGGCTGCCGTCTTATAAATGGAGAATTGTATTTACTTTGTGCTGTTTGCCCTGTCTTAAGCTCAATAAGCCAAATTCAGCCTGTAGCAGTTGTAGCTTAGTAAACTCTTTATTGTCCCTGTTAAGAGTTACTTCTGCTCTGAATATGAGTTGATCTCTATGTCTGGGATGCTTCACCATTATGCAGGCATCTGCCAGCACTGCGGGATGTTGAACAGCATGCAATGGCACTTGTGGAACCAAGCACAGAAATACTCATCTCAAGGACATCCACTGCCTTCCCTCTCTCTGTTTTAGAATGGCCACAGTTATTGGCTATCCAGTATAAATAAAGAGATGTAAATCCAGAAGGTATTGTTTTGATAACCTTGCCTTTATTCATAGTAAAGCCTACAGATATCCTCTAAACTAAAACACCTTTTTGGGGTGAGGGTCAAAGTATCTAATTCTGATTTGAGTATTTCCGGTAGCAGAAAATCCACGACAGTCTGGGCAAGATGTTGTAATGTTTAACTACCTCTCGTTTAATGAATGCTTATTGCATTTGTGATCCTCTTCTGTGTGTTTTAAGCAAGGTTTTCATTGCTTCCCCCCCTCCCTGCCCCCTGCCCCATAAGGCAAGTATTACAAGTTCCTCAAGGGCTGAATTATCACAGGATTTTTTCTAATCTGTGACTCATTCTACTAACTCTTCCCTGACCTCTTTGATTGTATTTTTTTGCATATTTGAACACTCTTCTTCAGGGACATCGGGGCAGACAACAACAGTACACTGGGAATTATTCTTTTGTCAGCTACAGACATCATAAAATCTTTCTTTTCCAACTTTGTAATTCCCTAAACTCAAAAGCAGACATCAGTCCTTTGAGGCTGTGACTGATCTTTACAGATACTCTGTGCATATTTCACTACCATGCCTAAAAGTATTTTCAAAAGCATTATTTTCCTGGGCAGAAAGCATCATCTTTTTCTGTTTCTAGATGCAAATGTATGCACCCTTGGGTTTCTTGTAATACCTACCATTACCTCTGCTCAGAATAGTAAACATGACCTGTGATATGTTTTCTGTGACCTTCTCTCCAAGAAGCCCCATGAACATCCAGTTGCTTGAAACCAGATTATCTTCTGTAGATTTGTTCAAGTAGCATCTATTCCGAGTTATATTGCTGTGCTATTGGACACCTACTAATGTTTCAGCAAGCTGTCTTTCTCATTACTTATCAATATTCTGTCTCTGTTGTTTGGCTTCTTTGGGATGGATGCTGTTAAATGTCAAACAGCATGGGCAGGTCCCATAAGATCACACCAGAAATACATCACTCGATGAAAGCTCACTCGATGAAAGCTCCTTGTTTACAGGTATATCCTGGAAACAATAAATCAAGTAAACTCAACAGAATTTTAAAAGTGCTTTGTTGATACTGGATTGTTCTACTAGATTAAGCAAAATGTCCTAGAGTGCCAAACGGAGCGTATTTCAGAAGACTAAGAATATTACATAAAGACATACTTTTAAAAACCCAGTTTAAAAACAGTAAGTCTATTGTCTGTAGACCTGTTGATTGGCATTCATTGTGTAACTTAATTTAGTTGTTCACAATCAAATCTCTCATCGGCTATTTCGCTACATAAAAAATATTTTTCTTCACAAAATCTACTTAAGACTGGCAGGCCTGTAATTATTTAGGGCATTGAATTTGTCTTTTGTAAATATTGACATAGCACTTCTTTCTGTTCTCATGAACTTTTCCAGTTCCAGTTTGTCAAACCTTAATGACAATAAGCATTACCAGTCCAGCCAGTACCCATGCCGTTTCTTTCAGCACACTAGTATCCAAGTTATCCAGCTTTGCTGATGTAGAAGTGTCCAATTAATAGCTGCTGTTTAACATCTTCTTGAGTTACTGTTGGAACGGAAACTATTTCATCATCATCAGAAGAATGTTGTTTGGTTTTTCTCAGACAAAAGTGTGTATTAAATTTCTCCTGCTTTTCTTTGTTATTGTCAGAAATCCTACAATTTCCATCTCATACTGGATTTTATTTATTTTTTTTACCAGAAGAGAACACTTTAAGAACTGTTTAATGATTCTATCTACTAATTTCTCTTATTGTTCTTTTGTAACTTCCATAATTTTCTTTCAATATTAATTCCCAGAGGGTAATCTTGTGTTGAGGGGACTGTTGATACCCCTTTAATGAAGAGAGAGGATTTTAATCGGGCTCCCATAGTTGAATTAGTATCTTCTGTGTAAGAAAAATGAAATAACCTAGCTTATTTTCAATATAAGCATCCTGTTGAGAACTATTTCTTCAGTACAGGTGGAATTTACTTCTGAATCTAAATATAGAAGAGGTAGACCTGAAACCTTAGGCGTTCATTTTAGAATGAGAAGTCTTGCTTTCAGAGGTGCCTGTTTCATTTTCATTAGCTGTAGAGGGCTGTACAGAAGTATTTCATTCTTAGATTTATGATTTGTAAGTGACTTAGGGTAGATGCAAAGCTGGTCATCTTCCTTCAGATATAAAAAGGTGAAACTATGCAAAGAAGCATCATCTAGATTTCTGTTCCCAAATTTTGCTCTTCTAAAATCAAGATATAAGAAGTGACTCTTGACAGATAGTGTTTTGCCTTTGGTTCTTGTTCACTGGTGATTTCAAGTAAAAAACGGATTGTAGTTTATAAGAAGTTAATTTCTTTGCATTTCTAATGAATCCTGTGGTTTAGGTTTGATCATCTAGTAGCTTGCAGATTAAAATCTGTTCCCAGATCTGTTGGAGAAAGAGGATGATTAATGTGGCTGGGACTTTCAGATCAGAACTGTATGAAAATTGAAACTTTTTAAATTTCCAATTCACCTGTATTTCTTTTTTGTGTATCAAATATAGAAAATGGAGAGAAGGCTGTGACTTGCTTTTGTGGGTATTGCAGAGCAAGTATAGTTGAACATTTTCTGAAGAACTCTTTTAACGAAAAAAAAGAGGGATAGCGTGACTTCAGAGGTCTTTTGGGAGAAATATGCAAAAGCTGGAATATACAAATATACAAATAGCTGGAACAAGGCTGGAGGGTAAAATCTTAAGGTGATCTTTGGCTCTGTGAAACAATGCAAAATTAAATGTTGATATCTTGGTCTTTTTTTTTGATAATAGATTGCTTTGTTTAAGAACTTCCAGGACTACCATACCTGTAACATCTTTGCAGATCTCTAGGGGCAGACTGCACCTGTGCTTTCTAAAAGGCCACTCACATTTTGATAGAATCTGTCTTAACAAAAAACTGAAACACCACAAAACAGCAGCAAGCCAAAACTCGCTGAGCGTGTAACTTCACAATACTGTAATTACAGATTTCACAATTATTCTCTTCTTTTAAAAGTTGTCTTCAACATCTGCCAACTGTCACCATCAACTCCAAATTACTACATACGGTGACAGGTAACCTTTTACTGCCATGTAATGTGTGAAACACGAATAACTCTGTGCCATAATTATATGGAACTTACCTTATGATTCAAGTGATTACATGGCTATTTGTACCCTGCAAGACTGACAACTTTTTTTGTTTTTCATAATGGAGTTATTTCATTTGTCTCTGGTGTGTTTACAGATTAAATTTCAGTAGTTTCATCGTTATGATTATACTGTGTGAGATGTGTTCCATTAACAAAATCCATCATCTCCTCTCTTTAAATTATGTGTGTTGTTTTCTAGGGGATCCAAATTTCTTGTCAGTTTGAAGAGCGCTTTTGGAGTGGAATTCTGAAGTATAACCCTTAAAACTTACTGGTCAAAGTTATTTTCTTTCAGTGAGGAAGTCAGTGCCACAGATAAATCCTTGTTCTTCTTTTTAGATAATTTCTTCATAATAGCGAGATTTTGCTGAAATTAATTGAGCATGTCAGTAACTTTTTCACTACTCCTAAGCAGCTGAATGAAGTAGCTACTGCATGGTTTATCCATCAGCTTTATTTTAAATGGAGATGTGATTTGAGTCTATAGCATTTGGTAGAAATAAATTTGCTATTTTAAAATTTGAAAAATTAGTTATTGTTCTGCTCACAACACTAGCTGTGCAATTTCTGTAGCCTTATAATGTTTGTATGCGTATGAAAACTGATAGCTTCAGAGGACACAGACAGATTTATTTATGTCTATACTCTGAAAAGGACTGAAAAATGGGAAAGGGACTGTGTCTGTGTTCACGGGGGGTACGGCTGCGTTGGTGGGAAGGCAGGAGAGGGCACTGCACAGCTGCCCGGTGACCCCACTCCAGGGAGCAGCTGCAGCTCTCTCTTCTGTTTGCTGCAATTCTGTGCTTCTTAGGCGTTTAATTAAAAAAGCATGGTCTTTTGTTTTGTGTTATGTGGAATTTTCGAATTACTAGAGGAGTTTATTGGTGCAGGTGTCTTTCCTGAGACCGGCTTCTGGAGGTTCAGTCTTTGATTCTGCTCTGTCTGGTGCTTGGGAGAGACGGTGGGTTTTTTAAGCCAGAGAAGGCTCTTTGGAGGTGTGTGGAAGGCTTCTGCTGCGGCAGAGAACAGTAGATGGCAGTACTGTCCTGTGGCAGTGCTTGAAGGGACGTTATCGGAAATTTTAAATCCTGTGTAACATGCCCTACACTACATGTCTGCTGCTGAAGCTTTATTGGTTAGGTTAAAAACTATTCTGCCTAGGATTAGGTTAGTTCTCTGAATTACCCGTGTAGAAATTTGGAGGGTAAAAGAGGTTATAGGTATTCATTTATAAATAGACGCTAAGTGTGTATATATTCTTTAGTTACCTGTTTTCTGTGTGACTCGGACATGAAAAAGCCTAATGCTGGTGTGATGCCATTTGATGCCATTGCAGATGTAATGAGAAGTCACTGCGATATGTATGCTCCTAACTTTCTTCGTCCACTGGAGTTGCTTGCTTTCTGGAGAAACAACTGTTGGTTCGTGATACACAGCTAATTCCTGTAAAATCTCCCACTTCCCAGTATTGAAATGTCTCTACAGTCTGAAAACTTGATGACTCATAGTTTATCAGTCTCTTGAGTCTTAAGTCAGGGCCAATCTCTTGTGGCTTTTCTAGTATTAGAAATTTTTGTGGAGATTTTTTTTGTTTGTCCATGAGCACACTTTGAATGAAAAGACTACTACACCACGTGTTGTTTTTTTTTTTTATCCAAAAGAGTTATCTAATTGCAAAAATAGGTTTTCTCTGCCTGCTCCCACCTCACCCCACCCCCTTTTTTTTTTTTTTCAGTTAAAATGTTTGTCTTCTAGAAAAAAAAAAAAGGGCAATTGTTTTAATCTGTATCTAAAAGTTACTAGAATTGTCCCTTCTGAAAGCATGGTAACAGAAAATTCCTCAGCATATTTTATCCCCGTAACAGTCTCAACCTTTTATTGAAAGTTTTTATTAAAAGGTTGATTAAAAACCATATACAGAGCATAGGTATTTAAATTTTAAGAGTTATACATTTCCATAGAAGTACTGAATTAGAAGATCATGAGGACCGTAGAGTGTACCTTTTTTTCACAGCTGTATTTCAGTGATGCACCATAGTATAGTTGTTGTGACTTCATAACTGTACTCTTACAAGTATATATATTTTTGAGTTACACTAATACTTATTTTAATTTTTTTTATCTTTGGAAGTTTAATTCCAGTGATTTTTGTGTGTTTGTGTACAGATTTACAGATTTTTTTAAGGTTCTGTAAAGAAACTAAGGAGTTTATTTTTCTGCAGTAATTTTATGAAATATTACGTTAGGCATGATGTATTTTAGGACAGGACATTCTTGTTAACATTCTAGTTCTCTTTCTTGGGAGTAAGGAAATTATTAACATCAGACTATAAAACTTTAAAATACAGTTTTAGTAGTTATTTAATTTGCATTGAACTGCTCATAATGTCAGAAGTAAATATTGCCACTTGTCATTTTCCAATTTGCAAAGAAAAATATTTAAAGAGATGGGATTGTGGTCTGGCTCAAATGTTTTCTATATGGGATGCCTCAATATAAGTATTTAGATTGCTTTAAAAATATTAGAGGAAAAGACTTAAATGATAGGATGTCAATTTTTAAAGCTGTTGTTGTTAAAACCCGCCCTTGCTTTCTGTCTTGATACATCTTCAGTATTAGCAAACTGGCTTCATACTAAAGTTTTTCCAGCGAGACTTAAGACTGCTTGTTGTAGATTTTTACATTATAAGAAGAAAACAGAGTTAAATGGGAAATATAGTCTCAATGATCAACAGACTGAGAACAGTATAATTGCTGGAAGCTTAGTATTACCAGATAGTTCACAGAAAAAAAAATAATCAGTGTATTTTATGGCAAAGCTAAATGTCTTGTGCACGTTGTTTAACTTGTACATAATGCATTACATTAAATAAAAATTTCAAGACCTCTTGCAGGGCAGTAGTTTAAAAAGCACCCCAGAAACTGTTAGAAGTGAGCTATGCAGGAAAAAAAAACAACAGGTTTTTTTGTTTGTTTTTTTTTTGGGGTTGATGAAACTTTGTCAATTTGAAGTTTGCACTATGGCTATGTGGTGCTTTTTTGTATGTTTTTAAGTTTTATCATGGGAAGCCATGTTTTGGCTTTTGGAGGCAGAAAAAAAATTGGCTTTACTTTTGGGTTCTGCATAGCCAGACTTGCTCTTATGTTTGTAATATTTAGAGAAGTTCAATAGGGGGCCCTTGGTGCTTTGATCTAGTGCCATGGTGCAGTTTAATGAGAGAGGGGTTTTCAATATTGTCTGCAATATTGTAAATTCTGCCAGCTCTGTCTTAAATAAGAAAATGCGAGGTTTACACCTTGGAAACCTTCTCGTATTTCTCAGCACTCTTTCTGTTTGAAACAGGTAATTACAAAAACCTTCGGATCAATTTTTGTAAAGGGGCACCCTGATGGGTGCCATGACTGAAGTGTGACATGAGCCTTTTCCAATACAATGGGTGGCCTAACATTCCTCGGGAAGGCCAAGCTCATTAAATATTCTCTTCTTTTTTTCCACCCTTTCCCTCTCTTCATGCACTTAGCTTGAGTTGCGCTAAGTCTGAGGTTTCTTCACTGAGGACTTAGGAAAACTGCATAGAGTTCTCAGATTGAATTTTTTATGTGTATGACTTCATGATGGCATTAGCATGTGCTTTGATCCATGTGTGAATGGCACTGGGTCGGCTCTTATTGCCATATCCAGATGGTGTTACAGGGAACAAACAGTTGTGTTTTAGGATTTCTCAATAGACTGTCTAGACTGGTCTTGCAGCAGACAGATACAGCCACCCATCAAATTAGCGTTTGTCAGATTTATGGTAATGGTTCACCAAAGCCTTCCTGTCATTGACATTAAGATTTACGCCTCCAAAGTTATTTTGTCTTCCGCAGAGTGTAAAGTCTGATCGTGTGTATGTGTGCGATTATCTATGTGTAGCTGTATATTTGCATACATAATTTTTTAACTAAAGGGGAGGAAAGCAATTGAAGAGAAGTGATTACTATGATAAGAGGCAGAATAAAGTTTGTGTTTTTTTTTAAGAGGCTGATTCCTACAGCTGGATTGATTAGGGAAGCTTTCCCTTGCCTGTCCATCCCCGCCCTTCAAATGATAATACGGATGTTCTGTTCCAGTCAGTGTCTCCCATATGCCCTTTTGGAAAGAAAAACACGTATGTGGATTACTGTGGCTGGATTTTGCACTTTCATGTTACACTGGAGTAATATGAGCTGCTCCCTGTACGCAGTGGGAATAACCTTTTGACAGGCAGTATGTCCATTCTCAGTGGAAATGTTTTTCCAAGTCTGGCCAGGGCTCCTTTGATCGTGCCACCTCAAATGTAGGGGTCATAGCTACTATGCAATGTAAGAACCGCTGATGGTTGACCAGGGGAGAGATGATTTTGAGGAGAGCGTGTTTTAAATAAGCCAAATGTCATGGGGTTTGAGGCATCTTTTTGTTTTTATTTTTTTAGGGCATCAGTAATTCATGTTGCAGTGGGAATGCTAAGAAGGAGTGTTGGGGAAATTTTAAATTAAGCTGGACATGCTGGTACATTTGGTGGTGGAAACAAGAGGTGGTGTAAATTTCAGATAGCTGAATTGCAGTGGTGAGCTCTGGGCTTGAACATGCCAGAGCATGTTTTTGAAAGTATTTTCCTGTTACAAGGGTATTTCAAGAATAGCAAAGGGAGTAATGACATGACGAAAGGACCCAGAAGATATAGTAAACTGTATGTTTGGGGAATGCTGCTACTTATTACAGAAACAGTTTCACAAAATACTCAAATTAATTTGTAAGTCTGTCTGTGGTATGTGCTTTGGAAAGTCCTCTGTTTGCTGAGAATAGTTATTACTAATCATGGATAAGAACAGGAATTGGATTAAGTATAAAGCCATTTTATAGACAGTTTTATCTTCTGCTCTTGCTATTTTTCTTGCTCGAAGGAGCTTTGTGGCATGGGAAGAAAGTAAGTATATCTGGTAAGCATGTAAATAAAAATTAAGTACATAAATATTAATTGGCAAGAATCAGCTCCAGGAAATCAGAGCTGGTTCTCCAGCAGGCACTTCGCTATTACCGCAAAATACGCATGTGCTCCCTGTGCACTGTTTTGGGGGCTCACAATCTCTCTGCCACGCAGCAGCAGTGTACCACTGAATCGTGGGAAAAGCAGCTAGTTTACTCTTCACAAATCCATAGTCACAGATTGCAGTGGTGTAATCTTTGTTTATTGGGTAGATTTCTGTGATTTATTTGTTCTGAACATTTTTGAGCGTTACACAACTTTCTTCTGTGCAAGTTCTTTAGTGAAAAGAGTATAAGAAATCAGAGAAACAAATCTTTAACAGCAGAATAATAGTTCTTTTCCTTTAGGCAGAGCAGTCATAGATGGTGTTAGGTTTTTTTCCCTTCCCCCTCCCCCCTCCTCCATTCATTGGGATGTTATCTATGGCTTCTGGGACTAATAGTTTGTGGAACTTTGTTTCCATATTGTACCCTTCTAGGTCTCGGTGGCAACCTCATTTTCTGACTGTCCTTAGGTAGAACAAGAGAAATAGTTCATGTTTAGATTTTATGTTCTGTGCTCCAGTTTTGTCAAAATAAGCATGTGTTGCATTATTTTATTTAACCAGTTAATTTTTCCATAAAAACTTAAAATTAGCTAATACTAATTAAACCAGATGAGTAAACACTTTAACTTCACTGTAGTTTTACTCTTTTTTTTTCTGGATATTGTGAAACGTGTACCTACATATGTTGAATACTGGTGGGTTTTTTTTTGTTTGTTTGTTTGTTTGGGTTTTGTTTGTTTGTGTGTTGTTTGTTTGGTTTTTTTTTCCCCAGAATTGTAAGTTGTACTTGGTCACTTCTTATTCCTTGCTCATAGTGCATTTAGAAAACTTACCTGTTGAGAGTCTGGTGACCAGCTGAACGAGTGTCCTGATTTTTATGAATAAATTGAGAGCAGCCTGTCCCAGTAGCCCGGAGGCACTAGTGGTGCATGCAGCTTGCCTGCCCTGACAGTGCAGTTGGGGCCCTCTGCCACTAGGCCACCACTGCCCATGACCTGAGTCCATCGCGTGTACCCCAGCTGTAGCGCAGCCTCACTTTCTGCCCCTGCCTCTCACTGCCTCCCTCTGTCAGACCTCAAGGGACACAAGGTGAGGGGGATAGTGGGGCTGCTTGAACTGACCTTATATTGGAAGAGAAGTCATTTAGAGCCACGGCCTAGTTCCCTTGTCAGCGCAAGCTGCCCTCACCCCCAGATTTACCGAGCGATTTAAATCCCAGCTAGCTGGCCCAGCTGGGAATATAAACTAGACCCCAGGTATTGTTTTAACTCAGTCTGGCAACCTGCCTATGATGCAAACGAGGATACCAAATAGATCTGGCAGTTCCTCAGAGGTGTCCTACAGCTCTCCCAGAAACATAGGCAAATGCTTGACGATTCCTTTCCAGTTAATACAGGAGAAGGTTCTCTTCTTCACTTGTTGTAAAAATAAAGCAAAAAACCCCCCATCTCATTGTGATATACCTCTAGAGATGTTTTCACTGGTAAAAAAGCAGTAACTTGGCAGTGGCTACCTAAGCTTTGACTAAGCTGATGTGAGTGCTTGAGTTTGAGCACCTGGGCAAAGCTGGCAGTCGACCAAGATGCCTACATTGGAGTGAGCAGTCTGCGGAAGTCTGTTCAAGTTAATAAGCTGTTCAAGTTTTCTTGAGGCCCTTCTCCAATCATGGTAGCTTTGTAAGGCCACCATCAACTTACAAACTATTTGGTGGAAAATGTTGTCACCTATGACTTGGGTAGATGAAATACCACATAAGACTTCTGTAGACTTTGTGTTGCTTTCACAGGACAATTGGAGTCACAAGGGATCTTAGGAGGTCTGTAGTCCAACCTCACGGTGAAAGCAGGGTCAGCTTGAGGTCTGTCTAGGTTGCTCCAGGCTTTGTTCAGGCTAGTTCTGGCCTGGAAAACCATGTGAAAGAAACTATCAAAGATAAGGACTGTAGAGTTTCACTGGGGACTATTGAACTGTTCCCATGGGGAAAAAGTATTTTCTTATATTCAATCTGGACATCTTGGGCTTCAATTTGTCCATTGTTTCTTGCCTTCACTCTGTTACAGCTGCAAGTATCTCTTCAGAAAGTTCCCAGGACATTGATCTGGGTAACTCAATTGCTTTAGATTGTCTTGAAGATTACTCTGTGTTTGAACTGCTGTGGTCTTGTTAGATTTTTGGTAGTGAGATTTCTTTTAGCAGAGGGTGCAACTCAGACTGCAGTGTGATTTTTTTTTTTTTTATTTTTTTTTTAATTTTTTTTTTCCTGAGAGTTGGCACATTCATTATGCCAACTATGTACTATAAGTACAAAATAAATTTAAACAAATAGAAATTTGTACCTTTGGCATTATTGTTGTCTGAAACATAACGGAAAACTGTGGTGCCTGATGCATTTGCATTAACAAATACCCATTCAGAAAATGGGAAGTCGGAGTGGCTTTGTAAATAACAAAGGAAAATGGATTTATTTATTTCTGGTATGTTGCTACATTTAGACTTGGAATTGAGAGACTGACTGATTTTAATTTCGCGTAGGAAACTTAGGGCATTGACAAAAGACACTAAAAAGTCAACAGCACTGAATAACAGCAATGTGTTAATATGCTGCTGTTTTCCCATAGTGGGGCAACTTGAAATTCATCTTAAAATAATCAGCTGTGTGAAAATAGATTCTTTCAACTCTTCAGGTGGATTTTCCTTTAGTGATGATCAAGTAGGTAAGTGGTGTTTTCAAGCTCTGCTCTTTTGTTTCATTATGGCTTTTGGATAGCAAGTACGTGCTGAGCTGAAGTCTAGTCTGTGTACAACTTACAGCTTAATTAAAATTGATTTTAAAACAATTTAGGTAAGTAAGCACTATCCTGCATGTGAAGATTCATTGAGTTATGTTAGGCTAGATTGCATCGTGCTTGTATGTAACGTAGAGGGGTAATAAGGATCCGCTTCTTAATTAACATTTGGTTTCTTTTTGTGTAATGTGTGAAAGAACTGAAGCATTGCTTGTGTGCAGCTCCATGTTGTCACTTACTGGTCTAGGGCCTACTATCCCTGTATAAGGTACATTACTTGCTTTATTTTTAAACCAGTAAAACCCCACTTTTGAAAAGGGACAGTGCTATGTTCTCTTCCTCTGCTTGGTCTGGACGGAGCTTTTGCTGTATTGCACAGGATCTACAATGATTGCTTTTTAAAGCCTGTGCCTTAGGTTACTTTTCTGCAGAGGTACAACAGCCTTCTTGGTGTGCAGAGTTGCATAGGAATATCAGGTATTAAAAATCTAGTGTCAAGGCCGCAAAATATTTTTTTAATATAAGACTTGACTAACGAAAAGTACTGTTTACTGCTTTGATAGAATGGGAAGCTAGGAGTAGCTGGAACAGGGAAGACATGGGGAATCAAAACTGTGGAATGGTTTCTGCCTTGATTTATCTACTTATTTTACGTCCATTGTATTAACTACTTTCCAGCTGACAAACAACAGAACTGGGTAGAGGAAATCTCACTTTTTTTGGCCCTTCCCTGCTTTCACTTCTATGTAAAGCAGCAATTGTTGCATAGTTCGTAAGTCTTCCACGCAACTTCCTAAATACCGTTTTTTTGTTCAGACAAAAATGTTGCAGGCATACATGCTCAAAATACACAGTAATGCAATACGAGTGCCTGCTGAAACTTAATATAGTGCTCTAAGATGGTGCTTTCCATTTTTCTCTTTGTAGACATTGAAACTGTTCCTATAATCACAATGCTATCGCGAAGGAAATTTTGCTGAACTAATAATTGTTTTGCGGTTGAGACACCACCACAAGTATTTCTGTGCTGAAGTCAGCTACTACGGAAGGGAGCCTCCCTCCCCTGATTAGGCCCATACTGATGATCTCTCAACTGCCATCATCACAGAAATTCATGGGGAAACGGATCCACTCCCACTCATTAGCATGAAATCAAGCACCAGATCTTGGAAAGAATCCGGTAACAGAGCAATCTCCATGCGCTGCTTCGCGGGCAGGCTGCCTGTTGGTTCAGTTGAAACGCCTCATCCCTGGGGTGTAGCGCTTGGTGATACTCAGCCCAAGGGTGATGAATACATGGATAACTATGCGTGAATCCACATTCCTGGAGAAGGGGTGCAGTCTCCTGGACAGCCAAAGATGGCAAGAGTTTTTAGCTACTGTTACTATGTAAGCATCTAGGAGTACTACAGATAGTTCCCAATTGAAAAAAAAATAATAAAAAAAAAATCAAACCAAATCCATCCTCCGCTTTTCAGGGTGTGGCAGTCCTTTCGGTAGTCTGATTTGGAAACCGTAGCCTACCAGTGTCTGAAATTGGCAATTGCAAAAGGGAAAAAATACAAACAAAATTCCCCCCAAACAACAAGCAAGCAAATTCACCTGAAGGAACGAGGCTACACCGTAGGCAAAGTTCTCTTCTTCATATATGGGTTTTGATTGGTCCCACATGCATGTAGTGTGTGTTGATACTTGAAAGGAAAACTTGGCCTTTAACATGCAGTACAGCGTAACGTGGCGTGATGAGACTGTAGGAATAGCACAGTAGAGGAATAGTGGCTTTTCAGTATTAAACACTTTTTTCTTTGGGTGTTTTGAATGGAAGTAAATAAGTAAGTGTTTTTGACTCAAGTAAATTAAGCACAATTTCTTGTGTTATTACGCAATATAAAAGTACAGAAAAAACAGTTTGAACTTGCTGTAGTGTTCTAAAATCTCTTCCTGCAGATTTATGAATTAAAAGTTCTATAATAAGAAGTTGAATTATTTGAATATTTGAATATTTGCTCTGCTAGTAAAGAGAAAAGTCGATAGATGATGTGTGAAAAGCCACTGACATACTGCAGGAGGCTTAACCATCATAGAATCATAGAATGCCCCAAGTTGGAAGGGATCTCCAAAGGTCATCAACCCTGCTGGGGTTAGATATCCTCAACTCCATCAGGTTGCTCAGAGCCTCGATGATGTTGAATGTTTCTAAAACTTTTAGATGATCAGGTTTCTGTATGAAACTTTTCACCCTGCTGCAAGTTCCGTGTTCTGAGAATGGGTAAAGTTTTGTGCCCATTCACTCACAATGTGGACAATACCCAAGCCCGTGAGTATAACTGACATTCCTGCCTCCTGATAAATGTGGTGGAAAACTGCCAGATTTTTAGGTCAGTATTTTTTTAAGGGAAAAACATGGTTTGGAAAATGTAAACTGAGATTACTCCCTATAACAGAACACAAAAGATTTTGCTCATTTCTTTTTGAAATCTTCTCATCTCTTGTCTGTATTGGAAGGGGAAGATTCTGCAGGGTTAGTTAAAGCGGTATTTTTTCCTATGTGTCAACAATGAAAGAGTCAAGGTATAGGATGTATGCTTTCTTTGCCAATATTTGTTTTCAGTATCTATTTATAATAGCAAAATTGATGACTTTAAATTCTTTTAAAACAAATCTATGGACACTATTGTGTTGTTTGGTTTTTTTGGTTTTTTTTTTTTTGTTTTATCTGTTCTAAAATACCAGTGATGAAGTCTGTTCTTAATAGTAGCTAATGAGCCACTGAAATAGCTCTAGTTGCTGAGATTCTTTCCAGGAAGATCAATCAAATTCTTCTATATACTACAGTAACGACGCCCATCTAGATTGCAAACACAGGAAACGTGATGAGCCGATCAGCCTTCCACTCACGATGATTCTTATACTGAAACTAATGGCTATTGCAGAAATTCAGAATGCAGAATAGAATTGGTATGACTTTTCAAGTGTAGTTGGAATTTGTGGAATGGTGAGTTTTAGTGATTGTGCTTTTTTTTTAACCCTACTGTGACTGGCAAAGTATTTCTTTCAAAATTTTCTGAGTTTTTACTCTGCTAACCAGAGATGTGAAGTATACAGACCAAGCATATGGAGGTGGTCTTATTCTGTTTTAAAAGGATTAATAGTTTCAAGTTAAGATCAAAAGAATGTCCAATATATGTAACACATCATGCATCTTAATTTACCTTAAGCAAATGCCACATATGTGACAGTGTCCTTCACTTGGCATGTCAGTGATGCAAAGGAGTTAAGAGTTCAGATTTTGTCTGAGCCACAAGGTAGTGTTAATTCTTGTTAAAGTAAGTCATCCACAGTAAGCACTTAAGGGAAAATCAAAGCTATTACAGCAGATGGCCTGCCAAAAATCTTAAGTCATTTATGACAGTCTAATAATGTTAAATTCTTGTGAAAAAATGAGGAAACTTGCAGATCTAATTCCTGAAAATGTGGGCAGCACAGAATTGTATGAGAACACGGATAAATGAGTCGCACTGCAAATTCACACAGTTGTTTGTTATGTGCAGTTTGTTTTAATGCAGTGTTTAATTGTTACTAGAAGCTCAGCAATTCCTCAAGGAGACAGTATGTTTGATTTACCCTTAGATTCTGTGTGGCACCTGCAAGGTAACATTTCTTGGACACTGTTTTTGTCTAGTCAGGTATTTTTTAATATAACTTATTTCCAAGTTATTTTTAACCAGAAAATTATGAAAAGGAGTGTGCTCTTCTAAAATTCCACATACGAGCTGCGTTTCTTTCCCAAACGAAACGTGCATGGTTGTGTAGTAGTGCAGTACCATAATGTAGCTTGTATAAACCTCTTTCAGTTTATTTTCACTGCCATTGATCCTTCCTATAGCGTGACTTTTTTGATCTTTCTGAATCCACATAGCTTTAAATTTATGGAGTGAAGTCAAAGTCACATGCTTGATACAGTTAAATTTTGCTAACATGTCTCTACTTTTACCCCATTTTCTGTGCTTGTACGTTCACTAAAGAAATTCTCAATTTCTTGCTTCGGTGTTATTTCAACTGGAATCTGTGGTATATCAGGCTGTCCCTGAAGGATTTTCTGCTGTGTTTATCTGACACACAAGAAAATTTTTTCTAGGAAATACCACTGAATAGTATGGTTGATTGGAGTAGAAAATATGTTGCTATTAGGCTGGAATGTAAGGCTTAGCAGAAGAGAAAAGCAGTAGGCAGCAGAAAGAAGAATCATGATACATTTGTCATTAAAATACTTCAGTGTGCCTGGAAGTCCAAGTAGGTTTTAATGTTTTTACAATAGACTGCATATATGTACCGCTTATGCAAAAATATTTACCCTGTTTCATACTATTCAACACTGTACTTACTGCTGTTAGTGTTATTTTTCTAATGTGTACATTTCCAAATCAATTTATTGTCTGTTGGATCTTTATCTTCTTCTTATTTGTAAAAGATTATTTTTTCTAGGGTTTTTATTGGGATAGGATTTAACTATTTTTATCATTTAAGGCTGTATAGTGTCCTCAGCTGAAAAATCTTCAAACATTTAGACTACAGTTTAATAGTTCATTTTGATTCCTGTTTCTGGACAAGATTCAAATATGAGACTTCTAAACTCAGTTGTGTCCTCTTACAATAAACTACGTTAAATTACTCTAGTTTCCTTGTGGTAGGTGGATGTTGCAATCATTCTCTTTTTTTTTTTTTTTTTTTTTTTTTTGNTTTTTTTTTTTTTTTTTTTGTTGCTTTTAAGAAGAAAACTAGCATTGAAATTTGCATCTAGTAATTTTTTTTTAGATCATGTTTCTATGCTGAAAGACCCTTTTTTTTTAAACTACATATAGTTTGAATCAGTCCAACAACCTAGTTCCGAGTCTGAGGAAAATAACAGTAAAGCAAGCCATGTGATGGTTACTTCTTTTTAGTGTATGTTAAGAGTCTTTGCTACCTTACACACATTGCACTGTGGTTTGGATGACATTGGACAGCAGTGGTATTTCACTAGAAGTAGCACATGAATAACAACATAGTTTCTCCCCTTCCTGTTAGTACTCTTAGGTTTATTTTTCAGCTCTTTGCCTGAATTTTGCTGTTCAGACTGACACTATCCTCAACTTTCTGAGGTTGGTTAGCTACCTTCAAATATAGGTTTAATAAAATCTGCTGGCTTGTTTCTAAGAATAAAGTTGAAAAATAACCCAGTTTGTCAATTTAAAAATTTAGCCAGTGGCACCCTAATTTTGGAAAACACAATTTGGCTTGTAATAATCAAAGCCCTGTCACTGTTTTTTAGGAAAATGCATTTAGATTTGTGAACTTGAGACAGGATATGTTCATTAGAATTTGTTATGTTTTGGTTTGTCTTGAACTGTCTGCCTGGGTATGCTGTTATTTTCCATCAAAATATCTCCAAGTTTAGCGAGTGTACTGAATTGCTTAAAAGATCTGAGGTTTTTTAGTTTCCTGTGGTAAGGAACTTGGAAAATTCAATATAAAATGAGTAGCTGTTAACAAATTTTCGGATTTGAAAAGTGCAGTTAATAGTGGCAGGAGAATTTCTGCTTCAGCATTCTGCCTAACTGAATGAGGCTTGAGAAGTGGTCAGGCTTATTTTTATATGTTGCTCCATGTTTTCTTAGTTTTAATTTCCTTGGCATTCATCAGTTGAGGATAGTGACTTACCCAATTTTCAAGTTCTTCAGCTTCTCTGTTTCAGGAGACACAGGGGCTCGTAATTTACATTGGGCACAAGAAATTTTGCCTCTTGCCAGAGAACTGCAAACAACATGTTTTTCTCATTTATACAGGCTTTATAAACTGCTTGTATGAAAATGAGTAGAGAACATTCTTTTGCAGTAACTACTTCAAATTCTAGTCTTTCTGCTCTTGACCTGCAGAGGTGGAAGTGATCCTGGTCTTGGAGGTTCTCCTCTTTTTTAATTCTTTTTTTTCAGTATCTATCCAGAAAGTCTCCTCTACTTCTTGCTCACCTGTGCAAGTCCAAGGAGACTGTAGAGCTGATGCCCCACTACCAAGCCTTATTCTGTTGGACTCCAGGGTTTGGGGCAGAGTTTTTGCTTCCTCCTGCTCTGCAGTGGTTGTGTTTAGATAAGAATACACTACCACTTTATTCTTATCTCTGTTCTGCAAACATAGTAAGTGAAGGTTCACCTATGTGTTGATTCCACTTAGATAGGAGATAAGGATCTTGTGCCTCACACTAGAAAACCAAAGCTTAATGTCTCTTAATTTCACAAATGTTTATGGTAAGACGTTTGTTCTGAAATACTTTTTTTCTTTAAATGTCTCTCTTCCCCTGTTTTTATAGATAGCAATTTCTTCCTGGTTAAGCATTAACCTCTTTAAAGCCTAATTTGTGACTGTGTGCTTTTGTAGTAACAAAAGTGACAACATGAGCGTATGAATTTCTTGACAGGATGAGGAAACACAGTCATTTACACATTTCTTCAAATGAAGGGGACTATATTATTATTACTTAGGAAAGGAGAATACTTCCAGTACTTTTTCAGTTACAGTGCTGTTTTCTTGATGTGTTTTAGTGCAGTTAGTTTCTTCCTGCATCCTACTCTACATAGTTTTACTACCTAATAACATATTAAAACTGCTGCACTCTTTAATCGTTGTATATTTTCACTGTTGTAAATTACTCTGGAGAAATACTTTTGAAATATGAATGCTTCCTTTTCCGTGAAAAATCTGTGTGACACGAAAAGAACTGTGTGCATGTCTTCTCATACTCTGTACATTTCCTTGTGCTTTAAAAATACTGGTCTAATGGTATGTAGGTAACTGGCAGTTACCGATGTTTCACTATAAATTTTTCCTTATCATATCTTTGTATTACAAATCTTCACTTCCGGTTCATTATTACAATTCTTTAATGATCTATGAGTCCGTAGGGAAGTGAATGTAAAAAACAGAAGTATTTTAAGCAAAAAGGTTGAATTAAAGCCAGTGTTCTGCTTTTACCACTAGTCATAATCTACAAAAGACAGCCATCTTCCATTTCTTAAGCCTGTTTTTTTCTTTGTCTCACTTTAAATTATGCCACCAACTCCAGATTACTTATGTTTCTCTGATAGACTTTCGTCATTATGGCAATTCTCGCTGGTCCTCACTGAAATGTTATCTCTAGCCAGCAACAGAACAGGTTTCCCATCTTGACAAGGATTGTGCTGATCTAGAATAAATGGTAAAATTTTTGTTCCAGTAAGAAGCAGTGAGTCAGTTCTTACTGAGGTATCTCCAGCCTTGTTAGAACAAGTATTGAAATGCTCACAGCTATGCATTGAAACAGGTGAGGGATGGAGCACCCCAGAGCTGTGCTCAGCTATCTGACTAGCTTGTTGAGTTTATTCCTGCTTAGATTTATGACTGTATTTTACCAATATAGTGTGTATTCTTAAGTAACAACCTCTTGCTTTTTTATGACTTCAGGAGAATTTGTATGGAATGACTGTGCAGTAATTATCTGAAAAAACAGACACCCAGCACACTGTCAGTGAAAGCAGTAACACTGGGGAAGGGGTGGCATAGGAAGGTTTCAGGCTGAGGCCTTTTACTCCCTTTGAAAGTGTATATTTGCAAGAGCTGCCTGCATGCTGCACCTGCAGCAAGGAGAGGAGTTTGTATCCCCTTAAATGGTTTTCAGCAGCTCTGAGACTGTTAAGTGTATCTTTCCCACAAAAAAAATACTAAAAAAAAATCTGGCGTAACGATACTTTCCCGTGGTTTGAACTGTTTCATGCCCCTTAACTGATAAAATGTGATTTTAGTAAGAAACTTGTTGGTCAGGGCACACTGACATAGCCCTGAGTAGGCATAACTGTATGGCAGGCTGTTCTGTGAGCCAGGCTACAATAATCTGTGTTTTCACAGAAAATAAAGCTGGTTATTACCAGCTGCAGTTTTCCAACAAAAAAAAATTAAAATTCAGCTGTGGCTTTTCAAATGCAGCTTAACATCTAACTGTGTCCAGAATCTATCTACAAAGTACTCTTTGCCCTTTCTCTTTTTCTCTTTTTTCCCATCTGACTCAAGGAGATGAATAGGTATTGGTCAATATATATTTAAAAAATTCTTTTTTTTATTTTTTTTTTATCTGGTTGTTTTGTGGCATTTTGTATTTTGTTTGGTTTTGTTAGTTTACTGTTTTTAGAAGTGCAAGCATATGAAAACAGCTGACCTGTAGCTGACCTGTTGCTCTGTATGACCCATTCCCTTTCCTGTCCGGTGCAAATCCTCATCTCCAATTGAGTTGTATTCCCCATACATTCAAGTGGTAGAAGCAGAGCACCTGTTGGGTTTCTATTTGAGATAATTTAAAGGGTGTGTAGTCCTTGATCCATGTGTGCTCAGCAGTGACAGATTTGGCAGTTCTGATTTTACAGTGCTAGGTGAACAAAATAGCCATTAGAGTCTTTATCAGCCAACAGACTGGTGACAGCTGAGAAACATGGTGGTAGATGTAGCCATTAAAAAAAAAAAGCACCAATCTTGCAACTGGAGAGAGGAGAAATGCAAAATGCCTGTGTTGGAGCATGAGATGTTTTCAGTGGCTGAAGTTTCTCAAACCTAACTCATTAAGAGTTTGAGTGAGGCAAAAACTGTTCTACATTCAAAGAGGCTCTCAGTGATTAAAATTTGAAGAATGTTTAATGGTACTTGAGATTCCTATGCCTTCCTCTTGTTGTATATTTTGGATTAATGTTTTTGTGTGGGTTGGTCTTCTGTTTCCTTCCACAGTAGTGATGTGCTGTGCTAGCCAAATAAAACTTTACGCTGTATAGGGGGGGGAAAGGGATTCCTGTATATGTTACTGCATACTTCATATGCCCTAGGTCTTTCTGTCAAGAGATATCCTCTTAGAGGTTCTTATTTTTGTAAATATAACCTACTGGGAAAGTAAAACGAAAAGTGCACGTGAGAGCAAAGTCATTCATAGGAAGCCTAATGAATAAGAGATACCCATGGACTGCAACTATATAATGCCTCAAATTCAATGCTAGAGATTGGTAATGTCATCAACTGGAGGTAAAGCACACCTGTTAGATCTCTTCTAATGCTGTTGTAATTCTTACTCCATTTTCTAGTGTTGAAGACACTCAAGTCTTCAGTGTTCCAAGCGGAAGAATTCTTTGGCCACAGGACTTGTGCTGCCTTCAAAATCCAGCTATCCTCGTTCTTCTGCCCACTTCCTCCTTTTATCTAAATACTCCTTTTACTTCTTGTTAGACTGTGTGTACACTGCTAATACTTTTCATCATTATATTTGGATATTAATTGCATAGACAGCTTCTATTTTAGTAATTTTCTGGGAT
The DNA here is from genome assembly GCA_013396935.1 of Baryphthengus martii. Lineage (NCBI taxonomy): Eukaryota > Metazoa > Chordata > Aves > Coraciiformes > Momotidae > Baryphthengus > Baryphthengus martii. The sequence goes on along the minus strand of VWZK01018221.1, from coordinate 27,317 downwards.
CTTCTTTCTATTGCTGCCTGATAATTTTAGAGCAACCAAACATTCATTGATTTGCTAACTTCTTGGTTGGATAATGCGTACATTTGCTATGGTGTGCTTCTTGTACTATATGAGCAAAGAGAGAATTATTATCTGGGACCCCTCAGCAGACAGGTTTAAAAATTACAGTTGAAACTATACTTTTCCTTTTTAATGTACCTTCATGCTATCATGTTTGTTTAATTTTACTCTATGATATTTCGCAAAATAATTCTAAAAGTCTTTTAGGTTTTTTCTTTGTCAGTGAGAGTATTTCTATTCTGTTTGGTGTTTCTGTACAGATTTTCTTACTTTGACTAATAGCCACAATCTCTTTGTACTTACTATTCTACCTCAGTTATGACCATGTTCTGTAAGACTGGACTGTATAGAAAACAGTCTGGTCTGCTGACCTTAAAGATTTCGCCTCTTGTCTCTCAGATTTGATGGTAAACGTTAGTTTTGAAATGTTTCATAAGAAAGAACAAGACATACCCTGGGGTTTAATCTCAGAGGAAACCTTGCCTTAAGTAAACATTACATATTTCTTCTTTTTCTCTCAAAAGACACTTGGAGATTCTCTAGGTTCCTTTCATTTTTGATAGTCCGAGACACACATAGAGCCCAGGAGCTGTTTTCTTTTTGTTACGATTATGGTGCTCAATAACCCTGAAAGTGTGGGCTGAAGCTGTGTGGAAAAAAATTCTCTGAGTTTGTCTGTTTCTGTAATATTAACTGGTACAGTGGGTGGAAGAATTCAGATCTTGTTAACGTTTCTCAGGGAAGTATTAATTGGTATTACCTGAATCCCCCTTGAAATCTTCTGGGTGTCAGTGCATGAGGGCACACTTCTCTTGTTTGTTGCACTTGGCCATTCCTTGTGCTTTTTCCAGCTATATTTCAATTTAGTTTTTTTGTGTTTTTTGTTAGCTTGACTTTGAATTTGCCTAGCAATTTCAGAGTAGGACAGCAGCAGTAACTTTTGTTTCTCTTTTCCGTCTTTAATGTATGGAATAACATGCAAGTGGCCATTTACCCTCCTCTTCATCTGGTGTATATCTGGATTTCTGTTTCTACCTGAAATATTTTTCTTATTTTGTTTCTTTGAGGTCCTTTGACCCCTTTGGGCATGGGAGTTGGATATATCACTGTGATGTTTCCATAAATTAATCCTCTGTTACATCATTACCGAAGTAATACTCTGTGTGCCATGTATATCATATATAGATGTCCAGGGTCTTGTGTACCAACCTATTTCTTTCTTCTCCCTCAAATTAAGCGTGCTGTTGCATTTAGATGACATATAGTCAGCCTTCATTAGAAAAATCAAAGACTGCCAAGTGGTCTATATGCTTTCAGATTTTGTGATCCCATGTGAACTTACAGAGTGCTATACTAAACAAAAGAGAAGTGTTCTGTAACCAACCTTGTAACACACATGAATCATGGAAAAGCTGGTTTTGGGTTTTTTGTTGTTTTTGTTTATTCATTTGGTTGTTTTGTTTGTTTGTTTGTTTGTTTGTTCCTTTTATTTGTTTGGTTTTTTTTTTGGGGGGGGGGAGGTGTTGTGGTTTTTTTGTTGTTGGTTTTTTTTTTTTGCAAGGGGTCATAAGAAAAAATCAAATCTATATGTATCTTTCATCCTTACTAGAAGTTGGAAGTGACAGGAGGTGCCCACATTTAAGCGGTGCTACTGCTGACTTTTTTGCTCATATTTTAAAATGATTCTTTGGGATTTTTTAATATAGATGTGTCTATGTTGTGAAACAAACTGCAAAGGCTTTCGTTCATTTTGTTTTGTTGACTTTATCTCTTGCTGTCAAATGTGAATGGACTGATGGGTTGAAAGAGATGAGTTACTCTTGTGCAGCAAAACAAATGGAAAACAGACTGTCAGAGAGGAAACAACTTCAGCAATAGTTCTACACTTGATGAAACCTAGAAGTGTCCAACAGCACCCTGGGAGCTTGATTTGACACCACAGTGAAGTGAGTGATTGTCGTCTTCTATTCAGAGTAGCACCTGTGCATATGTTTCAGTGCTTTGCTGACTCGGCATTGGTTTATCATGGCCATATGCTATTTTATTTTATTTAGGTTATAAAATCATACTACCATGCCAAATATCTGAGTACATCCAGAACTTGATACTATTTTTCTTCATGCTTTCTTCAAGCACAGTGTGAATGGAGTGAAGAGTTATAATTTGGTTTTGCTTTTCTTTCATTTATAGGGAGTGTGCAAGAGATTAAGGGCAAAGAGGCTCATTTTCCATTTTGGACAAGAGGTTTTGTGATTTGTTTTGGCTGATGATAGGGTAAGGACTTATGTTGCCTTAAAGCTTCTTCCAGGGAAGTTATGTTTTTGATTGCATTTATCAAATTTTTGTGGTTCCTAAATCCCTGAACCTGTGGGTGAAGCCCACAGATAAAGTATGTGTATCAGATAAAACACATGATCTCCTGCTTTCGGCCCAACTGCTGTACAAACAAAAATACTGTCCTTCATACTTCTGTGGTGTGGCAACCAGTGGCTTGACCATCAGAAACTGGACTGAAAACTGTCTTTTATGCTGGAGACAGTGAAGACTTTATTTTGAGAAATCCAGAAGTTGTTCTGAGTTTTGGACAGGATTCAACCTGCTATGATTGTATTGTCATCACTCAAAGGAGGAATTTATCATGACCATGAAGTCTTTTCAGATGGTATTCTCTGAACAGTAGTGTCATATCTGGCTTGTCAGAAGTCAACCACACCTTTCTTCTTGATCTTATTTCTTGCAAGCCTTCTCTGCTAGTAGTGGAGTTGTCAAATATGTTGAAGAGTGAGTAGGACTGTGTCGTTTGTCTGCTTGTGGTACTTGAGTCTGTGTCTAGTTCAGCTGGTGACTACACAGGGATGTTGAAAGTAATTTGAGATGTGATTGCTTGAGACTCCAGAAGTGTGGCTTCTCTGAAATGCCAAGAAGTTTTTGACCACAGTTGGTGAATAATTTCAACGAATGAATCCAAATGTTTTGGTTTTTTTTCTTAGTAATCTGAAGGGAGAATTTGAGATTCCTGCTCCAAACAATATGTTGCTATTTTACTGTCCTATAACATTTCTATAAGGTAGGAGGACATCACCAGGACTCTGCTCTGTAAAACTGCCTCACTTAATAGAAAATTGTTTCGTAGAGGAAGAGTGATTTTGGGTTCAACCAGTGGGGTGACCACACACTCATGAAGATGAGCTAGATTAGAGAGGAGGATTGCTCTGTCCTGTGCTGGGAGAGGTGCAGTAAGTTAGCAGGCCTTGAGCTGGGGTCCCTGTGTTGGAGTATGGATCACTGGTCTGTATTGGAGTGGAAGAGCTTGAGTATAGTGGTCACTGTTTAAGGGAGGTTGTGGTCTCAGAGAAAGTGGCTGGTCATAATTTTCATACTTTGATCTGTGCTTAGCATCACTTCAAGATGGCAGTGGCTATGTGAGTATTCATTCATCCCTGTTGGTAGCAACAAAATAAACAGCAATCTGTTAGGTTTTGCACTTATTACTGTTGTTATATAGATGAAGATGAACCTTGCAAGTCTCGTGTTTTGAAAACCTGAAAGCAGTGTCACTGGTTGTGTGTCTTAAAATTGCTAGTTTTTTTTCCCTTCCTCAATTGTTTTTTTTCCCTAGTGGTAAAAGCACCTATGCAGCAATACAGAAACTGAAGATTCTCCAGGTTTAGCTCACACAGTCAAATGCGTAGATTCTATGGTATTAATTCAGCTGTGCATAATTTCACTCAGGTACCTTGGGTGTTTTGTTACTGGCATTCAGTTATTCCGCTGCTGTCCCCAGTTGTTTCCTGTGCTTAGTATTATAACTGTCTACCTTGTTTTTCCCCTCTTCACCTTTCACATTATCTCTTCAGGGTTGAGATTTCTTTGTGCTTGTGTGGTCTCATACAACATTAGAGCTATGGAGCCTGCTGTGTGTAAATTTGACTTCCTTTAATAATCTCCTTGACTTTCATCAACAGCTTCAGATGATTAACCAGTCCTCTGGATATAAGTGTATGCTGGGTACTTGAAGTCTGTTTGTTCAAAGATGCCTTAATTGAAAAATAAACTGTAAAGGGAGACCATATCCATAAGCAAGAGGGGCGGGGGAGCAGAGTTATGGTTGAGCTTTCAGCCTTAATTCTGTTTGCAAGAGCTCTGAATGCTTGGTTTACTAGCATTAATGTTGCACTAACTTAGGGTATTTTTGCATGAGTGTATGTGTTTAACCAACTAAGCATGAAATCCCTTGCTTCTGTTTGTCCCTTTTAAATAGTGGCAACAAAAGAAACAGACAGGAGATGGGTCCAGAACAAAGCAGAAATAATGGAGTATTTCACCCCAAAAAGGAGAGTGAAACAAGAAGTACAATGAGTAGGCAAAGACAGACTCAATGGCCGGAGGCAGCGTAATGTGTTGGAGAGAGTAGTAATTCAGGGATGTTTGCTGCCCAGAGCTTCAATCTGTGATCTCTGAGCAGCACATACATCAGAAGTGGTTTGCCACCAATGTGATACAGTATTTAATGCTTTTCCCAGAAGAAATCTCTGTATGGCTTTAAAGGTACACTGTGTTAGGTTGTCAGTTCAAGTGCTGATTCGCCTAAAACTGGAATCATCTGGTTGGGATAGAAATCCTAAAGTGTGAGGAGGACTGGCTAACTTCTTCCTTTAGCTCTTGTGTGTGATGCAGCATACATACGGTCATGCAAGTAAACAAAAGTAACAGTGATACTGAGTATCACAGTTTTCTGCAGACTGCAGCACCTAATTACAGAATTACAGAGTTCTTGAGGCTGGAATAGACCTCTGAGATCATCAAGTCCAGCCTATGACCTAACACCACAACATCAACTAGGCCACATCCAATCTTTCCTTAAACACTTCCAGGGATGGCGACTCCACCATTTCCCTGGGCAGTTCATGCCAGTGTTTAATCACCCTTTCGGTGAGGAAGTGCTTCCTAATATCTAACTTAAACCTCCCCTGGCGCAGCTTCAGGCCATGCCCTCTTGTCCTGTCACTAGTTGCCTGGGAGAAGAGCCTGACCCCCACCTGACTACAGCTATTCTTCAGGTAGTTGTAGCGAGTGATAAGGTCCCCCCTGAGTCTCCTCTTCTCCAGGCTAAACCCAGTTCCCTCAGCCTCTCCTCATCAGACTTTCCTTCCAGTCCCTTCATCAACCTCGTTGCTCTCCTCGGGACCTGCTCCAGCACCTCAAGATCTCTCTTGAAGTGTGGGGCCCAGAACTGCACACAGTTCTCGAGGTGAGGCCTCACCAGTGCTGAATATAGGGGGAGAATTACATGCCTACTCCTGCTGGCCACACTATTCCTGATACAAGCCAGGATGCCATTGGCCTTCCATGCCTCCTGGGTGCACTGCTGACTCATGTTCAGCTGGTTGTCAACCAGTACTCCCAGGTGCCTCTCTGCCGGGCTGCTCTCCATCCACTCTTCCCCCAGTCTGTAGTGCTGCCTGGGGTTATTGCAGCCAAAGTGTAGGACCCTTCACTTGGCCTTGTTAAACCTCCTACCGTTGGCGTCTGCCCATCGACCCAGCCTGTCCAGGTCTTTCTGCAGTGTCTTCCTACCCTCCAGCAGATCGACACTCCCCCCCATCTTGGTGTCATCCACGAATTTATTAATGGTAAACTTGATCCCCTCATCCAGGTCATCAATAAAGAAGTTGAGTAGGGCTGGGCCCAGTACTGATCCCTGGAGGACACCACTGGTCACCGAACACCAACTGGATGCAGCACCATTCACAATCATTCTCTGTGCCCAGTCATCCAGCCAGTTTTTAGCCCACCGCGGGGTGCACCTGTCCAAGCTATGGGCTGCCAGCTTTTCTAGGAGGATGCTGTGGGAGACTGTGATTACTTGCAGCTTCCTGGATAAATGCATCCTTTTTTTCCAAAACTGGCTAAATGCATACATTGTTTTCAAGATTGATTTATTATCAGTACTTTCAAATCTGCTTGTTCATTAAACAAACAAACAAACAAAAGCCCTCCTGCCATTTTTTACAATGCCTATAAAGACTTTGTTTGATATATTTTCTCTTTAAATTAATTGAAGTCTTACCTTGATAGGGTGAAAGGGCTCCAAAATATGTTGTTCCTTTTTTTGTTGCCAGCAGTGGGGCTTAAATCATGACCATACCCCAAACAACATTTCAGTGACTATGCCAGCTAGCTCAATTTGACTCTATATTTGCAGTAGTTGAATGTTTTCTTTCTGTCCTCTCCAGCACTTCCTCTGAGTGGCCTCATTTGGGTTCAGAGTTTGTTTCATAATGTCTAAAAGGCAGCCTTTGTTCATGCAGTCATCGATTTTCATCAAGAAAATGGGATTTTGGAATCAATGAATGAGACTTTCAGGTCCATATCTGACAAGACCAGTCAGCCTGTAATTCAGGTTTTTCTTATGCCTTTTGGATTGTCCAAAGGGAGTGGAAAGTGTGCCGATTTTGGAAAGAACTGCACTCTAATTGTGAATTGAAAAACTCTCTCAGTGTTTTTGATATATTTGTGGGTTGGATTTCAGGAGTGACCTCTTTAGTTACTAAAACGCATTTCTTGCAGTTCTGTGCATTTCAGACTTCGCTGTAATAATATGTGACAGCATCTTAAATAATGGTGTAGCTGTAGTCCATACTTTATAAAATATTCCAGGATCCATTTCCTGTTCATAACCAAAAGCAGGACATAGGATATAGTTTTAATTGCATGGTCAGTGACCTCTGAATTTTCTGCTGTTCACAGATCTTTGTAGCTACTAGATGCAACTCCCAAAGTTGTGACAGCAGAGGTTTAGTCTCTGTAATAGATGCTTAAATAGCCCTGACTTTGTTAGGGGCCAAGTAACTTCAAGCTTCTGAGAGAAGGGCAATGTATTTCCAACAGAAGAGATGTTCATTGAACTTGAGGAAGAAGGACTGCAAAATAAGTTTATAAAATTTCAATAATTTATTACAAGTATCTCCTAAAATATACTGTAGAGTTTTTCATATCATCTAGTGGTAAGTGCTACACAGCTTAAATTTCAGCACCTTTTTGAAACTAGAATATTTCAGGTTTGTTTACATTTCATCCAAACAAAAATATTTACTGAAGGAAGTTTGCCTTGCAGAAGGACAAAGTTATGAATATAACAAAGATAGGGGAATCATATCAAATAAAATGTGAGAGTGGTCTAGAGGGAGCCATTTCCCTGTCTTCTGGGATTCTGTGTCTGCTTTATCTCAGGAGCATTCATACCTAACTGTCCTTACTGGTGAGGGATGAGTGAGTGTGTGGTGGGTCTGTGTATGGTGCTTTGGGCATGCAATTGACCTGGATTTTTGATCATATGTTTAATCAACAGCATGTAAAGATTCTCCAGACTAAGTCAGACTTAAGGAATTTGCACTGAAAAGGTACTGAACTTCACAAAACCAGCCTGCATAGCCCCTCTGTCATCTGCAGAGCCTATATACACATTCTACAAAGATCAGTTATCTCTGGCAGAACTGCAGGTTAATAAATGTCATCAAGGCTGCAAGAGTTGTGTCTGGTTGCATAAAAACTGACACAGTGTCTGGACAGAGAAAAGCACAGACTTTTATCAACTCGTTTATTCTGTTACGTTTTCCAGTATGACATCAGTAAGTTGTCACAAAGATGCTGTGCTGACGGGGACAAATTGAATACTTTTCAAAAACTGGCTACAAAGTTCTTGACATACAGCCTTGGGAGCTCTCACAAGCTTCGAAGAATTTTATGTGGCCTTCAGCCTGATACCCGTTAAGTGAAAACTGTTTGAAGGAGCTTACATTGTGCAATAAACTCAATTGACCTTTCTCACTTAAGTACCAGAGTAGAATATTTGCTGTGACTTTGTAGAATCTGTGAGGTAAGTACAAACTGACGTCAGTGGATAGAGCTAGAAGCCATGTTTACTCCTTTTAGCTACAGACATGTATACAATGGCAAACCTTGAAAAAAACAAATTTTAATGGAGTCAAAGCTTTTATTTTTAAAGTCAGTTACCTTTGTTCAGCTTAACAACTACTGTAAATGTTTTTACTTCTAAAATACTTTCTTTTACATTTTTAAAAGATGATGAAAGAATTTCCTAACTTTCCAGGAACTTATGTTTCATTTTTTTTGAACTGATGAAGACTGTTTTGGCAGAATGTATAGTAATTTAATATCTATAGCGAAAGAATCCAGTAAAAGTTCTACATTCAGCAAGCTGTGTTTTCATAATCCCTTTCTCTTTGGATGACTTGCTGACAGAGCCAGACCCCAGTATTTGCAACAGGGCGTTACTGATGTCTGTTCAGTTCCTCCAGTTTTGCTCCTCCAGTAGCCCTCAGTGAGAGATCTTCGGTAGTCATGTAGACAAACTAGGTTGTGGTTGTAAAGGCTGGTTTTCTTTACCCAATGCAGTGATTGGCTTGTTGTTAAGATGGAAAAAAAGAGCTGGGGCTATGTAAAGGTAGAATATGTGAGAGAAGACTGATTGCACAAACATGTTTTCGCTTCCTTGTTTTAGCAGATGTATTTCTCTGATAGGACGATGACAGATACTGGGAAAACAAGTGTTTATGTATATTGGGATGGTGGAGGTCTGTCCTGGACATTAGTGGGTAACTATACCCCATACCTTAAATATAAACTTCCTAGCTTTTGCAGAATGGTATAGGTTTAGATTTTTACATAAAACTTTTCCATATTACATATAAAGAAAGGTCTGACGAACCTCAATAAGTACTTAAACGAACTTTTTGGATGAGCTTGTCCTGCTTTGGCACTTCTGTTTAAGAGACATTAGAAGAACTCTAAAGTAGGTTTTGTGACAAGAGATTTTTATTCTCTATACTGTGATTAGATTACGCTCAGGCAGGGAAAATGAGACATCTGCATATTTTTGACAAGAGCCGTGGCAGGCAAAAAAATATTTCTTTACAAGCTGTGCTCTATAACAGCTGATATTACAATGTAAAGCACATGATAAAGCAAGCCCAGGAAGGACATCAATGGAGCAAAGTTCTCTGATTCTTTTCTGTGACAACACCTACAGTCTGGCCAGCAGCTGCTGAGGAGCTGTTCTGTTGTTCACACCAGGTATTTAATGAAATTAGCACAGGAAGTAAACTCATGAATACCCAACCACAGAATTGAGTCGCATCTGCTGTCTCGTTGTATGTGCCCTGTTTATGTTATGCAAGAATTGAATGTCACTTTCCTCAATCCATCTCTATAAGGTTTGGGTTGAACATTAACAAGTATATTTGTATTTTTTTTATAAAACTGGTCTTGATTTTAGCACCTTGTTAAATAAACATTTGCAAAGAAAAAAACCTAACTTCATCCTTTTGCTTTTGTTTTGTTTGTTTTTCCCTACCCTGGTAGTGTTTTAGGGCACTTTGCTGCAAGGGACCACCACCACCACGACCTGAGTATGACTTGGTTTGCATCGGCCTCACTGGTTCTGGCAAGACAAGTCTTTTGTCACAGCTTTGCAGTGAAAGCCCGGAGAATATAGTGTCTACCACAGGTAGGATGTCATCTTTACTTGATGGTGTGCTGTAACATTGCCTAAAGATAACTTACAGTTTCAAAATTTAAACGATAGAGAACTTCAGCTTAGTTATCCTGCTTGTTAAAGTACCTAATGGATTACTTTGAAGATATGTCTACTTCTTCAGTGTTTGGTTGGGGAATATCCATGAAAACATACAATTTAGATTATGTTGAAAGTCAAAACATATGTTATGGTGTAGTGAAATGAAACCATTGGAGTCATACAGCAGCAGTGTAGCGTAGACACGCTACACTGTCTCTTTACTTTTGGTTTTTACGCCATTACTATATGGACAGGAAAGAGGAGAATGTGCTATGAAATAGAATGGGACAGTGATGCTCTGAAACTTAAGTTGGGATTTATTTATTCTCATACTTGGTCAGTACTGCCTTGTAGCGTATGCTAGCAATCAAGAGAATAAATCTAATAGAAATGTTTATTTCTGGTGATAATCCCTTTTTTTTTTTTTTTTTTTAAATCAGAAAAAAAAAAATTGTTTGTGTAGTAAGGGCATACTGAGATTAGAGAATTAATTAAAAAAAAAGTTTTAGTGGCATTGAGAAGATACATAAAACTAGACATAACAACCGCAGCTAAAAATGATCTTAAGTTCAAAAAAATTGAGTATGCATGCTGATACAGATAACAAAAAAAGCCTTGTACTGAAAAGGGTATTTTGATTAAAAAAAACCCAACACAACAAAGAACAAGACAGCACCAGAAAAATTAGAAACAAATATGTGGAGTGAGAAAAAGGAAAACCTGGCTGCCGAGTTCAGGAAGAGGACAGATGAGATCATAGAGACGGAAGAAATCTGGTTCTGTGGCCACAGCAGTTTACTAAGGTGGATCTGCTGAGGGAGCAGACAATGTGTTGTGCATGTAACTTTTGTTTATAGTTACGTGGCTTTATATTATACCTGTGGTTCACGGGTTTGAATTTCATGGTTTTTCCTTAGCAACTCTCACTGATTTTCAGTGTATCTTTGTTTAAATTACAACAATGTAAAGTTATTTAATAGAACTGTAAGTAAACGGAGTAAAACAGGTACAAGAAAATACTGTTGTATTTTTTTTTTCCTGCAATGAATAATTAACCCATTACCTTCACAATGGTGGTATTGGGAATGTTAAATAGATCAGACCATTTGTTATGTGGAAAAGATGTCAATGCCTAACTCAAAAAGTTAGAACTAAATTCTAGAGTAATTCTGCCTTCCCCTTCACCCTGAGCTTTCTCTTTAAAGTTCACCTGGAATTAATATAAATTACACTTTCATACTTTAGACCCTGAAAGAAATAGTAACAGCAATGTGAATAGTAGTATAGATCTATCAAAGGAAATAATGAATATACGCTAACTATAAAATTAAATTTTTTACATGTTTCTAGATAATTGCAACAAAATACCATTATTTAATTAGGCAGCTTGAGGAATGAAAACAGGCGCTGGAGAAAACTAGGTAGCATCCAAACCAAAATGGTGCATATTTAGTCTTACTCAGCTTGTAACAAGTCTACCCATAGACACTGTATCTGTGCTACATCGGAAACTATTGTTGAGAATCCAAGAATACAGTGTGACAACTTCTCTGTTAAATTTTCAAATTATAACCTGTGTTTTTGCTTTTCTTATCAATGCCTCTCGGGGCCATTCGAGTTTTTCCTCCTTTCTAGGAAGAGTTTAGGATTTAAGACAAAAACATCAAAAATATTTCATAGTTATTCCCTTCAGATTTTCTTGCACTTTCCTCTACTGCATATTGCACTGATCATGGTTGAAGTACTGGAATCTCTTAGTGGTCTGATATAGGAAAAAAAAAATAAATCTAATTTCTGTTAAATGATAGCTAATAAACTTAGGGTGAAACGCATTTTTTTCAAAACTTCTTTACTCAGTTCACAGGTATGTAATCATTTTGAAACTACTTGTCTTAGATGGAAATAAACTTGCTAGCTGAATATTTTATGCTGAAAGAGCAGGCATTATTTTTCCTATATGAACTATTATATATACTCATATGTATGTATGCACTAAACATGCAGAATTTAGTATATAGTATATTGATGGATTGCTGGGAGCCTTTCACATTTTCTTTCTCTTGGCTGTCTGAATTTTCAGTTAAAGGAAAGCATTACACTTGTAAAACTTCCTTGTTTTTAGTTTTATGCATACAACAGGCTACTAGATGCTTCTGGTGTGCTTGTAGCTGTTTTTATAGACAGGATTAATACTCTAGATGTAACCAAAATCTGAAGTGAAGTTTAAATGTAATAAAACAGTGATTTGAATTGCACGTTGTCTTCCAAGTATTCTAAAAATTGCAGAAGGATCACTTCATGTTACTGGTAGTCTGAAATCTAAACTTCAATGCCAAATGCATTAAGAGGTGATTTATGAAGATATATTCTGTACTAAGTCCTTACCAAATGGTAGGTGGCCTGGATGGAAATTCTGTGCTGGATTTTGTGTGCCAGCTATTTAGTAGTGTCATTGCATATTTCATTACTCCTACTGATCTATTCACCCCTCCACTCAAGTGATGTTTTGAAATATCATTTTGAAAAAGAATTTCATATGCAAAATCCTGGTTCTTGATGAAACATGTATTCTCTTCTGAGTGTATGCAATTGATTTCAAATGGCCTCTTTAACAAATAACTTTCTGATACTCTCTATTTCTGTCCTTAGGTTTTAGTATAAAAGCGGTGCCATTCCAGAATGCCATTTTGAACGTAAAAGAACTTGGAGGTATAGCATTTATTCATTTCATTATAAAAACATGCAGTTTCTAAATCTCATCATACCACACTGTCAATTGTTTTAAATTTAAAAGAAATAAATCAATGTGATTGGAATTTAAAACCTGTGTTTCACCACAGTAGGTAAAAGTTGAGAAAATTTGTGCAAATGCTGAGTACAAAGAACAGAAAGTAAAAAGCAGGAGGTTAGTTGTCATGTATTTCGTTAATGTAATTTCTTGGATGGCAGTGGTTAAGTTACACAGAAATATAAACCAGACTGTAACTGTCGTACTGCCCACAGGGCAGCTCAAGGCACTGTGTTCCCTGTGCTGCTGTGTGTATAAGCTTTTACTTATGAGCATGGACTGAGGTATGTGAATGTTTGGCAAAACCCATATATTTGATGTGCAATTGAAAGTGTTGCAAAGGCACCAACTTCTAGAGAGTTACATTCTTTGAAATCTATTCTCTTGTTGGACTTGTTGGTTTTTGGAGGGATGGTTGTTTTGTAGTTGTGGTTCTTTTAATTGTCTGTATACAGATAAAATATTTGGCTGTCCAATTTTGACCCTGAGTCTTAAGCAATCAAGAAGTAGCTCTGTTAAAAAGAAGAAAATACAGAATTACTAGATTACAGAATCATGAAGTCTGGAAAAGACCTTCAAGACCATCAAGTGTCTACCTAACATTATCATGACCACTAAACCATGTCCTGAAGTGTAATGTCTTCATGTTTTTTGAACACCTCCAGGGATGGTAACTCCACCACCTCCCTGGGCAACCTGTTCCAATGCCTCACAGTTCTTTCCGTTTAGAAATTTTTCCTCATATATAGTCTAAACCTGCCCTGGCACAACTTAAGTGCATTATCTCTCATCCTGTCATTAGTTACTTGGGAGAGTAACATGCTCCTAATGAGAGTTCTTGTGAAGTCTAATTTCATCTAATGTTCTTGTAATTCTACACATAGATCTTCTTTATATTCTAGATTTTCTGCAGATCTTCTTTATTATGTATGTAAATATAGTAGAATGAATCTTGAGGATGTTCATGACATTTTCAGCAAGGTTGAAACCTCTCTTAAATCACAGAATCATAGAATGACTTGAGTTAGAAGGGACCTTGAAGATCATCTAGTTCCAAGCCCCCTGCCGTGGGCAGGGACACCTCTCACTGGACCAGGTTGCATCCCTTCCCTCCAGCATGTCGACCACACCACACAACTACGTGTTATCAGCAAACTTGCTGAGGGTGCTCTCGATCCCACTGCCCGTGTCGCTGATGTTAAACTACATGAGTTCCAGTACCAATCCCTGAGGGACTCCACTCATCACAAGACTCCATTTGGACATTGAGCCATTAATTGCCACTCTTTAAGTGAGGCCATTTAGCCAATTCCTTATCCATGGAGTGTTCCATCCATCAAATCCATGCCCTTCCAATTTAGAGACCAGGATGTCATGCGAGACAGTGTCGAACACTTTGCACAAGTACAGAAATATGACGTGGATTGCTCTGCCCCTATCCACTGATACAGTTACTCCGTCCTAAAACGCCACCAAATTTATCAGGCAGGATTTACCCTTGGTGAACCCATGTTGGTTGCCACCAAGCACCTCCTCATTTTCTGTGTGTCTTAGCAGAGCCTCAGGAGGATGAACTCCTTTATCTTGCCAGGCACGGAGGTGAGACTGACTGGCCTGTAGTTCCCTGGATCTTCCTTAACCCTTGTTTTCAAAAAGGGAGATACGTTTCCCCATTTCCAGTCAGTGGGAGCTTCACCAGATGTCCATGAGTTTTCAAATATGATGAAAAGTGGCTTTGCAGCTTTGTCCTGTAGTTCCCTCAGGATCCATGGATAGATCTGGTTGAGTTCCATGGACTTATACACCTTCAGATTCATTTACATGGTCTTGAACCTGGTATTCTCTTACACTGGGTGGATACACCTTCTCCCAGTCCCTGTCCTTGCCTTCTGCAACTTGCGTAGTGTCATTAGAGCCTGTATCATTGAAAACTGAGATAAAAAAGTTGTTGAATAACTCTACCTTCTCCCCATCCTGTGTGACTGGGTCCACCATTTCCGTCCGGAGTGGGCCCGCATTTTCCCTGTTCTTCTTGTCACTGATGTAATTATAAAAACTTTTCTTGCTCTGGGGTAGAAGTTAACTTGATTCTTGAAGGAAGTTCCATGATTTAAAATTGTTTCATGTTATTTAACTAAAACTGTTTCAAGAAGGCTTTGAGAGAAGCATGTATTAAGAGTAGCATTTCCTCTTTAATACTGTTGGTCCATGGATTTTAACATACATAGAATCATACAGATTCTATGTATGATAGAATCATACAGATTCATACAGATTCTATGTATGTTATGTGATTCTATGTATGTATGTGCATGTTCTTGTTTAAGCATTTATCCTGTAAAAGAAGCAGAAGTTTTCTTTGAGAAAGGGGGTACTCCACAGGGACAGCATGGGTTCTGCTTGTGTGCACTTAAATCACTCTGGTTTTTTTTTTTAAATAGAGTGAATCCTTTGCATTATACATTTTGCTGCCTCTAATCTCTATGAAATACGTACATAGTATAGGTAAATGCAGTTTTTACATCAAGAATTGACTGAGTATTCTATAGGAGATCCTTGTTAAATTCTTATCCTTAACGTTTTCTGATCATGCAACTTTTATGCAAATATGTATATTATGAGAGACCTTATCTCAGTGGAGTGCTTTGATGTCTCATGACAGGATGTTCTGAAGTAATACAGTACATTTGATTTGTTTTGTTTTTTTCCCTCATATATCTCTTCCCAAAGACAGAAAGATTGCCAGAATTTTTTTATTCTACTGCTTTCCTTCTTTTCCCTTTAACTATGAGTTTTTACAAGTCTGTACTTAGAAACTATATTGTCTGGCTTTTTTTTTCTACAAGATTTTGGAGGAAAATGCTACTTCTAATAGTGTTTCATTGCTAGGTAAGGGACTAAGGCAAGCTTCTAAAAGTTTGTTTTTCTTCAAAAAGTTGGTTTTCAACATTTAATTTTCTAGTTGGGAGATATATTCTTATTTTGTGAAGGTAAAGACTTCTGGAGTGTGCACGGTTTGTCTTTTGCTTCTGTCTGAAAATAAAGAAAGGCGTCTTATGCATTAATTACTGCCTAATTTCTTTGGCAATATCTGCTTCTAGTGTGGAAGACAAGCCTATATTTTCCATTTTGTGCCAGATTTTTGCCTTCAGTTGTTACGGTATTGTTATCTAAGTTCTCTTTATGGTAGTGTGGAGGTCTTGTCCAGATATTTGATCTTGGAAACTTAGAGGAAGATTGAAAGGCAATTGTTTTTAACAATCACTGTCTGTTGTTGCATGTTATTCAAAGGGTGAAGTTCTCTATAGTTTTAATTTTTGATGCTCTGTTTTAAAATTGTCTTTTAGACTTAGGTAACCAAAAGCTTTGTATGTCTTCATACAGCAATGTATTAACAGCTGATATTTAAAAAACTTACAGCAGAAGTCGTGCTGTTTAAGGTTCTTATATTCAGCAACCAAGCAGTTATGTGAAACAGATGCTGACTTTGGTTGGTTGAAGTAATGTCCTTCCTTGAGGTCAAAGATAGTGTTGAGTTTTACTGTGCTGGTTGCCTTATGGAGCTGCTAATGATGCCAGGTCTTATTTCTTCATTTCTGTAGGGATTGTAAGTTTTCAGGCAAAGTGTGTAGAAAACAATCTCTGTTCTTATGTCTCTTCCTGGTCCGTTTATCTCTTCATTAGCCTTTAGGATTAGGAGCATGGAGCAAAGCTTGCTGCTCTCTTTTACAGAAATTTATGTTTGAAGTACACGATACTGGAAAATTAAAAAAGAAATTCCTAGTTCTGATTTTTTTTTTTTTTTTTGTTGTGTTTGTTTCCCACTCCAGACTGCTTTCCTACCAGAAAATAAGGCTTTTATCCAATATTAAAAATATTTTGTTTAAAAACATTTAATTTTATCCCAAATAAGTAAGACTATATATAGCTTTCAAATTAAACATAGGACCTCTTGAATTACTTGGAAAGGAGGTCTTGCTTTGTTTACTGACCAAGTTGAACTGTCCGTTCTCTAAGTTTTGGTATACCAACAATCCCTTCCTGCTCCCTGAGAAATTAAAACAAATAGCTTATGCTATCCAAAAATTTGGTCCATAAAACAATGTGTGTAATTTACATTACTGTGATGATGTGCGGTGTTCTAGTCCATGTTCTTTCAGAATGTGCTCTTACTAGGATAACTGGAAATACCTCTCTATATTACTCAACTCAGCTGAATAATGCTATTGAAAGAAATTACAGGTTTGGTGATTTGCTGTTACGGTGTAGTAATCTCTGGTAGGAACTAAGGGTGAAACTGTGTATAATGAAGAGACAGGAGAGCGGGGAAAGACTGGAAAAATAAGACCGATGACAACATTTGTTGTTCAGAAGTTTCTAATCGTATTGCTGAAAGACGTTAGGGACGCTGAGCACTGACGTTTATTCTCAAGATAGATAACGAATGTACAAAGGCAATAGGAAGCTTTTAATTTGTTTCTAACAAATTTCAACCTGGAGACGCAGTGCCTGAATCCACCATTTATTCAGTGTGTTTATTCAGTCATTTGCTGTTGTAATGCTGTCAAAACAGAATGCGAAGTCTTGGTGTCTTTTGTGACACAGATACTAATCTAGGCCTAAATCAAGATTTTAGGTCCATTCTGGAGGTCAACTAATAATTTAAAGTTGGTTTTTGTTTTTTTTTTAATATAAGTCTGTTCTATAATTTAGTTTGCTATCTTGTAAATGCACACTTAGAAACTACTGGTAAGATGCCGAACACTGTGTCTAGTCAAATTTAAAAGAATTATTTTGGCTGCAAACAGCTCCTTTTCTTCTTACCAAGTTTAAAAATACTAATAACGTGTTATAGGGTTTAGTACTGTTCTCTGTCTTACATACTAAAATATATTGTCATGGGTTTATGTTTTTGTAATCCGCCCAAAGGACTTTTTTACAAGCATAGGGCATCCATATGTTATGTAGTTGTCTTTGAAAATTCATTTAAGACAAAATATATAAAGTGCTTAGCAAGTTAATATCAGGGATGCTTGAGTCTCCAGTTGGTTGAGCATGCCCAGGAAAAGAGAGATGAGAACTATCCTCCCTACTGCTGTTTCTTCTTAAGCTTCATGACCAAGATAATAAATTTACATTCTTAGGCAAGCTAAATTAATTGTCTAGGTGAGAGCTTGAGAACAAATAACTTTAAATAGGATTGGTTAAGTAAAGCATGCGTATTTTGCCTTAATTTGGAAGTAAAGAGCAAAAGAAGGGAGGAGAGGGAGTCACAATGTTAGGCAGTCCAAGTTGAATGGAAAATACGTATCCCTGGAGAAGATGGCAACAGTTGTCAGGTAGTATCTGCCTTGTGAAAAAATGAGAGAGGAGTAATGAAATAAATTTGAGCTATTAATTAGAATTTAAAATTTGAACAGTTACAGGAAACTGCTCTCCTCCTTTACTCTGTGGAGTTAGAGTGGAGTACTGAACAGCATTCTAGCAACATAGACTGGCAGAGCAGCTAAAAGTTCATCTAATTAGTCATAAGAAAATTGATCCCAGTAAATGCCAGCCTAAGTCATCTTCGCAGGGATGGACTAAACCAGAGCAGTAAAATCTCTGTACTGTATTTGACTAACAGGCAGTTGACACCTCTACAAAATCTGGTTGTGGAGTATATGCAATGCCATCTGCGACATAGCTCCGTCTAACAGTTTACAGAATGTCTTAGCAGATGAAATTTTTAGATGACCCTGATGAGCTGTCCAAGCTGTGAGTCGCACAGAGACATTCAGCTTCCGAAAGCATTATAGTTAGATCTGTTTGCTATCAATCATACTCAGCCTGCTGTTCAAATGATGCCTAAGCCCAGGCTCTGTCACATAGTTTCCTCATTTCATAGATAATAGATAGTTTACCCCTGCTTGTGGATCCTGTTAATATGAGTCCTGAGGAAGCTCTGGTAAGGATTCAGCATGGTGATCTTTCCACTGTTCTTTGGAAATACTGTGCTTTTTCTACAAGTTAGCTTTGTACGGTGTGAATAGACAACCTGCTGCCTATCCGACTCAAAACAAGTAGGAGCCGTGCAACACCTATCAAAGCTATGCACAACATGATAAGCTAACTACAAAATTTCCTAGTTGCATTTTTTGTGGGGCAGGAGCAGGCTTGGGCTGTTTCCTTTTGTTGACAGAATGTTTTGTGGAGAGAAAAGTAGAAACTTTGGGTTTTAAAAAGACCGTTTCCTGATAGACTTGCAACTCCATTTGCTTCAGGCTGAATGCAAGTGGAGTGTACAGCAGTCTAGTTTAGCATCAGAAATTATACCTGTGTTTTATGAACTCCCACCCCCTGCCTTGCAAACAAAAGACAGGTTATTTTTGATTCTAGACAAAGAAGGCCTTGAACCTTTCAAAGGCTGAAACAGATTCAAACTTTTGTGAGCTAGTCAGCAGAGGAACTAAACAGACAAAAATACATGGATGTGATAGACTTGCTGCTTTCTGTATATGCCTACTAGTCTTAAGTGACATAGAGGAAGATGCATTTTGAACTTTATTTGAGATTACCTGCACTGTTAATAAGCTTGTGACTGCAGTTTAGGGGAGGGTAGGTCTGAGTCTTGCCGGATGCTGGCAGCAGTTATCAGCCTGGGAAGCTGTGCCGCTGTTTCTGAGATCCTGGCTATTGCTGAGTTCTCCAGCAGGGGTGAAAGAAGGGCAGAAATGGGGCGATGCGTAGAGAGGAAAGTGGCAGGTGATTTTCATGGGGCCAACCATTCTTTGATAGCCCTAGAAGACATACAGTCTGTTTATGCCTTTAAACAAACAAACACACAAACTTTTTTTTTTTAAAAAAAAAAGAGGCAGAGGGGATTTTTGAGAATGACTGTCATACATCAAGTCCTGCTGCAAAGTATTAAAGCTTCAGACTTCAAGCTTAAATAAATATTAGAGCATATTGTGGGACTCTTCCTTTTGAAATAATCTGTAAGATTTTTTTTAATGAACTTTTAAAATTAACTTTATAATCCTTAATAAATCAGGAGATGTTTATCTCAAATACATAGATCAAACTGGTTTGTCTCATGCAAGTGTAAATATGGTGTTTTTAAAACATTCAAGTGCTTGCAACCTAAATGGCGGTGTAATAGTTTTAAATATCAGAGAGAGATTCAAAGTTGGAAATGACATCCAAATTAGCTAATTGAAAAAAACAGTGGAGGCTTGATTTCCAGATCAGTCTCACTGGCAAAGCCTGGAAGGCAGACATGATGACTGAGATGGTTTCGATAAACTTCAGTTTGATAAGAAGAATAAAAATGCACACAATAAACTTATGTCTGTTTCTTATTTTTCTATATATTGAATATAAAAACAATTTATTTCTCAACATTTGTTTTGCTTTTATGCTGTGTGTTTAGGTTGTTGTTGAGTTGCTCCAGTGAATATAGGTGCTCTAGCAATCTCAAGATGTTCCTCTTTTGGGTAAAAAACCTTCCAATTTCCTGCTGCTGTGCTTTGTGTGTGATTGCAGGAATGTACTGCCTGAAATGCTAGAAAAAGCAGGCTGTGATCACTTTGTCTGAAGCAAAAGTCCTGGGACTTTTGAACCTTGAGAAAAGTTTTGTTTTAGCACCTATATTGCCGCTTGGTGATAAGCAGTAGCAATACGAAATAGCCATCGAATGGTGACTGACATTACAGCCACTGGAAACTTCTGTGGCTGTGCAAGGATGTGTCTGTCAGTGTGCACAAATTGCACGCACATACAAAGCAGCTATCTTAGGAAGAATTTATAATTTTGTTTGTAATAAAAAGGAGCTAACACATTGAAAAATAGCTAGTGTTAAAAAAAATAGTAATTCTGTATGCTGTATTTATACGAAGGGAGTACTGGGAGACCTGAATTGAGTGTATGCCCGAGACAGATAAAGATCAGCCATATCTCTTAAAAATGTGTTTTCTAAGATTTCAGGTATCTTCCTGATTACCAAGGAAAACAAGTTTTCCTTGTGTGGAAATGATAAGTGAAGTTATAAACCCTACTTAGAGTTAGAAACAGTTACTTCAAAATTATTTTCATAAGGTTTTTTTGGGATGGGTGTAGTTAATGATTCTACAAGAATGAACAAGAGATTTCTGTTTCCCTTCCCTTCTTTCTTACTCCCTCACCTATGGGTCGGTCTTTCGTGCAAAAATATTTTGCGGTCCAGTTGACATATTCCTTGGCATCTTTTCACCTTTTTGCTAATTAGAAATGGTTTGCTTAGTATCAGTCGAGGAATTATCTATATAATTTTTTAATCAAGTATAAACCCTTCAAAGTAGGTAGGTGTCTTTATTTCAGGTGAGTGGATATTATATTTGAAGTAGTAGAAAAACCAGTTGCAGCCTGCATTCTTTCATAGCCCCAGGTTAACTATTTTTGGTGGGAAGGTAAAAAAATTCTTCATTGGATTTGAGACTAGAGCTTCTCCAGCACTGTGATGTATTTTGAGGTGAATAAGAGTTTTCGTGTGCATGCGAGACTATCTTGGAGCGAGGGCTACATGACGTTCATTGTATTCTTGGTGGAGGCTTGCTGCAAGTTTGACAAGTAACAATTTTGACATCTTTAAATTGCTTTCAGTTATTTTTTTTTTCTGTAGTACTACATTCAGTTCCCCTAAAAATACTGTAAAGGAGGGACTTGAAGGTAGTCTCAAACTGCTGTGAATGAAGATGTAAACAGAAGTATTCATAATTGCAAGGAAGATTTTCAGCTTTGAATTTTGTGTAATATTTACAGGAGTGCATAATTCTGCAACCTGTGTATCAAACTGCATGTTAGTCTCAAACACTTACCCCCAACTTCCGAGGGGCATTGAGAGGGTACTATTGGCACTGACACAAATCATGAACTTTGTTAATATGGACACACCATACTGATGTATTATACTTGGCTGATAATAATAAAGGAATTTATTTATTAGATATTTAAAAAATTACAAATGAAGACTTTTAAATATTTAGAACAGTTCGTTGAATAAATCTGCCTGATAGTAATGCTGAATGTTTGGGATTTTTATTTATAGTAATAGTTTCTCTATAAGGCGCGGGTGTTTCTTTTTTTCTTTTCATAAAGTAATATCAAGCCTGTGTTTGACTTAATTCTAAGTATCCTAATATTTTCTTTCTGATAAACAAGGTGATTGTGTTGTAGCGTGAGATTTTTTTTCCCCCCAGTTTATTTATAAACAGGATGTTTTAGTCACATCAGGACTCGACCCACTCCCGTGGGTTCATTGCTAAGGCAAACAAATCATATGCCTAGTCATGAGTTGTGGCTCTTGCTTGTGTCTGAGGAAAATATGACACTGAATGTCACATTTCAGTGAAACTTTCACATAGCACATTATCTATGCCTAATGTGAAACATTTTCCTGATGTTTTGGAGAGTTTTACCTAATTTACTTATCTTTCCCCTCCCCCCTTTTCTCCCTTCTTTCCCCCCCTTTCTCCCTCCTTTCCCCCCTGTTCTCCCTTCCTTTCCCCCCTGTTCTCCCTTCCTTTCCCCCCTGTTCTCCCTTCCTTTCCCCCCTGTTCTCCCTTCCTTTCCCCCGTGTTCTCCCTTCCTTTGCCCCCTTTTCTCCCTTCTCCTTTTAAGGATAACTCCACCACCTGTTACCTAATGCTCTGTAGAAACGAAAGAGAGAGCAGGTTATAGTCCCTGGACAGGAAAACATAAGGCAAAAGAATATAAGCTTATTTATCTTGTAAAAGTTGTAATTTCCAGTTGCTCATAGCTTATTGATGCCAAAAATTATTTTCCCAGTACATAATGATGAGTTAAAAATGGCACCTCAAGGTACAGATTTCTCAGTCTTTTTTAGTTGCCTGTTTACTGCAGATTTTTTTATTCTTAAACCTCAGACTGTAATTTCCTCAGAATTGGAGTGTAAGCAAGTTCAGAGCAGCTCATTATTCTGGTGGAAGATTCAAAAGGAAATGCCAAGTTTTGTTGGACATTATTAGTTGGTTATAATAACTATGCCATGATGACTGGCTGGGGCTGGAGAGATAAGGACTACTATACTTTGGTGGTGTTTCTTTTGGGCCAGTTGGTGTGGAGAAACAAAGCTGAGCAGCTAAAGAACCTGAACCAAAAAGGCAGGACCCATAAGGCTGACAAATCAGCATAGTGCTTTTCTGGCTCCACATGTTCTGTGTAGGGCTCCATGAGCTTCTTTCTTCCATGTGCCTGGATACAAGAGGTCAAATGCTCTGCAGTTCACCAAAAAATTTTTCTCTTTAGAAATAATACAGTTCCAAAGATAAGACTCAGGGTCTGGCCCCGATATGTGATGGAAAAGTAGCTGGCTTGAAGCTTAGAGTAAATAAGACAGATGTTATGTTGCTAGGAAAAAAAAAAAGACCTTCAAAGAACTGATCATGGTGTTGGCCTTTCAGTTCATTGAAAATGATTCTCTAGCAGTTTTTAAAGTAATGTGATACTTCAGATGCCTGCAACACTACTGTGTGTGGCTGTGTAAATAGTGTCCCTCTGGCAACTTGCTCTGCTATTCTGACATAGACAGCTGTTTGGAAGGACTGGGACATCTAACAGATGCTGTGAAATTCTTCACAAGTGCAACTGGTACAAACATAGAATTAGCTTTCAATGCAATTCCTCATCTGTATAGGTAATGTTGATCTGCAGAAGTTGGTTTTTGATTTATTTTTTTTTTTCAAATAAACAAAACATCAAGTATGTCAGTAGCAACAGAAAGACTAGGGAAATTGTGATCCTGCTGCTGAATGAGGTGAGTGCTGTGGTTACAGAGGATACCAAGAAGGCAGAGTTACTGAATGCCTTCTTTGCTTCAGTCTTTACCACTAAGACCAGCCCTCAGGGATCCCAGACCCTGGAGATAAGAGAGAAAGCCTGAAGGAAGACTCTCCACTGGTCAATTGGGATTGGCTTAGAGATCATTTAGGCAAAATGAATGCTCAGAATCCATGGGCCCTGATGGGATCCACCCATGAGTGCTGAGGGAGCTGGCTGATATTGTTGCTCTGCCACTCTCCATCATTTTTGAAATGTTGTGGAGAACGGGAGAGGTGCCTGAAGACTGGAGGAAAGCCAGTGTCACTCCAGTCTTCAGAAAGAGCAAGAAGGAGGAGCCAGGAAATTACAAACCAGTCAGCCTCACCTCCATCCTTGGAAAGGCAATGGAGCATCTCATTCTGGAGGTCATTTCTGAGCACACGGAAGAAAAGAACCGTATCAGGAGTAGTCAACATGGATTCACCAAGGGGAAATCATGCTTAACTAATCAGATAGCCTTCTATGATAATGTAACTACCTGAGTGGATGAAGGGAGAGCAGAGGATGTTGTCTGCCTTGACTTTAGCAAGGCTTTTGACATTGTCTGCCATAACATCATAACGAAGCTCAGAAATGATCAGTTAGATGAGTGGACTGTAAGAGGGATTGAGAGTTGGCTGAATGTTAAAACTCAGAGGATTGTGATCAGCAGCACAGAGTCCAGTTGGAGGCCTGTAGCCAGCAGTGTTGCCCAAGGGTCTGTGCTGGGTCCAGTACTATTCAATATAATCATCAATGACCTGGATGAAGGAACAGTGTGTACCCTCAGCAAGTTTGCTGATGACACAAAACTGGGAGGAGTGGCTGACAAACCAGAAGCCTATGCTGCCATTCAGTGAGACCTGGACAGTCTGGAGAGTTGGGCAGAGGGGGAACCTGGTGAAGTTCAACGAGGCCAAGTGTAGAGCCCTGCACCTGGGAAGGAATAACACCTTGCACAAATACAGGTTAGGGGTTGACCTGCTGGGAAGAAGCTCTGTGGAGAAGACCCTTGGAGTCCTGGTGGACAATAAGTTCTCCATGGGACAGCAATGTGCCCTTGTGGCCAAGAAGGCCAATGGTCTCCTGGGGTGCATTAAGAAGAGTGTGACCAGCAGGTCAAGGGAGGTTCTGCCCTTCCTCTACTCCTCCCTAGTGAGGCCACATCTCAAATATTGTGTCCAGTCCTGGGATCCCCAGTTCAAGAGAGACAGCAAAATACTAGAGAGTCCAATGGAGAGCTATGAGGATGATTAATGGACTAGAACATCTCTCTTAAGAAGAAAGTCTGAGAGAGCTGGGTCTGTTTAGTCTTGAGAAGAGAAGGCTGAGAGGGGATCTCATCAATGTTTATAAATATCTGAAGTGTTAGGTGTTGGGATGGGGCCAGTCTCTTTTCAGTGGTGCCCAGTGATAGGAACAGGGGCAGTGGGCACTAACTGGAACACAGGAGGTTCCACCTCAACATGAGGAGAAACTTCTTTCCTGTGAGGGTGATGGAGCCCTGGAACAGGCTGCCCAGAGAGATTGTGGAGTCTCCTTCTCTGGAGATATTCAAAACCTGCCTGNNGAGTCTCCTTCTCTGGAGATATTCAAAACCTGCCTGGATGTGTTTCTGTGCAACCTGCCCTAGGTGATCCTACTTTGGCAGGGGATTTGGACTAGATAATCTCCAGAGGTCCCTTCCAACTCCTAACATTCTGTAATTCTTATATTTTGTGGAACACTTGTCCTATTTGGCTGCAGGTTGCTCCAGGAGAGATTCCAGTTGGAGTCCAGAAGAAAGTTCTTTACAATGAGAACAATTAAACATTGGAATAGTTTCCCAAGGGAAGTGGCGGACTCCCTTTCGCTGGGCAGTTTTAAGACACAGCTTGACAGGGTGCTAGGCCATCTCATTTAAACTTTTTGCTTAAGAGGTTGGAGCAGATGATCCTTGAAGTCCCTTCCAACCTGGCATTCTATGATACTGTGATTCTATGATTCTATTCATGCATTGTTACTTTGAGTGTGATTAAACTAGTAAAGAACTAAGCAAAGTCTTCACTGAATCCCATTTGATTTGATGAATGACCTTTAAGTAATGAACTCTTCAGATCTTTTGCAGATAAAAAACTGTTCAGATATGACTTCAGTATGCTTTGTAGGAAAAAGTGTGTGTTCACAATGTTTATTAGCCATCTAAATTGTGCTGGGTGCAGAATATGGAAATGGGATGCTTAAGGTTCCAGCGTGGCTGGTACAGAGAAGATGGTAACTCCAAGGGGTGAAATTTGAATACTTCTAGTTGGATGCCTGAGTTGTATAGTGTACATTCCTTTTTTGATACTTATTTTTTCACTTTGTTTAGTGACTGTCTTTTCTGTTGCACAATATAGAAATTAATATTTAAGTACCAATCAATGTTATCATAGTTATGTTGCATTAAATTCTCATTTTGTACCTATGTGTTGCTCAAAATTTTTATGTAGTTTTGTTTCACTAACAAATGGAATTTTATTATTATCAGCACTTGATATCTGTGTCCACATTGAAGTTCACTTCTTCTTAAAGTAAGAAAAGTGTCTGTAAGGGATACCTTCAGCACACTTCTGCAAATCACTTGACATGCAGACATGTCAAGTTTTCTTCTAGAGTATCGCTGCTGCTGTTTGGTTTTTAGTGTTAGTCCCCATGAGTGTAGTGCCAGATTCAGACATACAAAGAGTAGCCCATATACACATCATAGTTTAGATAGTTTGACAGCTGTCAAATACAATTTTCTTTTTTTGCTACCTCTGTGTTACAATATATGCTGGTCTCCAGGGGAGACAAAAGCTTTCTGTAGATAACCTTATTGCTTGACTTTTGTTGCGATGACCGAGTGCTGTTGAACTGTGTCTTGAAAATTACTGTGGCACGTAAGCCTGTACAGTCACTTGGGTCTACAGTTGGGCTCTTCTGGAATCCTTAGTATGGTTGACAGAGCACAAGTAGTTGAAATGAGTGCCTTTGCGTATTATCACCATAGCTTCTCTTCCACTGTTCAAATCACTGTTTTATCACCATTATCCTCATTAACTGTCTTAATTACTTTAATAAATTTTCCTGACACTTTTTTTTCCCCAATTATAAGCATTTACCTACCTGATGATTTGGAGATGAACTGAAAGACCTTATCATGCTCAGAAATGAGCAATTGCCACAACAGAAACCAGGAGCTGCAGGGCTAAGTTAACAAGAGTGGGCAAAAGTTTAGGTATTAGTACCAAGATATTTCAGTGAGAAGGTGTAGAATTAGACTACGTGGTACTGAAGGCATGTTAGTTCTGCCAGGACTTATTAATGGAGCAGAAATTTTCTGGCATATAAAAACTTCATTGAGTCGAATTCCTTCCTTGTTTAAACTATGTTAATTTGATGTTTGTATGTGTGTGTTAGATTTATGGTTGCTTTTGTTTCTTTTTATTCAAAAATTTAGTCCATTGCTTTGATTGTTCTAAGTAAAAGGGTTATTTTCAGATACAAGTGTTAAATCTGTTTAATTATTCTTGTTTTAATTAGTTCTTATTATTGTCTTGAAAGGGGCTGACAATATCAGGAAATACTGGAGTCGTTACTACCAAGGATCCCAAGGGGTAATATTTGTGTTAGACAGTGCCTCCTCTGAAGATGATCTAGAAACTGCTAGGAATGAACTGCATTCTGCTCTCCAGCACCCACAGTTATGTACTTTGCCGTTTTTAATACTGGCCAATCATCAAGACAAGCCAGCAGCTCGCTCCGTACAAGAGGTATGTTAACATGGCAGCATCTTGCCTGTTTATATTTACTATCCTCACACCACTGACCCGGTTTTACTTATTATCCTGACATCCTAGTTAAGGACTGGCCTCGGTAATTCTTTGCTCTAAGTACACAGATCAAGAAGAGTCACAGCCACTAAGAACTCAGTCCAATGCACTCTATACAGCCTTAGTTATTCTGGAAAACAGACAAGTAGTACTTGGATACAAACAGCCGTCCTGCTTTCACTGTATTTTGCTTAAGGGAGAA
>VWZK01018220.1:35343-112965 GCA_013396935.1 Baryphthengus martii | reverse complement strand
CCTATTACAAGAAAGATATAGACGTGCTGAAACGTGTCTNCAAGAAAGATATAGACGTGCTGAAACGTGTCTAGAGAAGGGCCACGAGAATGATCAGAGGGCTGGAGCACCTCTCCCATGAAGACAGGCTGAGAGAGTTGGGGTTGTTCATCCTGGAGAAGAGAAGGCTGCGAGGAGACCTTATTGTGGCCTTCCACTATCTGAAGAGGGCCTACAAGGAAGCTGGTGAAGGACTTTTTAGGATGTCGGGTAGTGATAGGACAAGGGGGAATGGATCTAAACTAAATGAGGGTAGATTTAGATTGGATGTTAGGAAGAAGTTCTTCGCCATGAGGGTGGTGAGACACTGGAACAGGTTGCCCAGAGAGGTGGTGGAAGCCCCATCCCTGGAATTTTTTAAGGCCAGGTTGGATGGGGCTCTGGGCAACTTGGCCTAGTGGGAGGTGTCCTTGCCCATGGCAGGGATGATCTTGATGATCTTCAAAGTCCCTTCCAACCCTGATGATTCTATCATTAGTAGCATTTTATTACTTACATATTTCAGCTGATTTGTTATTTCAATTTGAATACAAAGTGTTTCACTTCAAGAAGTTGCTCTCTGCTGGATTTTGCTGAGATAATTGTCTCCTCTTTTTAGATTTTAAAATAGGTTGAATTTATTGGTGCCATAGGATTTCCTGATAGACTGTCCTACCCTGAGGCAGGATGCCTCTTCCACCTGATCACTGGGTATGGGAATCAGGTGAAAAGAATCACCTGGTTTTAATAGGGATGGCCATAAGTGAAGCGAAGACTATTTCTGGTGACTTCTGATGTAGAAGATGTTTCAGGTTAGTATCTATTCCCACTTTCCTCCACAAGAAACAGACATATGCTGATGAAGAAGTGTGTGAGGAGAAAGGGAACATGCAACTTGACTCTCCCATTACTTCATACCTCAGTAATGTCTGGGCTGAGAATTTGCAGATGTGGAAGGCACCTGAGTTTTCAAAAGTTACTGGTCTTATTATGAGCTAAGTGTGATGCTACTGGCCTTTGTTAACTGCCCAACTGTGAAAATTAGTGTCACTGTGGGTAGGAGAGGCACAGAGGAGGAGGTCATCCTGTCCCTCAGCATCTCAGACCTTTGCCCTGCTGGCAGAGGAGATGGAATGCTGGTATTTGAAATGGATTACCTTGGCTGTGGTGATTAGCTGTGCTAACAGTCCTTACACCAGGGCAGGAAAGAAGGGGTCTGCATGTGCCTGTGATTTGTGTTAATCTGCCAGCCTGTTAGTGGGGCCATTTGATGTTTGAGCAGTTTTTACTGTCCCACCAGCCTGTCGTGCAATGCCTGTTTGCTAGCCCCTGTGATTAAATAGCACCATTTGATTTAGTAGCATCTGTTGTTCAACCTGACAACAAGAAGTACAGGACAACTGAGAATTAAATTAATCTGCAAACCCAGTGACCCACTTTCTAGGTTAAATAGAGCAGAAATGTTTAAAATATACAATTTGTTCATTTGCCTCGCAGAAGGATTCATTGGGAAGAAATGGTTATGATGTGCATAGTATTTTAACAACAAAAAGCTAATATGATATGACAAATTATATATAGAACTGCAATGATGAAAAAAAATATGTTCTGGAGATTATTTTAATTGTTGCTTTTTGTCTTTCATATGCAAATAGGCAACTGCTGGTCTTATAAACTATTTTACAGCTCAGAGGGGAACTTATTAGCTGCCTTGTTTGGAGCTTTCAGCAGTGTCATCTTCCCAATGAAGGGAATTTGTATAAGCAGTATCTAGCAAAGATAACTCTGTTATCACAGTTTAGACTTCATATTTTTACATAATTGAATTCTAGAGAGACCGGTATAATAACAGGTACAATTTAGATCTTGCTGTAGAAATAAATGTAGTTCTAATTCACTAGGTAGAGAAAGCCTAATCCTAGGACATGATGATGCCACCTACTTTATCAACACGTTCACTATCTGTGCCAATTCGTGTGGAACAAAATTACTATTGTTTTAAGTAATTACAGCTATCAGTGAGGGCCTTTGAACAAGGGAAAGCATATTCAAAGACAATAACCTTTTCAGGAATTAATTGTGCTACAATTTTCTTAAAATATCATTTCTTATTGTGCTTATGCAACTGTCTATCACTCTGACTAATATGCATGTATCACATGGTCTTAAAAACTCTATTGTCTTATTTTTTTTGATTTGCTCAAAAAGAAAGATCTTGGCTAACAAGGGAAAACGATCCTTTAAGAGAACATTTCTACAAAGAGCAAAGTGTTGCCTTAGTTGTCTCCTGCTTGCACAGTATTTCTTTCTCATCAGCTACCCTCTTCCCTTTTACTGTTGTGTAAATTGACCATTTACAAATGAAAAGAACCTAGGAGAGAACCCCAAAGGTCTAGCAGTAGTGTCTCCCCAACTCAGTTTCTATCAGCATTTATGATATCCTTTACCGTGTATATCTTAATTGTCAGCCCAAGGTGGACCACTCAACACTTAGACTGCAGGCCTCCAAATTGAACTGAGTAACCTTAAGATTACTCAACAATGTTAATATATATATTAGTGATGCATGATACTGAGAAGGTTTGGGATTTTTTTAAAAAATGAATAGAGAGGCTGAAGGTAAAACAAAAGAGAAGCTATTTTTTCTGTGTCCTGTCCTGAAACTCTGTTCTATGATGGTGTTCCCAAAGGATGTAGAAACCCTGTTCTATGATGATGTTCCCAAAGGATGTAAAAATTCTCATAGGCTGCAGTGACTTTCTGCAATGACAGTTCAGTCATATATTTGTCAGGGTTTATGGTGGCATTTCTCACGTCTGAGAACTAACTTGCTAAATTTAAACTTATTCCTCCAAATAATACAGGATTTTTTTGAGAGATGTGAAAAACCTTTGCTAAACTGGTAACCACACTTTCCCTGTCTCAAATATAAAATAATAGACCTATTTTATTTTTGTTTGCTTTTTAAAGTTTCAATAAAATGCTGCTCATTATTGAAACTACTGAAACCTTTTCTTCTTTTGTGTCATGTATCTGGATTCTCTAATGCAGACGGATTGATATCACAACACAACTTGTAGCCTGGCATTTGGCACATCTTTTCTCCTGTCCCTGGCCACATGTATTTATGAAACTATTAAAAATACTAAGGTATAATTAAGAAAATAAGGGTATTAAGAACATATTTAAAGTTTTAAAGACAAGATATCTCTTAAAAACTTTATGATATTTATGACAATATGTTTAACTGTCAAATCTGTATGATAACTGGCAGTGGATTCAAAAGAGGAAGAGCACACAGAGACACAGACAAGCATGTAGATATTCACAGACTTGAATCCTTGGTGAATTTAAACCTCATTTCCTTGAGGCAAAGACCAAGTATGGATAGTTTCAGCTTGTCGCTTAAATTGAGGAAAAATCTACGATGAACCTTAATATAGCACTTTTTCTTCAATGTTAAGCCTGGCTATAAGTTCATCTGAAAAGGTTAGAAGTTGTAGCTTACAGAAGTAATAGATGAGCAATCCAGCAGGTTCCTCCAGTGTGTCAACAATAACTTCTTGATGCAGGTGGTGGAGGAGCGGACAAGGAGAGGAGTGCTGCTGGACCTTGTACTGGTAAAAAAAGAGGGACTCATTGAGGTAGACAGCACCCTTGGCTGTAGTAACCACAAGATGGTAGAGTTTAGAATCATATGCAGTAGGCACAGGGCCACAAGCAGGATCACTACCCTGGAATTCAGAAGGGCTAAATTTGGCCTTTTCAGGGAACTGCTTAGAAAAGTCCTGTGGGACAGGACTCTAGATGGTAAGGGGGCCCAAGCAAGCTGGCTAATATTTAAGCACCATTTCCTCCAGGCGCAAGATCAGAGCATCCCAAAGAGTAAGAAATCAAGCAAGAGAGCTAGGAGACCTGTATGGTTAAACAGGGAGTTAATGAATAAACAAGGAAACACTTTTTCACAGTGAGGGTGACAGAGCACAGGAACAGGCTGCCCAGAAAGGTTGCGGAGTCTCCTTCTCCGGAGACATTCAAAACC
This sequence comes from Baryphthengus martii, assembly GCA_013396935.1. Taxonomy (NCBI): domain Eukaryota; kingdom Metazoa; phylum Chordata; class Aves; order Coraciiformes; family Momotidae; genus Baryphthengus; species Baryphthengus martii. Next base: position 108,905 of record VWZK01018220.1, on the reverse strand, counting down.
TGCCTGGATGCGTTCCTGTGTGGCCTGCCCTAAGTGCTACTGCTCTGGCAGGGGGGTTGGACAAGATGATCTTTTGAGGTCCCTTTCAGCCCCAAACATTCTGTGATTCTGTGATGTACATGGTGTTTAGGGGCATTAAATCACATTTGCCTTTGTTGGTTACATTTTAGCTTGGGCTTAGGCTCAGTGGAACATTCTGTCAAATCTGAGTAATGGCACTGATGTTTATCATTTGTAGTCCAGAAGGACAGAAACCGAAAAGCTAAGATACTACATTTACTTTGTGATACTAAGTGATCAGTTGCTGATTGTTCTAATGCAGTTATTCTTCAGACGACTCTCACTCACAAATTAGTGTCTTTGATAACAAACTCCTCCACCTCTTGGGGGAGCATCCTGCTCATTAGAGAGGTAAAATGTACTGTGAAACTCGATAGCCCTAAATTTCCCTTGTTGGTCCTCGTGTAAAAGGACCTTGCTCAGGCTGCTGAAGTATTTGCGCCTACTAGTTCAGCAGGTGAGATTTTGACAGCATAAGACTTGTTTTCAAAAACCCAGCTGTGCCTAAAAAGGGCATTTGGCACCTATTTTTGTGGCCCTGAATCTTGTCCTTTTTACCTTTCAGAAAAGAGCTAGATAAATCTGTGAAGGGAGTTACTAAAGGCAGCTGGCAGATATTTCGAGAAGCATAGCGTACTAACTATTGGATGTGAGCCCCTCAATACCTCCCTGGATTTAAGTCACAATTCATCTCCTTCTACTGTAAAACATAATTTCACAGGGGGAGAAAAGCTACCATGTGTGCATATAGAGCCTGTGGGTGTTTTTAATCTTAGGAACTACTAAGTTCTGGGACCTTGTAGCAAGCTGTTCATTAAATACCCAAAAATTCGAGTACTTTTTTTTCCCATCTGTGATATTTAATTCAACGACAGGTGACAATAGAAATATAAGATAGGTGCCTTTTGGGGAGCCTTTTAGGGGTTTTTGGTAGCTGTGGTGAGGTGGGGAGTATTATCTATTGCCATGGCATGGCAGACTCCTGCACATTACTAAACAGTGCTACCGTGAAAATCCTATTTCTTTTCCCTAAGGGCTAGGGATTAGCTAGTCAAGGAGTCTTTTGCTTGGGAGGGTTAATATTGCTATTTTTCTGCCTTCCCTTGGGGAAGAAATACTGTTTGGTGTGGGTGAAGAGGCAAACAAGTGAAATACGGCTGTCTTGGACAGAGAATAAAGTGATTAGTTCCTCATTAAAGGGACAGAGGGAGAAACTGTAACTATAGTAACCACTGCATATATGAACCTCTACCCACCTCATCGTAACTCACTTGGTTACAACAAAGATTTCAAGCCATTGTTACTTGTTTGTACAGCTGTTCACCTAACTGAAGAGTTCCATCACAAATACTTGTCAAATATGCATATATACATATATACGTGTTTGTATACTCACACAAATACATGCTTAGAGAAAATGAGTTTCCTTATGATTAGCTAGACAGATGAATCCACCCATACAAATACTCATCAGTGTTATTTTTAATATTTTTTTTTTCTTGATGACTAATGGAGAAGAAATGCCATAATGACTCGGGAACCATGTTAACATTTAAGAATACTTATATCTGTGTGTATACTTCCATTCTCTAAAACATTATATATTTCATTTCAGCTGCTGTCTTTCTAATAAAATAGCATTAATGTTTAAAATCTGAGTAAATGGAGTATGTCTCAGAGATGCCGTTGCCTGTGTCAGAGCCAGTTTCTGATCCCGCTCAGGTCAGCAATGCCATTAACCTGTTCCACTGCATTCACTTCACACCCAGCTAGCTGCATTAATGCACAGAACTGCTCACCAACTTGGAATGAAATAACTAAGTTTAACTTACTGATATGATCAAGTATAAATCTGGCAAATATTCTCTCTTCTAGGAATCGAGGCTCATTGTATTCCTCATCCTCAAACTGGCCAAAATCTCCTGGTCTATACTGAAATCAAAGGGTACATATGAGTTAAATCTAACAACTTAGCAGCTATTTTCAGGTCTTCTATTTTATGGTCTTTTAGCTAGAAATCCTAAGAGCTCCTAGTCAGCATAACTGATCTTTCTTTGGTTCAAAACACTGTTATTTCCAAATAAGGTGGTAAGAGACTGGAATGGGTTGCCCAGAGAAGCTGTGGATGCTCCCTCCCTAGAAGTGATCAAGGTTAGTTTGGACGGAGCTTGGTTCATTTGGTCTAGTGGAAGGTGTCTCTGCCCTATAGTATGGACACTGGAATAAGATGATCTTTAAGGTCGCTTCCAATCCAAACCATTCTATGATTCTATGAAATAGCAAGTCTTCACTTTTACTGGTGATAAAGAAACCACTTAACTGTAATATCTCCATCGGAATTAAGGAGATAAAGTCCACCAAAAAAGATCCCTTTGCTCATGTCAGTGAGGTGATATAGCAACAGAAATACTAGACAGGAACAAATGTGTTTCTACACAATTTCTTTTACAGCAGAGCAGTGAAAGCTCATCTGCCTAGTGTTACAACCATGCCCATACTCCCAGATGCTGAAATGTGTGATGTTTATGCGTCATGGGACCTATTCTGATAGCTTTTTCTTTTTCACTTTTAGACTGTCTCAGTGTGAAGTACAGAATTTTTTTCTTGTGTGCTCAAACAAGCTCCTGAATATTTTCTACCTACCTGTAACTTTTAGAGTGAAAAAAAAAAATCTTTGCCTGTCAGTGAAATATCTCCATTAGGCTGAATACCAATGCAAAATTTCTGTGAAACATGAGCTCTGCTGAAATTTCTTCTGGTTGCAATAAGGTGCAGGATTTCTTCTTTTCTGAAGAAAAATCAGGCTCTTCAGAATCAGGATCTTCCTGACAGGGCTCCTGGGCATGGGCTGCTGCTTTGCAGGTACAGGGCCATGCAGTGAGTTATCGTGGGCCTCACAGTGAATGCCGGCCACACTGGCTCCTGGGACTTTGAGTATGCTTTTCTTGCATGTCTCCCAATCTAGGAGCACGTGGAGGCTGCAATTTCTGAGGCATTCAGAATGCACAGCATATATAGTTGTTTCTACACCTGTGTTGGGTTTATGTCTGGCAGGGGTTCTGTAGAGGGGGAGGGGGCCGCTGGCGTGGCTCCTGTAAGAAGCTTTGAGAAGGTTAATCGGGTCCAAGTTGGACTTGCCTCTCACCAAGGCCTAACCAATCAGTGTCCCTGTATTTAGAAGGTGAAAAGGTGTTGGGTGAGTTGTTTTGTTGTGGGAGTTCTTTTGTTTTGGAGAGGAATAGGACCTGAGAGAGAAGGCCATGCAGACACCAAGGTCAGTGAGGAAGGAGAAGGGGAGACACACCAGAGCAGCCGTTTCCATGGTAAGCTGTCAGGCTGAGCCCCTGCAGCTCTTAGAAATCAACATTGGAGCAGAATTCCATCTCCAGCCCATGGGGGACCTCATGCCAGAGGAGGCGACTGCTCCTGAAGAAGGCTGTGACTCACAGGGAAGCCTGTGTTGGAGCAATCATTTGCTAGGAGGATTGCAGCCCAGAGAAGAGACCCAGGTTAGTAGGAAAAGTTCGTAGAGGACTATCTCTTGTGGGAGGGTTGCCACATAGCAGCAGGGGAAGACACCTCCTGAAGAGGAGGGAGCAGGAGAAACAACATGAAATGGACTGGGACTGACCATAACCCATCCCTTCCTTGCCCTCCCTGCGCTGCTGTGGGAGAGGTGGTAGCGGAGCTGAGCCTGGGAAGAAGGGAGGGGTCGGGGGAAGGTGGTTTAAAGATCCACTTGTATTTATCACTGTCCTACTCTGATTCAACCAGTAAATTGGAAGTGGTTTTGTTGTTTAAATTAAATGGATCCTGATTCTCTAAGCTAAGTTTCTCTTTTGCGTATGACCATAATTGGTGAATGATCCCTCCCTGTGCTTTGTCTCCACACCCAGGCCTTTTGCTGTATTTTCTTCTCCCTATCTCACCAGAGAGGTTAAGTGTCTTTGTGGTGACAAATCACACCACCACCACCACACATAACTGATGCAGGTTAAGACAGAGAATAACCTGCATGTGTGAAATCAGCCTCAGGTTCCATTATTTTCGGCTTCGCTTGCATTTGGGTTGAGATGCTTTTGGTTTCCCAGAGTCTCCTCTTAAGGATGGTGCAGGGTCCTTCTCCTGTCTCAGAAACTTCTTTCCCAGAGACATTTCTCACATAGATGTGCAAGAAACAGCAGCATCTCTGAACAGGAGGGCGCTGTGAGGTGACAAATGAGGAGCCCCATACATAATGTCTGTCTTTGAAAGCCACTTTACAAAATGCTGTGAAAAAGGTACGGGGCCTGCAATTATTTCTTATCAGGGTATGTCAGAAAAACAACCAAAGCAGCCCTCAAAAGATGTGTTGCTTTAGGCTCTCACTGTCAGTGACATAGGAATTTGTGACACACAGTTTTAATTTGTTGCTTAGAATGCTGTTGATTCGTAACCTGTCAAAATTATAAAAATTCCTCATGTTTCTATTATATCTGCAGCACAGGATGTCAACATAAGCATCTGGGGAGAGCTTTGTTTCTCTGTCGCTCCTGTAGATATAGTAGTATTTTCAAGTGTCACATGAAGCACTAACAGGTATACTTGTTTTCTTTTTTACCTTTGAACAATACTTTCTGATGTGTTTCCAGCTACACAATAGATATCTCCTATTTTTTTTGTAGTACCTTTCACGGAGAAAGAAGTTCGCTTTATTTTCTTTTTTATACTACATCAATTTGCTGATTCACTTCTTCCCCTTCCAGACCAGGCAGCGGGCAAGTGAATGTTTTGTACTCCAGCTGAGATCATGCCTAGTGTCTTATTTTCTGTGCATGTGAAGTTGTTGGGCAAAATTCCTTTTCTGTACAATATTCTGGCAGACCTGCAAGTTTTGCATGTCCTACCTAACACCAAAAAACGTTTTTATATTTGTGCAACTTCAGTCTCTTGAAACCGAGAACTGGAATGGTGTTTATTGTGATTATGTGCATACGTAAAATGAACACTTGGAACAATATTATTATAGAATCAGCTAGTCAGGCCTGACTTTTATAGTTACATCTTTAGGGCTGAATATACTACCTTTTTTTTCCATTAAAAATGAAAATCTGCTGAATTTAAAACCTAGTTTTACTGTCTACATTCCACAACTTAGTTAGACTTAAAGATTAACATACCTTGCTTTTTACATCATCAAATAATCTTCACAAATAACAACTTTAAATTTTGTTTCCTAGTCTCATTTTGTGTGAATTGGGTTTTATTTTTACTTTTTACATTTGTTTGGTTTTGGTTTATTTTTTCCTAGCCACAGTCCCTAGCTACATGTTTGCACTGTGTACTCTTTGTTCATTGCCAGACCAAACAGCATAGGGTGTGTATGTTGAGACAGACAGGAGCTGTGAGGTTTGCTCTTAGCTCTGGTAAAGTTACACTCTTGTTCTGGGTTCAGGTTAATTATAAAAAGTAGCTGCTGGCCCAAGTAGTTGGGAGGGGCTGCAGCTGGGAGGAGCCACAGCCAGGATAAAAAAGCAGATGAGGCAATGGGATATTTGTTACCATACTAACATCGTGCCCTCTATGTAAGGGCAGGACTGGCCTGGGAAAGGGGCACCTCTTTTCGACTTGTAGCTTCAGCTTGCAGCCAGAGCAGGGTAAGTAGAGTCTTGGGTACAGGTAGAGCTTTGTGATTCTATCACTTGTTTTGAATATGATTTAATTATTTTTATTACTGATTTTGTTGTGGTTTTTTTTTTTTCTCCCTTTGTGTTGTTTTATTAAACTGCCCTTATTGCAACCCACAGGGTCTCACCTTTTTCTTCGTCCCAGTTCTCCTTCCCATCCCATAGGAGGGGATGTGGAGGGAGGGGAAACAGTGGGTGAGGGGCTGTGTGGTGGTTAGCTGCTGGCAGAGGTTAAACTGCAATACCTCTCAAGCTGAAAACACTCAATATAAGCTAAACTCCGAGACTTACACAGAGATACACTGCAGTGATAGGATTCATACTGCTATGTATGCACACAAGTGTTTCTATCTTGAGATCTGCAAACATCTGGATGGATGGACAGATGGATTTACTGGGAAGGAAATGGACACATAGGGTAAGCTGAGTGAAGGGGAGCTAATGCTATGCTGATTGCTCAAGAGTAGGAAGGCTATACAGAGTAATGTGGACAGGTTGAATTGATGGGCCAAGGTCAATTATACAAGGTTTAACAAGGCCAAGTGCTGGGTCTTGCACTTTGGTCACAACAACCCCAGATGACACTACAAGCTTGGGGAAAAGTGGCTAGAATGTTGCCTGGCAGAAAAGGACCTAGGGGTGCTGGTGCTTAGACAGCAGAATGTGAGCCAGCAATGTGCCCAGGTGGCCAAGAAGGCCAACACCATTGTGGCCTATATGAAAAACAGCATGTCCAGCAGGACTAAGGAAGTGATTATGCTCCTGTACTCAGCACTAGTGAGGCAACAGCTTGAATATTGTGTTCAGTTTTGAGCACTGCAGTATAGAAAAGACACTGTGGTGCTGGAACAGGTACAGAGAAGGGCAACAAAGCTGTTGAGGGGTCTGGAGAACATGTCTTGAGGAGCAGCTGAAGGAACTGGAGTTGTTTAGTCTGGAGAAGAGGAGGCCGAGGGGAGACTTTATTTCTCTCTACAATTACCTACAAGGAGGTTGTAGTGAGGTGGATGTTGGTCTTATTTCCCAAGTAACTAGTGATAGAAGGAGGAGTAATGGGCTTAAACTGCACCAGGAGAGGTTCAGATTAGGTATTAGGAAAAATTTACGTACTGAAAGAGTGGTGAGGCATTGGAACAGACTGCCCAGGGAGGTGGTGGAGTCGCCATCCCTGGAGGTGTTAAAAAGATGTGCAGACATGGCACTTCAGGACATGGTTTGTGGTCATGATAATACTAGGTAGATGTTTGGACTCTATGATCTTGGAGGTCTTTTCCAACCATAATGATTCTGTGACTGGACTGATTCTGCCTGGCACGTGAACACTGATGGGAAGTGGGAGTTTAGACATTGCTGCTCCACAAATCATGTTAGAGGTTCCACTTCTAGCCTCTCCTAAGGAAAAATAAATTTGGAAAGACATTAAAATTTTATAATTTGAGAGTATTTTAAGCTGTCTACATAGTGTCGCTATACTTCTGAGAGGTGCACCATCTGTGAATGATCTAAAACATGGACCACTGACTGACTTTTCTTGTAGAGAATTAATAATATACAGTGTCCTGGTTTGAGTGAAAACAGAATTAATTCTGTTCAGTGATTTTTACTTTTCAGCTCGGTTCCTTTAACTAACTGCACTTTCTAAAGTTATCAACCTACCTTCACAGGCAGTGCCTGCTTCTAGCAGTGATAACGGTCAATGTTTAGAGTTGCTACCAAGGATTGGTGTGTAGACCAAGGCCACTGCTAGATCTTGTGTATCACATTGAGGGTGCAGAAAGTAAAAGGCTGCACCTGCAGGGAGAAGCAGACAGGACAGGTGACCCCAAACTGTCCAGTGGGGCATTCCATCCCATAGATGCCATATTCGGCTGCTGAGGGCCCTTGCTTGGATTCTGTTGTCTCAGGGGTTCTTGCCCTGGGCCCTTGCTCAGATTCTTCTTCATTCCTTCAACAGCTGGAATCCAAGGAGAACTCTGTCTGTTCTGCCTTTGATCCTGATCTAAGTGTTCCTGAATCCAGTACCGGAATTCACCTCCTGAGCTCAGTTCCTGTCTGCCACTGGGCCCTGTCTGGGACTTTCCCAGTGCCTGCTCCACGGCATCAGTGGTGACTGTGACATAATTGCCATTAGTGGGGGTTGAGTTTGATCCTGGTTTGTACATATTTATATATATTCCATTTTATTATCATTATTTCCATTTTCATTAAAGCTATTCTAGTTTCATTTTCTGTTTCTCTCCCCTATTGCCTTTCTCTTCTCCTTTGGAGAGGGAGAGGGGTTAACAGGGAGCATCTGTTATATGTCTAGTGGACTGCCCTGATCCTAAACCATGCCATATAGAGACAATTTCGTGTTTTGGACAGTGTATTATATCTGTTTCAGATTAATAATGACTAGAAGTAATTAGTCTTGGTAGCTTATGTAAAACAAACTGTCTCAGTATCCTAAATCCTTTATCCAAGTTCCACCTAGTTAAATGCTTCATTCAAAAGAATATATAAAGAAGGAGACTTGTCCTTGGTTTCCCTTAAGCCAAGCACAATTCAGCCTCTAGTCCTTTACTTCTTCTCACCTTCAACCTCTTCTTTCAATAAGCAATCAGCAACCCTTACTCTTAAATAACCATGCCATTTCGATTGGAACAAGACCCTAATGAAGTCTAGAATTCAAAATACTACTCAGAAGTCTCATTTTTCACACTGCAGATACATAACTTGCTAGTTGTTGAGGAGGATCTTAGCAGTAACTCTATTCCAGAGTTATAATATTCTTCTAGATCTGTTCTCAAGCTTATTTAATACTAGTTTGGGATTGTTGTTGACAATTCCTCAAATCAGAATATCTTGTCTTTGCTTTACTTTCCTTAAGCTTCATGTGGGTCACAGAGCTTGAGCAGCTATGAAATGCTGAATTTTTGGACACAATCTTGGAAACTATTTCAAGCCTTGTCTGTTATTTGTGGTCCCTTTCCCCTGCTGGAGTGCTGCTCTATTTGCCATCTCTACAGTTCAGCTACATTCCCTAACTGGAAATGATCTCCACCGCTTTTACTGCTTCTTTGCCAAGTGGGAGGTAGCATCCATTGGCAACCCAGAAGCCCAAACTCTGGGCTGTGTATTTTAAGAATGCTTTTAGTATCATCTTTCCCCTCTCTTCCCAAAACATTTTTTAACTTTTCAGCCCACTGAACATTTTCAACCACACATGACAGAAGAGTGGATGATCTCAACGATATGAAATTGCTCTTAGTTTTGCAGGTGGCTGTCGAGAGAGGAGAGATTCAGTGCTCTTGCCAACAGAAAGTCTGTAGTAGCTTCTGAGCTCTAGGCTCTCCCTTCTGTTTGTACTAGGTGATCTATAAGCCAATGCAGGAAAATCACATAATCAGGGGCTGCTTCTTTCTCTATATACAGGAAAAAAGATTTAATGAGTTTTCAATAATGATTTGTTCTCTACATTATCTTAAACTGAAAACAAAGCCTATGCTTAACCTAGTAACTTCTTGGAAGGATGTAAACCAGAGTTAGTTTTCTGATAACTTTTTTTTTCTGAAGTCATGGAAATATTCAGCTCGGATCAGCATAACAGTAAGTATTTGCAGCAATGAAAGTAGTGGCAGGGAAAGCCTTGGGAAACATGTATTTCACAGCGTGAAATCAGAATATACTAACGGAAGAAAAAGCATTCACATCTGAAAAGAGGCTGTAATGGGACAAAATCAAATTTAAATGGAAATTTCAATGCTTGAACTGTGACGTGCCTATTTTAGATGAGAAAATAAAATGAAGTTGCATGTGAGGTGCTCTAAAGGTGGCAGAGGTTTATTAAAGACCAGTTTTAGAGAAAGTTGCTCTTCGATTTTAATACTGTAACTACTGAGGTTTCAGGCCATAGGGCTACAATAAGGATGGAATGCTTTAAAATTGTTGCAGTTTAGGGTCAGGGCAGCCCACTACCTGTAACAGATGCTCCCTTCCCAAGAGGAAGAGAAAAGGAATAAGAGAGAGACTTATCAATTAGAAAAGGAAACTAGAACAGCTTTAATAAAAATGGAAAAATAATAAGAATAAAATGGAATATTTACAAACATATACCCAGTATCAAACCCAAACCCCCGATGGCATGTACATCACAGTCATCACTGATGTTGTGGAGCAGGCACCGGGAAAGTCCCAGACAGGGCCCAGCAGCAGATGGGAACTGTATTCAGGAGCCGGATTCTGGTACTGGGTTCAGGAACACTCTGATCTGGACTGAAGGCAGCACGAACAGAGTTCTCCTTGGATTCCTGCCATTGAAGGAACAAGGAAGAATCTGAGCAAGAGCTCCCAAGCCGAGAGCAATTGAGCAAGGGCTCCCAGCAGCTAAATATGGTGGCCATGGGATGGAACACCGCAGTGGTCAGTTTAAGGGGACTGATCTGTCTGCTCTGCCCTGCAGATGTGGCCTTTTACTTTTTGCATCCCCCAAACCAGTACACAGGATCTAGCAGTGGCCTTGGTCTGCACACCAGTCCCTGGTACTAACTCTAAACATCCAAAATTATCACTGCTAGAAGCAGACACTACCTGTGAAAACCCTAACTCAAACCAGGACAGAAATATATGGGAAGATTCACAGGTATACTGTTCCTAACTGGGTAGCAGTAAATGCTATATTACCCAAAGTAGAAGCATATGTACTATTTACCTGAATATGCCTTTTAAAGATATATATACATATTTATTGAGTGAAAAATACACATTTTTGACTAAGCCACTAAACTCCACAGATGTAGCAGGCTCCCAAGCTAAGGCAGGGGGGGGGCGGCAGGGTGGCGGGCGGAAGAGGAGTTCAAATCCAAGATGGGAGGAACGTAAAAAGGGGAACCGGGTTCTGACATTTAATTCTTTGCCCAGTTTGTAGAAAACAAATCATCACATATCTGGAAAGCATATCTTGTGGAAGTTCAGATATGCTGAAATGCAATGAAGGAGACAAAGCAGAGGAATTAAAATATCTCATAATAGGGCAAAATATAAAAAGAATAACTGAACATCTAGCAGATAACAAGAGAAGAATATTAAAGTATGAAAAGCAGTATTCTTGTAAGTCTAGGGTTAACTTTATTACCATTAAAACTTTCATGCTGTAAGAGATAACTAATAGAAAATAATACTGGTATGAAGACAATGTGAAAGTTTTTTTATTTTTAAGAAAATGTAAGAATATTAAGACTTTAGAAATAAGAATTAACAAGCTATGTAACATTCCAGCATGAATTCTATAGCCTTTCTGATAGTAATGGATCAATATCAATGCATGTTAACATTATGTTTTAACATTAGAATTTTATATATTGTTTTTAAGACATTCAAGCATCAAGTATTCTATAATTTTAGTAAAGTCAAGCCTTGCTTACCAAGATATTTCCAAATACCTGTTTTTCAGCTGGTGTTCCTGATAATACCTGTGAAATGAAAACTTTAATTGTTAAACTTTTTTTTCCATAAGCTTTAAGGCAAGTAACAAGACAACATCTATTACTACAATGTAACACTACAATGAGTAGTGCAATAGGTATAGTTTACAAAAATAATATATATGTCTATGCAAATTAATTATTTTTACAGATAAAATTATTAAGAATAAAATCAACTTGTTTATATTGAAGGATCAGTGAACTTGTTCAGGCAAACAGTAAATTTGTTCAAATGCAATTTTATGTAAATATCTATTTTGAATTATCTGTTGTATTTATGTTCAAATGTATATCTTAAAGAAAAACAGGAGGCCCTCTGACACCTGAGAGTTATAGTCTCCTACATTTGTGTATACTACAATGATGCATTAGAAGAGGTATAAAGTACATACACACTAAGTTTATTCCCTCTGGGTACGTTCTCTTGTTTAAAACTGTCTCAGAAGCCTCTTTTTTTATGATCAGAGATATAGGATCCAATCCTATTTTATTCCCCCTGAACCATGCTAAAATTATCATAATTTTTACATTATATAATTGTATTATACTATCAGGATAAAATTGTTAAACTAAATCAGTTGTATTCTTAGTAATACCCATTTAAAGTGATAGAGAGTAATAACACCTCCTAATCATAACTTCATAATCACAGTCATAACTTTTAGACTTTTAAAGTAAGTGTGATCAGTAATACAGTGATTAAGTGTAGTATTTTTTTTCTCACCATACATAGCTGCAAATTTTACCTGTGACTGATGGGTGTGACTAGACTACAACTGTTATAGCCACACCTGATTAAAAGAACTTCTTGCAGTAAATCTGTGTTTCCATAGCCCTTAAACAGTTACCACACCACGTGCTTGTGTGTACTTGATTCACATTCACCAGCATAGCAAACTGCATGTTGTCTGTTCCAGCATGATTAAAGCATGGCACATATATTGAGCCATGGCAGGGGTGAAGATTATTTCCAGCAGAGAAGAAATTAATGCATGAGTGGTTCAGAGTTTTACTGTTATTTGCCTGTGGAAAGCAAAAGGTCTACCTCAGCTCTAAATAACTGAAAGCAAAAATCCCAGTGATTAAATGGTGCTTGTAGTTCTTGTTTTGACATGTTCTGTAATACCCTCTCAGCCACAAGCAACAATGTTTAGATTGCCTTAAACAGATAAACTAGAAAGCATCTCTAATTATTTCCTTAGCTCATAGATGCTGTCTACTACTGCAACAATCACAGAGACTGAGATGTGTATTTGTTAAATAACAGTTTAAGGAGCTGCTCTCAGCAAGTTAATTGGGTTGATCTTCTGGATTACAGCCATTATTTTTAAAACAAACAAACAAAACCCACTGATAAATCTCTTTCTTGAGGTTTCTTAGGGTAAATATTAGATGAACATGTCAGGTTCAGTGCTGTACACTTTGCTAATGATAGCATTGGATCAAGGAGGGCATTAACAGTTATTAACTTATCAGAAGCAAAAAATCAGCTGACCTAATGCTTGCAACTGTAATTAAACAGAGCTCTGTGGCTAACAAGAAGATTGTGATAAACGAAGCAAGAAATTGTTCATTTTTTGTTGTGTCCTTTTTGACATAGCATTTGTAGAAGAAAACAGCTCTCAATTTTTTTGTCATGTTCACAGTTGCAAAGCATCACAACCATTATCATAATGAACAGGGCTGAGGTTTGAGATGGGCAAATTGGCTAGGAAATAGGATAGTTGGTAATTATCCTTATCTGTCTCTGATTAAAATAAAATCATCTTTCACTGCTAATTTGTTAATGACTTCTGCCTTTACCTGCTGCCTGGTAGCTTTTGGCTCTCTTCTGCTACAGTCTGATGGGGAAGTGACTTAGCAGGTTAGTATTTTGCATTGCTTGGAATCTTTACTTAATATATTTTAGCTTAAAACCAGATTTAACCAGGTGAATATGGAGGAAGAAGTGCTGTTCTCCTTTTATTGCAGCAGGCTGTTAGACAACTACAGACTACTCAGGCTGGGACTTTTGCTTAGTTTTGTCTTTTTGAAGTCTTATCAAGGCACTACAGTCCTGGTAATTCTTAGTTTGATGGTTAGGCAGTGTGCTTCAACTTTTCCATGGCTATCATGAAATTCATTCCAGTAAAATGTTGAATAATAAAGCTCTGAGCATTAGGCTTTTTGGTATTACCAGCAGTGAGCTACTGAGAGGAGTGAAAGTGCTCATTCATGTTTTGTGAAAGTGAAGATGCTTCAACAGTGAGCTCTGACTGAAAACAAATCAACAAACAAGGCTGGGGTGATTTTAGGCTTGCTGTTTCAGCAGCTCATTTGTAATGTTGTGTCCCTCATCCCCAACTAATTAACTAACAGCACCTACTTAATGCCAGTCCCTGTGCCTCCTGCTCTGTCCCCACTAGACTCTATGCCTTAAGACCTATGCTTGAGTCTGGGGATCCCTGTGGGTATGGCTTTCCTCTTCTGTTCACCTGTGGTGAGTAATGACATCTGGCTGCTCAGGTCCAGCGTTCAGAAAATGTGCTTCTGTGTCTCTCCAGGCTTGTCTCAGTATTTTTGTTTTGGCATGCTGAGCTAGCCCTTTTATCTTGGAGTTGCTTTAAAGTGAATTATATCCTTGCACGTGACTATGCAGAAAATCTGAATGCAATACAATTTTGCCTGATTAGGAGAGAGCCTTGGTCTGTTCCTACTACTAGATAGCAAAAATCTGTGTGGTCTTGATGTTACAGTATGCTGAAAAAAAAAAAAATCCAACATCAAAAAGGTATTTTCAGTTCCTTTGTTCTTTGCCAAAAGCATTTATACATGCTTTATCTGAAAATATTCTAGTGTATAACTGCCAAGAGAATCAGTTGCTATGAGAAAGCTGTTAGTTATGAGTAATTAATGACTAGAAACACGTTTCTTAATTATTTATTTTGCAAGTAATAGGATTTACTTGTAGAAGGGTAAGAGAAATATTAATAGTGCCATGAGGTTTATGATATATAAGGCTGATTTTCCTTACTGTCATTAGAGATAAATATGTTCTTTTAATCTATTTGTTTTATAGATGGGATAAAATGAATGATGATAAATGAAACAGTCTCTCTACGTCTAGCTCAGATTGCTTGTACCATCATATTAACATTGATTTCAAATGATGGATGATGCTTACAGTACAATGTTTCCCTAACCACTGTTCTCCAGCACAATTCTCTGCACTGATCTTGCTGAGAAAGGACACAAAAAAGAAATTAAAATTATTTAAAATGGTGGTCATTGCCACCATCAACTGGCCTGGCATGACATCTTCATCACCAAATTGGCCTTTAAGAAAGTTAAAGCTGTCATTTCTTAATAGACTTTCTTGCTCTTCTAGAATTCCTCTGGAAATTTTCAGGAGAGATTCTGAGAGGCTGCAGTGACAATATCCTGTAGCCTCAAGATAAGTCTTGTTGCTGTTTACACTTTAGAATTTTGTTAAAGTCAATGGCATGTGCTGTTACCAATTTAGCTCACCTCTTCTACTTTGTCTGACAGTTCTCTTCTCCTTAGATAATTTGCAGTATTCTAGAACAAAGAATATCTACTGGGTGAAAACTTTCTGAGGAAGTGAAAAAAACCAGTATCTGTCTAGCAATGAGAAATAAGAGGCCATCACTTTTAATTGGAGTTGAATGGTCATTTTATCATAGCTGATAGATATCTGTGTTGGGAAGAGATTTCAGTTAGCAGAAAGACACATGAAAAGGCAGTAGCTTTAATCTGAACCTAAACAAAAATTAAGTTTGAAATTAAGTAAATGGGTCAAATTGTAGTTGTGGTTCAAAGACAGGCTCCACAACAATCATTAGGTAGCATACAGTGGCCTATTTATGCCACTATATGTCACTACAGAGGCTTATGACATCCTGAGTGTGAAATCCTATTTAAATTAAGGAACAACACCACAAGTTCCTGAACTGAACACTTAATATTATTTTATGCTGGGCTTGTGCAGTTCCATGGGGAAAAAAGAAATGTTGAAACTATGCTGTATTTTGCCATACAACAATTACTAAATTTTTAAAAGCAGAGTAGTCTGTAAAACAAAATAATTTCTGTCATAGTTGTCCTTTGTTTTCCTTAAACATTTTTGACAGTGTAATTTATCTGCTAAGTGTCAATGTCCAGGAAAAAAAAAATAATCTGTTTGCTGATCTTTTTAGTTCTAGGGTTTAAAGTCATGTTAATAATCATGCCCAAAACTTGCATAGATTTAGCAGAGGCATGAATCACAGCGCAATTATATCTTGGTGAATTGAGGAATTTGTAAAAGAGCCAAAGTACTTAGCAGTTCCTGCTGTAAAAGTAGTATAAGGATATGGTATAGTGTTTCCAGATGCAGTTCTATTACAAGCTGGATCAAGAGAAGTCAAGGGGAAATTTTTATATTTTTGTGCGAAAGTAAAGAAGCTGTTAATGTGAAGCCAGTCTTAGTAGACATGAAATAGTTTAGACTGAATCAAGAACAATGAAGTGTGATTATTACATACAGAAATACAGGAAACATCTAAAACTACCCTGTAGTGATGCACATTATTTTTTGAAGTATATTTTTAAAAAAAAAATACAGCATTTGAAGGGTGCTTCATCAAGATTGCACAGTAATTAATGGTTGCCCCATCTCACTACTACCTGGTTAGCTCTTTATAGCTGAAGGAAAATTTACTGCCTTCAGGGACTGGCAGTGTCCTGGGAGCTTGTGCAGGCTTCTGTTCTGCTGGTAGGAATGAGGAAAGGCCTGGTAGAGGATGAGTGGGGACATGCTGCAATATGCCATGTTACTTGCAAGTAAACATCCAGATAAGTGCTTGTGTATGTACGTTTGTTTGCTTTTAAAACTTTCTAACTGGTATGCCAGGGATGATACTTAAAGGTTCCCTAAATCGGTTTAATCAAAATCAATTTCTGAATTCTTCAGATTCATGTTTTAGATTACAATTCTAAGTTTTAAGCCTTACTGCTGGGACATACGCTAAAAGTTGAAATGCTCTGTTTCTACCACTCCAACTTCTGCTTATCTGAAAATTGTAGGAAACAAGGTTGAATAACCAGGGGAGGCTGTCTGGTCTGGCACAGCTGAAATAATTTGGCCAGTTCTTTACATCCAACTGATGAGTTCCCCTCCAGCTTTTCAGGTTGCTGTTGCAGGGCCTGCAGCTCCGGCCTTCGAGTGAAGCAGGGAAACTCTGGTCTAGCCAATTCTTCTGTTCCAAGCAGGACCAATTATGTACGAATGTTTCCTGACATGTTTGTATAACGTGCTCTCACAATCTGCTAGTAATGGAGATTTCTCCACTTATATTAGGAAATCCATCACAATGCTTTACAGTGCAAATACTTCTCTTTTGATCTCTAGCCCAAATTTCCCTATGTGCAGTTTGAGTCTGTTATTCCTTGGCCCTCCTGCAACAGATGTGAAAAACAGATTAATCTCTTATCCTTACAGGGAAACTTTGCATATTAGAAGACTGCTCAGCCTCCCTCTTGCTTTCTCCTCCAAACTAAGTAGCTACAATTCATTCAAACCTTTCCCATAGGACATTTTGTAGCCCTCTGATTATTCTTGTCTTCCTCTTGGTTCTCTCCAGTTGATTGTGGCAGGTGCAGCCTCCCCCCATAGACACAACAGGCAGAGCATACAGTGGGTGCTAAGCACTTTGGCGCCTTGGCCAGAGCAGTTTGAGGCCTTGGCTATTTAGCTGCACCTCATGGTGCTTAATGGGCACCTCAGGGGCTGGAGCCCTTAGCAAATAGGCTCGGGGTCTGGGCCTGCCTGGGCTCTTCCTTGTGTTGTCTGGGCTTGTCCTTCAGCTCCAGTGAGAATGATCACAGCATACTTCTGACTAGGGTATAGATGGGGTCCTACTTGAGAGCCAGAGGAGTTGGTTCTCTGCAAAGCAGCAGTCCTGGCAGTCGGACCTTCCCCTTGGACACGCCATCCAAGGATACTTCCACGGATTGAGGGAATCTCTGTGGATTGAATGAGTCTTGCTCCCCCTTTGGGTGAGTGGTATCTCGGACACTCTGGTGTGGGAGGTTTCCCCTTTGTAAGTGAGTGTTTGCCCATTTTGGTTTATCTTTCCTTCAAGGAATTCATTGTGTAGTAATTAATTCCTGACAGACATGTGAATCTGCATTTAGTCAGAGGGAGTGCTGGGCAACCCTGGTTGCAATAAACCCCCATTTTGGATAGTGGCTGCTGTTTGTTTAGTGGGTGCCTCTGTGACAGTGATCCATGGATTTCTTGAAGGTGGTACTCTGTGGGATGCAGTCCTATTGATGTAGAAGCAGTGCTGAGGAGAATGGGTTGGATGCCTTGCGTATAGTGTTTTTCTGTGTGTGTGTGTGTATGTATCAGGGCACAAGGACAGCATTTCAAGATTGACTTTGTTGGGTACTGTTAAGCTGATCATCTTTATTGTTGTGTTTGGGCAGCCGATCCCTTCTAAGTACAAACACAAGATACTTTTTTCCTCACACATAGTCATTTCACAAACTTGTTGAAATTATTTTGAATAATTAAGCATTAATTACTACCCTCCGGCCCCCAGATTTCAATAGAATCAAGCTGGAAAATGTCAGTCTTTTATACTTGTTGAGTTAAAATAATGTATTTCCTGCCTTCCCATGTGGTTACAGATCAAGTAGTCTAATGAACTGGTATCTGTGTATGATACTTACGTGCAGTGAATGCAAATCCCACTGTTAATCACCTGTCATGTTCCACTGTCGGGTTGAATATTTTGGCAGTTAAATCCCTTTGCTTTCCAACTGACCTCAGAGAATTCTGGGTGGCTGGGAGTGGCTGGGTTTAACTCTAGAGTGATGTTCAATTAGATATTTTATCGTGAACAGGTTTCATGTATTCCTGAGAACAGAATTAAGACTCAAAACGGAGTCAAGTGCCAGGTCGCTTTATTTGGCCCACAACAAGTATGTGAAGAAAGGAGTGAGAAAGAGAGAGTGAGAAAGTTGCGATAGCTACCACCACAGATCTATGGCATCCCATCAATCTGGTGTATCTTCAAGTCTGGTGGGAAAACATTCCATCTGGTCTTCTTTGGTCTTGCCTTTTATATTATTGTCCTGTTGCACAGCCAATAAGTTCTCGGAACTGCTTTTGCATACCCCATGCCTCCCACTTGGTGGTGGGGCACATACCCGGTACCATCACTAGAGGGTCCCCAAAGATCCCAGGAGGTCTGAGCCCCCTATATCCTTCAGTCAACCCTGGGCCTGGGCGCATGTGCAGAGGACTTGGGCTATGTCGTCCGAGTCAACAGAATGCATATGTGTTCCTGACGGACAGATCTTCCTTGGTTGCCGTGATGGTGAGGTTTCAGTGGTTAAACTGTTCTTCCAAAAATGTTGAGGCATATCTCTATTCCTTACACCAACAATGTTGCGACATATTTCTAGTCCTTTACACCACCTTTATCATAGAATCATTTAGGTTGGAAAATACCTTTAAGATTGAGTTCAACTGTAAACCAAACACTGCCAAGTCCTGTACAATTGCTCCTGCACAACTGTACTTTGTTAAGTTCTGATATTAGAAGGTTTTTAGTACAAAGGACATCTTAAAACTAATCTCCCAGGTGGTAAATGTTGACATGTACAGGTACAGAGAAACAAAATGGGGTCAAAACATTTAGAATAGCTCTTCTGAAGCAGATGTGAATAATCTGGACCAAACTTTGCCATCATTTTTCATGCAAATTGTAAAGTAACTTCTCTACTCTACTACTGAGGAAGATGTGACCTTTTTCTTTCTCTTGGCACTGGACTATTATTTGTTTTGAATGTTGGATAAAACTTTCAGCAGAGTCATATCTTCTCTGCCACTTTCTTTTTATGAATGCTGTTTCAAGTTTGAGTTTCCTGCTGTTTACTTCTGTCTCTATAATTCATTGCAATCTTTCTGACATTCTTTCAAATTTCAGAAAGCATCAGCACATTTTCACTCTTTTCTTTGGTGACAGTTTGTCTGCAGCTGAAATCAGATGATGTCTCTTCATTGTCGGTAATATTTCCATTTCATTATTCTCTTGTCACTATTTCTTTGCAGGTAGGCCACGGATAGGAGAAGTGTAATAAACTGCCACCACTAGGTATTAGCTAAAGGGACTTAATGCAATAATGTTGACATTTGAAAAAAATTTGTTACATGATTAAGAGAAATCTAGAGATTCTTCTAAGACTGTAAGTAACATCCCATCTATGTTGTAGTTTGTTTTGCTGTACATAATGATAAACAGCGTAATTCTGTAATAATGTTAGGGTGGCTATGGATTCTTTCTTTTTCTGCATGAACTAAGATGGCATTAGTATTTTTCTTTCCTTTGCTGCCTAAGGGCTTTTTGTGAGTGGAGCCTCTGTGTGTGTATTTAAGCAGAAAAATTTACCATCTTCTCACCTATGTTATGTGTACTACCAGCAAAAGGAGCAAACAAAAAATTCGCGAAGACAATGGCTGCAGCAGTAACTTGGAGCTAAGAACAAATAAATTTAAGTATGGCCTAGTACCTCAGACCAGTTTGTAACAAGACTTTTTAATTTTCACTGCTGAATCTGTAGTTCATCAGGGTATTTGCACTGCTTGGTCATATCTTACCAGAGTAGGTGGTACATGTGGTGTAGATAGTACCTACGTAATACTAAATGTAATCATAAAAGTGGAGTCTTCCAAAGACTTCTCTTTCTGGCAATGCCCTGAGCAGCCTTGCTGCTGTTGTGGCTGAGCAGCAGGATACTAACCACACTCTGAAGCCTATGTAGGATCCTGAGGTTGCTCTAGCTTTGGTCAGAAGTGCCCTCACAGGTGTGTACTCTAAGTGTCCAAGTACTTTCATGGACTTTATAAAAGTCTTGAGTTCTACGGAAGCGCCTTTCATATTAGTTATCATGTCTGTAGATTTTTCCTCCCCAGTCATCCAGTGCTTATTTTAATAGTAATAGACGTTAAAAGGTAAGGGAGTGGGAAGCAAGCAGCAGTACCTTCCTGGCTCTGCAGTAGTTCCTGAAATAATAGCTGAGAGGTGTGACTTACCAGTGTTGAATGTTTCCTTAGCTATCAGTCTTAGTTGTTATGATGCATTCAACACCTCTATTCGATCTTCCAGGCAAAGCATGCAAAAAAAATGCATTGGATGACCTATATAATTTACAGCAAATGATACCTAATTTGGGTACCGGAGTGAATATATCCTGGTTTGTAGGCAGGGTATTGCGCTTTTTTTTTCTTCACAAATTTAACGTCCTGTTTGATAACACAACTCTGAAAGAAAAGCTGTAATTATAATGAAATAAAATAGGCATAAATGCAGTAAAATAGAAGTGTAATAGGAATATGTAAAACAGAAACATTTGACATTATTGTTGCTCTTTAAATTCTTCTCAAAGATGTCATAACCCATCAGACTGTGGCCATTTGTTTGATTTGAAAATCTTTCCTTTCAACAAAAAATGAAATGTTTCCATGGAGATCAGCCAGAGATAGCCAAATGACGAACTTCTTGGCTGTACTTTCAGTTTGGTTTCTATGGTTTCCAGACAAGGAGGGGAGAAAGTGAAGTTGCTGAGGTTCTCTTTCTTTCTTTTCTATCCTTGTTTTTCTGCATACAAAAGGTTACTGTAAACCAAGTGACAGAGTTGAAATCACTGTAGGCCCGTAACAAGTAAAGGTAATTGTTGTCATCTTGGTTCTAGAAAAATCTTGTGTAGGTCATACTGTGCAGTTGTATATCTGCTCTTATTCTAGGGGAAAGAAATCATGATGAAGAGTTAAGACTTTCTTAGCATTATGAGTAAATTTCTACAGAAAATGATTAGACTTACCTTGACTGTGCACTACACAATGAGAAAATTGTAACAGGATTGACAGCATACTGCTTTTTAAAGAACGCAAAAGCTAACCATTAAATACTGCACCTTGGAAAGACCTGAAGGCCTTCAGAAAAAGCAAAGTCTTTCCTCTCACTCAGCACCTTAAAGTTGTTTTTCTCAAAGTGCCATGCTGTTTGGAACTGGTGAATACATCATTTTCGTGCTACTTCACTGAATGTTGCATAGACTACATTCCTTCTTCATAGATTTGAAATGTCACTGTTTTTCTCTCCATCTTACTTCACAGCTTCTTCCGCCCCCAAGAACAGTGGGGTTTTAATTAATTATTTTTTTTTTTGTGTGTGTGTGAATACATCACATGCAAGCTTATTTCCGATTCTTCTCAGGCTTTTTCAGGGCTAATTCCATTCTCTCCTATCATCTCTGCCATGATTTTGTAAAGTCAATGTCTGTCTTACCACTGATTACATCCTCTGTTGTCTGGCTTTCTTGCAGAGACAAGTTTATGGTACTGTAGAG
The DNA here is from genome assembly GCA_013396935.1 of Baryphthengus martii. Lineage (NCBI taxonomy): Eukaryota > Metazoa > Chordata > Aves > Coraciiformes > Momotidae > Baryphthengus > Baryphthengus martii. The sequence continues at coordinate 87,319 of VWZK01018220.1, read as the reverse complement.
AACCGTAAGTTGGAATATAGTAAACAAGATGTGATGGCATTGCTATGTGAAACTAGCTGAAGTGAAGCTTGATGACTTAAGTCTCCCATACCTGCCCTGTTTGTATGACTCTGCAAAGTTAATTGCTCACACTATCTTTAGGCAGAATACTGATGAAGAAGGAAGCTATGTGTATCACACAACTCACTGTGATGCCTAAAACTTTTTTTTAGAAAAAAGTAACACCTAGTTTAACTATCCAATCTACCCACTCTCAATTGAAATATGTGTTTAGAGACTTGATGAATCTGACAATAGTCAAACTTCTTTGTTTTAAAGAAAAAAATAAAGTGCCTTGATCTCAAACACAAAACACGTGAAAGTTAATATGTAATGAAAATAAGACAACAGAATAGCAATACTTTTAGGCATGAAATTTCTTCTTATGGAAAGCCTTTGAAAAGTATTTCAAATCTCTGCAGAAAGTAGAATGTTGGTGCTAACAGAGTAGCAAAGAAAAGAGTCTAGGAGGCTTTACTAATCTGATCCACAGTAACTTAGGGGGGGCTATGATATCTTAAATGTGTGCAGGACAATGGAAGGTGACAGGTATTGCTATTCAGAAGCCAGTTGTGTCCTGGGCACAGTACTGGCTCTTCTGCCAGTAAAATGAAATAGAGATGGGAATAAGCCTTGTATGAACTGCAGAGGGAAGGGCCAGCTGTTACAATTACAGTAGTGTCTCAAATTGTCCTGTGTATCACTACAAGAATGCAAACAGCAGCAAGAAAATAAATGCAGCAGTGGGAATCTGGTGTAACTCTGCTCTCAAATAGTTTGAGGTGAGATGCAGTTTAGAGAAGCATATAAGGGGAATCATACTGAATTTGGTCTGTGTGGTATGAGATCTGATTAATATAAGCGTTAAATAAATTTATCCTTTATTTCAAGATCACTGTATGAGTGGAATCTTTCAAGTAATGAAATCTAATACTTACCTTGATTGAGTAATAACAAAAACAGTTCACTGATGCCCTCTTGTAAATTATGACAATACATTGTTTTCACCTGTATTGTGATTTCTAATTGTGTGTAGTACATTAGAACAGAACTCATTAGTGGGTTGCAGAATGGTATCTTAACTTCTGTAGAAAAGAGTCTCCAGAATGGAAAATATTTTCCTGGAGGATATAGACTCTATGTTGTTTAGTGGATTAGTCTTCAGAAAAGACTGTGCCTTGTGTTCATTGTTACCGTCACTGCTTTCCTTTAGTTACATTGCCTGCTTTTGTTCATCAAGCTGGCGGTAGCTGAGATGACCCATGTGCCAGATGCACTTCATAGTGAAATCCCTCACCTCTACAGCATGCTGCTGTTGCCATTGTTTGGAGGCATCTCAGGAGTGTCTCCCACATTTGCATTTTGGAAGGTGTCATGCAGCAAAAATGCTGCAGTGTCAATCAGAAGCAGCTCTCATTTCATAGAATGCTTTAGATTAGAAAGGACTTTTAAGATCATTGAGCTCAACCATAAACCTGGCACTGTCAAGTCCACCATTAAGCTATGTGCTTAAGAGCCACATCTACGCATCTTTTAAATACATCCAGGTATGGTGACTCCACCACTTCCCTGAGTAGCCCGTTCCAGTGCTTGACAACCCTTTCGGTGAAGAAAACTTTCCTAATGTCCAACCTAAACTTCCCCTGGTGCAACTCAAAGCTATTTCCTCTTGTCTTATTGCTTGTTATGTGGGAGAAGACACTGACGCCCACCTCGCTACAACCTCCTTTCAGGCAGGTGTAGAGAGTGACAAGGTCTCCCTTCAGCCTCCTTTTGTCCGGACTAAATAACTCCAGTTCCTTCACCAGCTATACATAGGACTTGTTCTCTAGACCAGACAGCAACTTTTTTGCTCTTTGACCATGCTCCAGTGCCTCAATGTCTTTCTAGTAGTGAGGGGCCCAAAACTGAACGCATTATTTGAGGTGCAGCCTCATCAGTGCTGAGTACAGGAATGATCACTTCCCCATTCCTGCTGGCCATGCTATTTCTGATTCAAGCCAGGATGCTGTTGACTTTCTGGGCCACCTAGACACACTACTGGCTCATTTTTTGCTGGCTGTTGATCAAGGCTCTCAGATCCTTTTCCATCAGGGCAACTTTCCAGTGCTCTGAGGCATTTCCTCTGCTGTGACCAGTCACACGCCCATCGTGTGAAAAGCAATGCCTCTCTTTAACATGTGCCAGATATGCATGCATCTTGTGACATCCATGACCCACAAGGAGGAATGCAGCACCTAGCTGTACTGCCTGCTCCCCCATGCTGCAGTCGCCTGACACGCTGCTACACAGCTAGTATGCGACTGTACTTTGGCTGGGTAGCGATGTGCAAATAAGCATGACAGGAGAGGGGGTTGCAGCTTCCAGTGCAGCAGAAATAGATCTATGGCCACCCTCTGGCTGAAAGTGTAGGTGTCACCTCCTCTGCACATTTTTGATAAGTTGAAATAATATTGCATACCATAAATTAACTTCAAAAAATCTGTATCTCCTCAGCCATACCTTTCTGCAGTGATCTCTGTTGCTTAGAAAAGAAGAATAAATTAAAAATCAAGAGGCTTTTTACCTCTGCTTGGAGCCCAGGGCTATCTCTCTGTTATCAGAACTTTGCAGGAAAAATGTTGGGTTTTACCCTTCCAGGGAAATCTTTTCCATCTAAGCTCATGATTTCGCTTCACCTCTTTTTAACTTGGTAGAAAGTGCTCCCCAACCTGAAGCTTTGCTAAACATGCTCTGAGATGCCTGCAAAAGTACTTGTTGAGTTTGGTTCTGCCAGTTGTGAAAACAATGGAAGACTTCTGTGGTAAGTCTGAATATTTGACTTTTACATAAAAGACCGAAAACAAAGCAAGCCTGATGTCATCTAGCTTATAATTTAAACACAAGGTCATGTAACTACATGATATTTCTTAAAATCCTCAAAGGCCTTTTGAGAGAGAGACTGTGGATAGTGAGATCGGAAGAGTCCGTAAAGCTGATGGATGAAAAGGACCACAGACAGTCATGAAGGGAGGATTTCCCCATAGATAGCTTGTCTTTGTGTATTCCCAGCGACAGAACTTTCTGCGGGAAGGAGAAGAAAAAAACCCAAAACATTAAAAACCAAAACAACAACAACAAAAACCCCAAACAAACCCAAAAAGGAATGAGTAAAGTGAATAATGTTCTTAAACTTGCTGGGAGAGCTGGGTGATGTGCTGATGTACTCCTAGCCTGTTCAGTACACGTATGCCCCCAACCTTCAACAGAAAATAGATAGCTCAACAAATGTAGTTATCTGTCTCCAGCTCAGTTTATGATACAACTTAACATGGATAGTATGATACTATTGATAAGAAGCCAGAATTTAATATAGTTTTAACTGTCAATGGCACTCCTAGCTCTTTCTGCTTAGACATGTGGGAGACCGAGAGAGCTTTACTGGGTACGCAGATGTTCCTGGGTTCATGGCACTATCCATGTTGCTGATATTAGGGCTGCTTTTAGATATTCTGATTGATGCTGTAGACTTGGCATTTGAACTTTTGCTCACTATCTGTGTAAGAAACTGCTAATTGCTCCAGAACTTGGCAGACCTTAAGTAGAAGTAGTAGGTCTACTAATGAAAATAATAGCAAAGTATTAACTTCTTTTCATATTTTTTTTAAGTGTGCAACTTGATGCAGGAAATGAGAAGTCTTGAGGTCGGTGTTCTGAATCCTTTTAATATTGAAAATGAACAATGAAATTTAAGACTCTTAGAAGTACTACCTGAATGCTTCAAAGAAGGTATAATTTCCTCTTTTACTGATATTATCTGCTCAGGAAATTATGTTGAAAAAAATTATTAACGGTCTGCTTAAATAATTTAGTAGCTTAAATATTTACATATACAAGGGGATATATCTAAATATGATAGTAAAAACTGTGTCCCAAGAAATCCTAACACTGTACCTCTTTTTGTGTGGCAGTAACAGGGCTCAGGTTTATTCCTTCCTCTTTCACACATCCTTCACAGGTCACTGGTTCACTTGCTCAGTTTTGATAATCTGTCCAATCCAGTGAATTAACATGTGGGACTGGCAAGAGATACATTTATGTGAAGATTTTTTTTATTCAAAGGGCATGAGAAATGAAAAAAGACAAAACTAGAAAGAAAACAAGATAAATTGTGCACAAAAGGGGTGGGTGCGGGTGTGAGGAAAGGTTATTTGAGAGTAAAGAGATATTCTGAGTACAGAAAAAGTATTATTCTGAGTAGAGGAACTCATAAAACAGAGTGTTGGAAGGCTGATCCAGAAAAAAAAGAGTTAAACTGAGCACAAGAAGGAAGAATGCAGCAGATTTGAGAGACTCCTGAAGGACTCATCTTTGGTAGGAAAAAAATTGTTTTTAATACGCATCCAAATTTTCAGGTAATCTAAATCGCATCTTGTTTCTAACAACAAACTGGTCAAATTGTGTAGTGGGCTTTTAGCAAAGTCACACTACCCATGAGTTCCAACCTCTGCAGCCTTTGTTTCAGTGCAGATGACATCCTGACCTGGTTTAGCTATTGCTAAACACTGGTTAAGATACAAGGAAACACAAGTGCAAAATGTATTTTAATTCTTGTTGACGCGTTCCCAATGTACTACAAAAGTGTCGGGACACTTTAGTAAAGGGTTATCTCCATAATCCTGTGTTGCTTCAGAGTATACTGACCCGTTCCTGAATGAGCCACAACATATCGCTGTTAACATCTAGTATCTGAACTCTGTTGGAAAACTTGTCCTGTGTTCCTATTAAAATGTATCTTCCTTCTCCAATGCTCAGGATAGAAGGAGCTTCTTGCTGCCATCTATTGATAAAGCGATGGAAGGGACAGCCTGATTCAGACCATGCAAATGCCTTGGCTGATCTTGTTAGTACTATTTTTTCAATATCTGTTTAGAGAGTTAATGAGGTGTTGTTACCCTTACTAACTGAATAAACAACCAATGACTTAAATTTGATGCAGAGTGAGTCAGGCATCTGCATATCCAGCTGCCTGTGGCTGAGATTTGGTTATTATGGCAGTTCAGATGCCCCAGACATACTGAGAGAAGGGAGAAAGGGCTATGAGGCTTTTGGCAGAATGAAATTCATAGTAAATTGCAAAGATTTAAAAGAGCTGACCCAGAAATCATAATGCTTGTAAAGCAATGATTGGTTGACAGTTTGAGAGCATTGATAAATCCCTTTCCAGGGCTGTATTAAAGGCAGAGGACAATAAAGGCTCATCTAAAGCAAGTGAAGAGGATGGTGTTTATGGAGCAGTGATACAGCCAGGCATGAGGCAATGTAACAGGCACCTCTTCATGACAGTGCAGCTCTCTGGGAGTTAAGGGGTGGATGGGTAAGATTTTTCTAGGGTATGTAGGTTCACTGACCTTGGATAGTGTACTGGGACTCTCTGGAAAGTGCGAGGGAGCCATGAGACCAGAGGTATTCAATATTGAATATTTGCATCAATAGATGGGGAAACTGAGTCAAAAGACTCAGAACGCTTGAGCTGTGGAAGTGTGTACTACTTTTTTTTTTTGTGTGTGCAAACACCTCTGTGATTTATTGGTGTTTAATTCCCTGAAATTGTGTCACTTTTTTTTCCATATAACATTTGTTTCATACAATGACTTTCATACACAGCAAGATACTGCCTGCAGGAGGTTCTTGGCATTTTTTTCCTTACATTTCAGGCTGTGGCCACAACCTGTTGTCTGCTATAGAAGGAATTAATAGATATTTGATCCTTACTGTCTTTGCTTACAAGCACCCATTAAAGGTTAGTGTGTCACTAAACTAAATACAAAGATATTATCTAAAACAATATATGTGGATTTCTTGTTGTCAGCTTAATATTCACATGAAAATGTTAAAATAGAAAGATAACATGAAATTGCTGAAAGCAAAAATTCTAGCTTTGAAAACTAACCTAACGATGAAGCACTGAGTACTTGAGCCAAGTGTGTTTTCATCTTTTACAGTGTTTAAATGTTTTAAAATGTAATTAAAGATAATTAAAAGATTTCAGCAAAACTGCAGTCTACATCTGGAAAAGGAGAATATTAATGCCATTTTAATTCTTGCACAGATCATTGGGGTAGAGCAATACTGGCTATTGTGAAGAGTGTCTTCATGTTGTGTTTATTATCAAATAGAGAATACATATAGGAAAAAAGTTCTCTTTCAAAAATAACTCAGGATTTATTTTGAGTAAGATATAGCTAATTGGCTGTGCTGCTCTGGTTAAAACATGTGAGTGCTCTTTGAAGTTGGAAGGACGGTTTTCCCAGGGAGAAGAGGAGGGGGTGTTGCCCTCTGGTCATTGCCACAGAGGGCAATACCCCCTCCTCTTCTCCCTTGCCTGTATTTCCTAAGGAGATTGTGGCCATCTATTCCTATACTCCAGTTGTAAGACATCCCACCACATCTCAGGGATGCCAATAACATCATAGCCCTGTAGACATGCACATAGCTCTAACTCTCTTGTTTGTTCCCCATGCTCTGTGCACTTGCATAGAGGCATTTAAGTGGGGCCCCTATTTAGACTGACTTCCTGGCTGGAGTATCTCCTAGTTGGAATCCATTCTCTTGTACCTCTCATGCTCTCTTACTGGCCTGTGTTCCCTCTTTGGGACCAGGGCATCTCTTTCTAGCACTGGCCTTCAAATGGGATGAATTGAAGATCCCGTCCTCTGGAAACTTTAGTTTAAAGCCCTTCTTACTAAATTAGCAAGCCTACGGCCAAAGATGTTCTGCCCTTTCTCTGACAGATGGACCCTATCAGCCCCCAAGAGACCGGGTTTTTCAAAGCGAGTCCCATGGTCCAAGTAGTCAAAGCCTCCTGTAGCCATTTCTTGATTTTCACAATTCAGTTGGCCCTTTCAGGCCCCTTTCCCTTTGTTCGAGAGGACTGATGAAGAGACAACCCGGACCCCCGAGCCCTTCACCACTGCTCCTAGGGCTCTGTAGTCCCTCTTGATACTCTTGAGGTTGATTATGGTCGTATCACTGGTGTCCACGTGAAACAGCAGTAACGGATAGTAGTTGGTGAGATGTACCAGGTTTGGAAGCCATTCTGTGACATCCTTGATGCAAGCCCCAGGTAAGCAGCAAACCTCTTCAGATAATGGGTCAGCAAATGGGCACATCTGTACCCTTCAGAAGAGTCACCCACTACTATCACCCATCTCTTTTTCTTGATGACAGGCTGTCTATTTTTAAGAAGATAGATGATTCTTAAGCAGTCTTTGACAGGGTGTTCTTAACTGTAGTTAATAAATTACATCTTACTACACTAGTATATATGACACTTTACCATTTATGTAGGCAAGGTTTCACGCAATTATGTGAAGGCTTGCTCTTTAGAGTCAAAGCATCATGACATAAGTGAAATCGTTTGATGTTTCAGCAAGAACAGAAATTTTCCTATTTCAGTTGAAACACAAATGATGTTTTTTAAATATATCAAAAGAATATTTCTACAGTTAATACTTGATTTTTTTTTCCCTTTATTTTTAGCCAGAAGAATGGATATGAGAAAGCCAGATGACATAGCTTTCAGCTCATAAAATATACTATAAGCACCACTTCTGTTTCTGTGGTTGCTATCTGTTCAGTGTTTTTTTACACAGATAGATCCCCTTCTAAAGTGTAAGCGTGACTCTACCTTTTTGACAAGTTATCTCTGTAACTTGCTGTTACTTTCACAAGAGTGATGTGTCCTGTATAGTGAGAACACGCTCTTGTTGCGTTTTTGGTGCTCTGACCAAATAGCTTTTAGATTTATCACCATTTCTAGAGTGGTTATAACAGAACTCCTACCAAATGTTCTGTACTTGGTATGATTCATAGTACCACTTTGTGGACATCCTTGTTTAAAAAAAATATAGAATGTGAAGCAATACAAAATTTACAAAACTTCCTTCCGGAATAATTTGTATTCATTTAGATTGGGTACTCTTGGGTTCAGAGTTAAGAGGGTGGGCTCACTTTTGTTTCTTTTAGTAGAAAATACATTCCACATTAGTTTACTTCATAAGTTTAAATATTTCATGTCACTAAGAAGGCAATCAAAATATAACCACATGAACAGCTCTTTAGATGTTACGGGCATGAAATTCACTGGAAAGTTTCTCACTACAGAAAGTAAAGGCAAAATCAGGATCAAAATAATAGGAATTATATTGGTACCAATATTGAGGTGTGCTGATAGTACACTTCCAGAAAATAACACATTTTGTACTTACTATTGACTCCTTGATTGCTGGTTATCACTACCACAAACAAAAGGTTAAAATTTTAGTTCAAGAAAACACAATATCCTTATTTAAGCAGGAACATCTGATTTATTCCTCTTTTTCCTCAGTCTTTGCTTATTCGGTGTGTATCTCTGTGTGTGCACATGACTCCTGCAGCAAATCAAAATGCATACGATCAAGAGGGGGATATGTCTCAAAGTCTATTTGAATCATTTTAAGTTTATTAAGCAGCTGTTTACAGTCTGTAGGCACTAGTGAACCTGTTGATATCCATGCTTATAAAATTATATAGGTCATGATTAAAATGGATATACTTTTGGGTTTCTGGTTTTACTGCTTGTGGCTAGCTTAAAATTGATGCAAAGCCTCTGAATCATTTCTTCCATTATTATTATGTCACTGACATAATTTAACAGAACTGTTAAATGTAATTTAAGAATCGAGTGATTTGCCCACTGGACTTCATTGTTCACAAATTTCACAATTTTTGACTTCCTTTCTTTTAAATTGTTCTCTAAGTTGTTTTCTATTCATATTAAAGTTTGAGTGGTTTTTGCCTTCTCCAAATGCCAATGCTTACTGTTAAAACATAGCTTTCCATGTCACATAAGTATCCCCTTAAAACCAGACACCTGTTACAGAAAGGCAATGCTAGGAAGACACAGATGTACCTGGGTCTAATGGTTATAACTCCCTCAGATCCCTGGTATGTGTGGCACATGCACTTACTGTTCCCCGATGCGATTTTAGCTGGGCAGCAGTGCAACACAACTTGCCTCCCTTTCACAAGCTACAGTTTTTCAACATACTTTTACTTCCTTATGTGCCTTAAACTGAGGTGTTTTTCTACATGGTAATACTTCCTTCCATTGTTGCTTTACCTTAGATAATAAAGTAAGGTAATGTACAAAGTTTAAATACAGTAATTTTACAGTCAAATATCCAGTACCTAAGTTAAAATGAAGGGTTTTTTTCTTCCATTACAGCTGTTTCGGCTGAGAAAGTTGCCTTGGTAAAATATCATCCTTTTATACATGAATGACAGAATAGTCTCAGCAATTTCAAAGTTAGTATGTCTGCCAGACAGGAGCCATTAAGCACTCTAGAAGTCTGAGAGCAAACTAAGGGAAATGTTCTTTATAGCCTTTCTGATTACAAGGATTAACTGCATGCATCCTTTCCTTTATCTCCTCCAGTCATACTGCCTTGATGTGTGTGGTACGGATTAGCAAAGCAGCAGAGTCTCAGAGGAACTGTGCTTTGCTGGTCTTAGGTGAAACATGTATGTGGTCTTTGCTGTTGTTATCTTTCCTCTCATTTGTATTGAGGTGAAATGAAGCACCTGAGTGGTCTCTGATTACCTGATGCCTGATGGAAAAAAGCTGCTCTTGCTTCATGATAGGTGATCCCATTGCTATGGGGATTTTTTTGTTTTGTTTGGTTGGTTTTTTTGGTCTGTCTCTGGGAGAAGTGGGAAAAATCCAAGCTATGACAATATATGTAGCTTCCTTGTAAAGACTAGTCCAAAGCAGTCCTGAGAGCTGTGAGTACATCTGTGATGAAATGAACCGTCCCGAGACACTCCTAAACTTTTTTAAAGAGTTGAAAAATGGGAAGTTACACTAGGTAACTGTTATACTAAAAGGAGATCTAATTATTTATATTGTATAAATAATAGAAAGCAAATGATAAATACAATAGATGACATAGTAAATGTTAATCATATAAATGTCTGATGGGGTTGTTTAAAGGAATAATAAATTATCAATGGTAATTTTAGTTAAAAACCACATAGAGATTCTCTGGTATGTCAGAGGAATAAAAAAGCTTCAGTCAGATGCAGATGTTACTAAATGTTGTTTATAAATAGTGATGCAGAGGCAAGTGGTTCAATAGCCAACCCTATTCTGGAGCAGGATGATAGCTCCATCATGTATGGTGTGGTAGGTAGATCACCAATTGTAGCTGTGAGGGTTTATCTACTAAAGTTAAGCATTTTCAAATGTACAGGTTCTGACACCACATACTTAAAGGAACTCAGTAAGCGTATCTTTTTCATTATTCCAAACTACATTTCGTCAGCCACAAGCCCCTGAGGATGTTAAAACAATACAGCTGGGTAATATTAAAAAATAACTTGCCAAAGAAACAGGTAACCCACCCCCAACCCAACAATCAATAAAGCCTGTGACCGACCAAGAAGAATGGAAAACGTACAATTGCTGAGAATATGATCCCAGTTTCCACCAGTGGACCTCCAAGCCAGAAAGTGTTTCCTCCTCCTCCACTCCTGTCTCCATCAGAACCCAGGAGATGTAGACTGAAGTCAAAACCCTCTGATTTCAAAGTAGGCTCCTTCATATGAAGATAATTCAGTGCTTCAAAAGGATGGCACTGAAAGTATGATACTGCTCCACTTTCTGAAACTTTAAAAAGGAGGCAAAATATTTCCTAAACACATGTTTTTTGTACCGGCCTAGATTGTTACAGCATTTTTTTTTTTTTACTTTAAAATCCGTGTGTTTAGGAACATTATTTTCTCTCCGTTTTTTTTGTTTATGTGTTTTGGTTTTTTTTAAAGATCTACTGGTAAATTCTGTACTACTCTCACCATGTTTTTAGCAATTGCAGCTACACAACTAAACAGAAAGTAGATTTGAATCTCCTGCTTCAGCTGAATCTTCAGTGTCAACACATTGCCTAGGAGGATCTGGAGTAATTTACACATTCTATTTATTTACGTATTTACTCACCTGAACCTTCCAAATTTGGTCAGGTGCCAGGGTAAGCTATGAGGGTTGTATTCTTGTTGTTAAGTAATACTGAGAAACCTCTGATTGGTGTCCTATAAGGACAGGCTCAGGGTCACATCAAGTGTCATGAGCATCTGGGAAGCTGACTTCCCTAGGTTTGGCTGACAGGGGCTTTATTTTTGAAACTGAAGGCAGTGGGCCTTCCTTGACGACTTCTGGATGTTTTATTTCCTTGCATTAAGCATTAGTCTCTTGTTTGTTGCCTGAAAAAAATCTGTTTATTCATCTAAGTGTGAAACTTCTGCATAAATCAAGTGACAGGGCTCAGCATAGGTGTGTCTGCAGGAAATTATGATGATTCATGACAGTGGTTACCCAGGTTCTGAACACACGTGCATCACTCTGAAGCTTTAGATTTACTTGTACTCTACCATGAAAGTGATACAGAAATGAAGAATTTGTACATTTTGTTGTTTAGTAAGTTGTAAATCAGCAAGGAACTGAAGGCCAGAGTCTAGCTGTAGATAATGCAATGTCTTCCTCTTTGTTTAAGCTCTGTGAACATGACATGAAATTGAAGTTTTCTTTCTGTCTTTTGTTTTAGTCATTTACATTTTTATTAGTTGGCTGTTTTTCTACTCCTATTTCAGTCATCTTTATTACCCTCCTGTATAGACAACTAGACCAAAATTGCTATCAGTAAGAAAATTTGCTGCTCAAGAACATTCTTTCAAATACTCCTATTAATATTCTTAGACAACAAAGAAAAATGACTCCCTGAAACAAAGTCATGTAATTTCTTGCGTTTTGTAGAAAAACCAGTACTGAACCACCTTTGATTCTAAGGCCTCAGTTTTTAACTTGGCTGTAGTGTGTGCATGGGAAGGCGTTGAGAAATATTTATTGTTGAAGAGACAAGAAAATATAGGAAGAGCTGCGATCTAGTGCAAGAGTAGAGAATATGAATCATTGAGGTCTAGTTGGTTTGGTGTTTTTTTTTCCCCAATCTAGTATGAAATAAGAAAATTCAGACAGTGTGAGTGACAGGATTCCAGGTAGTTCTGTAAAAATTACTGTGGCTTGAAGAATGCATGGAAATACTCCGTGAATATTTATATATCTCATTTGACACAGGATAGAAGGCTATCCCGGAATGACTTCACATCATTTACTGTTTATTGAGACATTGTTCCAATTAAGAAAGGTGCATACAAAAGATGGCATTGTCATTATAACAGAATATTGTCCTTTCTCATTGCTTTTATTATTTTTTTCTGTTGAAGGTGGTATTTGACATACTAAATTATGCAACTGATCTTTAGATGATATGATCAAGTGTTTTGTAAAAATATATCTGCCAACTGTACACAAGCTACTTTACCTTGCATGTTTGATTCAGATATATTTTGATTTAGGTAGAGCTAAGAGTAAATGCTTGACTGCATAAAGTCTAATTGACTGATGCATGTATTTATATTCCTGGTTCACTGATCAAGGGCAGTTAATTACTAAAACCAAAGTCCTGCCTAATTTGAGTCTGAGAGTCTAAACCATGTTGTGACAGCAAGCATGGCCCTTTGCTGTGCCTCAGTATGTGGCTGGAGCTGTCAAGTTTATAGCCAGGGTGCAGGGAGTTGGAGACCCTCAGTAAAGATGTATACTCTAACCAGAAGAGAAACAAATTTTTCAGTCATTTTCAAAGAAAGCTAACATAAGAGGGAAGCTAGGATTTGTCTGAAGTGTGGGGGTTTCTTCGTCTGTGAAATATATAGCACACCTGGTGCATCAGTGGCTTGGCTAGTAAACTTTTTTAATAGTAGATAAAGACATCTCTTATGACACCAATACTACTATTGATGAGGTTGATGGGAAGGATACCACTGTGGAATCACAGTACGAGGACTGTTTCGGTAATGTTTGATTCAGGAGCTTATATGATTGTAGTTCTGTTACAATTGTTAGTGGTATAAATTTGGTTTTGGGGCTCATAGATGAGTGGAACCCATTCTGCAAAGCAGTTGTCTTTATGAGGACATCTCATCACTGGCACAATGGTTGCTCCTGTGACACTCTGCTGAACTTGTTGGGGGGGGTGGTGGAAATCAGAGCTTTGCTGTACTGAGCTCCATCAGAAGATTGCCTTGTACTCTTCACAAGCAGCTTTAATTTTGAGAAAAAGTCTGTTAAAACTAGAGAAGGTGAATAAACATTTAAGCACCAAAAAAACTAATCCAGAGGAAATATGTGTTAAACAAATATTAAGGACCCAATGAAACTTGGGAAATGTGGGGATAAGACTGTTGCATGAAGTGTGTGTGTGGGGGGAATTTAAGAGAAAAGTCCCCTTGAGTTCTAGCTGGTCCTCAGAGATTAGAGGGGCTAGGGGTGGCTGGACTGATCTCTTAATAGGTACACCTATTAAGATATGTTACTATAGGTTTGACTCCAGACCACACTTAGGTCCGGTTAGTAGTCAAGATTCATGAATAGCTTATTCACTGTGTCCGTAGGTCCAACACCAGATTCATGGACAGCCTGTAGGCTGTAGGTCTGGTTCCCGGAAAGAGAGCAGTTGGATGCATGAATAGCACAGCTTTCTCATGATTATGGGTCCAACCCCAGATGCAGGAACAGCCTATTACGCTGTAGGTCTGGTTGCATTCACTAGAAGCAATCGGATTCATGAATAACACGGTTTATTTACACTTGCAACATACACAGATTCTTTAAGATTGCTGGTGATATATACACTAAGCTGCAGAAATCATTACATAGCTCAAAATACAAGTAATTTCCCGGGGGTGGGCAAACAGACAAACAAACAGACACTCAGCATAGGCAAGGCACAAGTCTTACCAAAAGTCATCCCTTTGGGGGTGTGGGTGTGGGGTGAGGAGGACAAACTCGTCTGTCTATCTCTAGGATTCTCATCCCACACTAATAGGTCTGAAATAGGGCCAACATTTATACTTCAGTTTCTTAATGTGTACAGTTTTCTATCAATGTGTAAAGTGTGGGGATGTGACTGTAGGGAAACCTTTAAGTGTGCTTGTCAGATATACAGAATACCTCTTGATGAGATTTCCAGCCTTGATTGCTTCTGCCGGGAACAGGCTATTGTTACATTCCCTTCTGCCGGGAGCAGTTAACTACTCAGATAAACCAGAGAAGGGGAGTCTGGACCACACTTGGTCTCACTCCACGTTCAGTGTCAGCACTACATGGACTACAGGATCTCCACCCTGCCTCAGTGTCTGCTTTAGACACTAGACACTTATCAACAGTGATGGGTTTCGATGGTTTGTGCTTTCTGCTTCCAAATGTTTTGTGCTTTCAGATTCCAACGAAGACTCAGCCAAACAATTCTCATTTTTGTGCTGAAGTATTATACCTTATTTAGTGTGCAAAGTTTCCATCCCTAATAGACCATAACAGCTGCAATATCAAACCTTTAATGAGGTAAGGACAGTTTTAGCCTTGACTGTAAATGATTCTTACTTCATGCACCCCTGTATCAGCTAGATTCATGCATCCTTTCATATAAAAGAGGTTCAGAGAGCAGAAAAAAAACTGAAAAAGAACAAATTATAAAATGTACATACTAGCAGGACTTAAAATTTTATCCTCAACTGTTTCGCTAGCATTATGGCTGCTGGAAAATTACATTTGAGCACTCTCACTGCACGAGTGGATTTGATGAAACAGAATTTTTGTATGAAAATAGGTGCTTTCCCCAGGAGGAGAGACTGACCTACAAAGGACAGCTAAAGAATAAGGCACACAAATTTCCCTGGAAAAGCTATGTGCATTTTTTTCAAACTTTGACCAAAACCTGTAGATTTTTTTTTTTTTTTTTTTTATTCTCTTCATCCATGTGTATAATCCAACATTTTGGTTATGGCCATCACCTACAAACTGAATTTATAGATTCATTGCAAGACTTAAGAACAATACGTAAGAATGTCTATGCTTTTTCAGAAACCAGATAGCAATGAATTTCATCGTGAGTGCTGTGCACAATATTTTGTGCATTGCTCAAAGAGGCTGTTGGAGGGCAGATCAGATTTGATAGTGAAAGGCTGGAAATGCTCTGAGTGAGGAAGATATCCATCATGCGGATAAAGTTCTGGGTATGTGTATTGGTCTGACTTAATAAATGGTGCCAGACTATGGAATTTGCTCCTTCAGGAGCTGTGATTTGTTACAGACTTCATTTTGCTTCAATACAAATGTATGGGGAAATTGTCTCAACCTTTCCTAATAACTCAGTGATTATTTTGTTAGATGAGTAAGAAAAGCTAGCACCTCCCTGGTTTTAAATGGGCTTTGACCCAGCAAATCAGCTTTGATCCAAAGACCATTTGAACACAGAAATGCGGCTATAATTAATCTCATAGTCTTATTTTTGTCTTATCTGCTTTCCCATCAGAGATATTTCTGGAAAGTTTTTTTTACTCTTCTTGAAGACAGTCGTATCCTTCCAGCATTCTTTTGCAGAAAAGCCAGCAAAAATTTTCTCATGTCTCTACAAATAGCAGGAATTTCTCCTTTAGGAATAGTTGTAGTAACAAGTTTAAAGGTATTAATCTCAGAAGCTGACATTATGGTTAATGACAGTCAGGAATCATGGAATGGCTGTTGATGCTGTAAAGACAAGCGAATTTGGCTATTTACTGTCAAGGCCCACCTCTGCAATAATACGCTTAACAGGCAATATTTACTGCTTACTGAATTAAAGACTTCACTTTTTTTTAAATTAGAGAGAAAAATAGCAAGTGTTTTTTGCTCACTGTATATAACTTAAAATTGAAAAGTCACAGATTGTAGAGTCATTCTAGTTGAGGGTAAGTGGTCTTTACTTCTGGGAGGTAGATTAATCTTGATGATTTCATGAGGTTTCTTACTTTCATGGTCACAGTTTCTAGATGCTGACAGCAAGAGAGCATTCAATCAGTTGAACGTGAAGTTGAATTGAAAAAAAACAAAAACAAACCACATACATATTCTTTTGCAATGCGTAATTAACCTCAATCATGCATCATCCCAAGATATCATTGCAGAGAAATGGTAAACAGGAGTACAAAGTCCTAAGTTATTACACCTCTCTTCACAGTATTTACAATTGCATTAGAAGTGGGAATTGTAGAAGGGATGCAAGTGGTCATACTTTCTGTTGTATACAAGATGGGAAGATGAAATAAAATTGATTAATTTCAAATTTTCTTTTCTTAGAATACCATACGTTGTTCTGTATAAGAGAAATAATGCTCAGGGTTTGAGTGCCAAATTCTGCACTGCTTAATTGAGCAATGGCTTTTGCCATATAAAGGTCTATGAAATTCAGCTGACTTATGTTACACTTTTTTTTTTGTGCAATGCTGCGTGCTGTAAGTAGGATGCAGGAGTACAACAATGCGAGTCCTGAAAAATTCATCTATTTTCATGGGCAGGAAATCATATCTCACCCATTGTTAACCAGCAAACAGCCGCTCCTGTTCAGTATTCTAATCACTGCTGAATAGTCCAACACATCTTTAAGCAGCCATTTTAGCATGTTGGATTTAAAAGACTGTGTTGCTGATGGAGCAATTGCACAGCTGGCTGGCTGTACTTTCATCACTAAAGTAGTTGGAGCACAGCTGTGGTGAAGTAAAACATGCGAAAATACTGACTTTTAAGGTTAGTCCGTTTTGTGATAGAATGAAGAACATGTTCCCATAAGTTTAGGGACACAGAGATTTGTACTGCTGCAGTATTGAACAGTACTAGAGTACATGGAAGATCTAAATAAATTTTCTGTGACGAATACTTTCAAACAATCTTTTCTGAATGTTGCTAATTTCCATGACAGAAATGAGCAAATTTAAAGATGTCTTGTCTGTGCTATGGATAGTGTACATGTAAGTACTGCACATGCTGAGTACTAAATTCCACCAAAGACGTTAGTCCATTGCTTCTTGGTGAGATGCTTCGCATTAATGTTAACACACACTACTGAGAGAAGGATTATTGTTGTGGTGAGGAAACAGTGCAGACAAATTGGACAGGGGAAGAATAAATATTTAGCCCAAGGCTTACTGTAAAGAAAAAAAAATGAGTGAAAATTGAGTCAACTGTTTCTTAATGTGCCATGTAGTAATAGAATATACAATCTTTTTAGGCTTAAATAACTTTATGTTTTCCAAAGCATGTAATAGTTTTGATTATTTTAATGTTTTTCCAGTGTTTTAGCTAACTAGATTGGTATAATCTTCTTAAATCCCTCAGGGCTGTTACATCAACTTATTGACTATTCCATGAAGCAGTCAGGGAATGTGTGAAAATGTACTCAGATTTTGGAACAGAGAGAAACTCCCACTGTAATTTCAGAAATGCTCTTTGGATCTTGTGAACTGTTCTTGAGACTAAACAAAGTCTTTTGGGGCTTTTGCAGTCTCGTATCATACTTGGGATTAACTTTTTTTTATTGTTATAGGTGACCTGAAAGGAATAGAAATGCAAGGAAGTCTGTCAGTGACGTATGCATCATTGTGTTGAGGATGGTGTGACACTGAAATCTGGTTAGAAAGCAGAAAAGTGCCCTGAAGGGTTCTGAACATGTAATAAAATAAATATTTTTATAGTAGAGAAAAAGCAAAAGTTTGTGGTGTTCTTTTATGCTTCTGTAGGAGTACTTCAGCTATAGAAAAAAAATTGCTCAGGTTCTGTGGTTATTAGCCCAGGGAGAGTGGTCAATCAGCTTGACTCACTTGAACTACTCACTGCAGTCCCAATTACAGTAGTTGCCAGTGTTGTTCCCCATACTTTGGGGACACAAAAGAGCTTTGTTTTAAAATTCATTGGATTTATTTTCAGAATATTCCCTTCTTGCATTTGGTTGAGTAGATAGTGGAAAACACTGTGTACACACAAATACTGAGGTGCAAAGGCCTCCACAGAACCATGTCCACCAAATGCTTCTGTAAATTTTCATGTGGGGCATTGTCTTTCCTAGCTGTATCAATATAAAATGAAATTATCTTTCACAAATAAAGCAACTGGTTACTGTGAGAGGTATAGTGAGAACAGAGCCAGCCAGACAGCAGAGGAGAAAGAGGAATTTCAGGAGGATCAAGAAAAGTGTTCAAAGTGAGGAGAAAATGAAGTGTACTTCCAGGGCAGGAATACATTTTAGCTATTTGATTAAACATTTGGCTTTCTACTGCTTGATTTTTCATCAATAACTCAAAATCCCCTGCTCCTGTTGAAGACTAGAGACTCAGCAAGTGCCTTTTTTATTTTGGCCTGTTCAGGCACTTGTCCTTCTGCCTGTGGCTGCCCAGTGCAGCAGACTTGGAAATGCTCCTCTTCCCATGGTGGTGCTGAACATGTGGCTCTGGATCCTGCTTTTGAAACCTGCTCAAGCAAGAGACAGGAGACTTGTTTTACTACCTGGCAGTGCAGAAGGAATGAAAGAGTTTGTCATTTATTATTAGCTATTGTCATCACAAAAATTAACTGCAACAGTCACCAAAACTCTGGTCTTCTGGTTAGATAAGAACAACACCCTTCTTGGCCTTTTATAAGAGAAGCCCTGTGTGAGATACCGATGGATTTGGTTCATTTATGCATAGCTTCATGCCATAACAAAGCACTGGGCTGTGTTGAGTAGCGTTTATAAGGCTTTGAGATCCTGTCATGAATGTAACTGGGTAAACATTAACAGTGTTTCTGAAAGAGCCAAATATTTCCACTTGTTAATGGATGGCGTTCTGTGCTTTCAAGTCCCTTGAAAACAGAACTGGAATAAATATTGGCATGATTAGGGTGAGGCATCTTTGACAAGTGCAGCAAGGAACCACCCTAAACATAACTAAGATTTTATAAGTTCACATGGTGAATATATCAGAAGGTGGGATGACATTAGCAGTACAGCACCTCTCTGCATGACTTTGCAGGAGAGATGGTAAACAAAGTGTAACCTGTGCCTCTATTTACATTCATATGCAAATATTTTCCCTTTATATGTATTACTTGCTAGTATTTACTAAAACAAATATATAGATTTAGTAAACTTGGTCCCTAATCTGTTTCTGTTGATCATCTGTAGGCAAATAAGTCTTTTTTGTAGACATATGCAGATTAAATAATAAAACTGAACAGTATCTGATGCCAGATAGTTTCACTGTTGGAGTGATATGGGTATATTAGTCCTGGTGATTCAGTGCTATTAGCTCTATTTGTTTATAAAGTCATAATTACTAAGAAGTAAGAATAAAAGTATTCAAACCCTGAATTATTGGAGGTAGGAAAATATATCATTACTGTAGATGGTGAGAGGTTAATATTTGTAGTAGGGCAAGTCTACATATATTGCAGGAAAAAGAAAATTTGTCCCCAGAGATAGAAAACTCTCTAATAGATCCATTCTTTAAATTTTCCAGTGACTATGAAAAGTAGATGAAGTAAAATTCGTAAGAATCTTCCTGCTATTCAGATGAAATAAAGCTCATAATAAAATGTGTTTGACACATCACTGGCTGAAAGATGTCCAAGAGCTTCAGCCCCATCTTTGTCAATGTAGTAGGATTTAATGTCTTATTCCTTGTTTCTAAGTAGTTTTTCCTTCTTCATTATATCATAAAAATACTTTTTTTCAACAACCAAAAATTTTAAATGGTATTTGAACTTAAGATGATAAGAAGCTTTTGTTTTGCATAAAGACACAATTCTAAAAGAACTATTTTTCTTACAGATTTTAATAATCATTCCAGGAATATAAGAATCTCTTTATGAACAAATGCTTAAGATCTTTAGCTAATTATATACACTTGAGTTTTATAATGTAAACCCTACTAAAATACACGGACTTTTTTTCTAGTTTGAAATTCATCGGTGTGTCTAAGCGGGCATTTATTTACAATGAAGGCAACTTATGCTTTATTATTCTCAGAAACCTTATTAGTTGACTATGTCAAACTATTGCAAGAGTTGGCAGAATAAGTGGAGGTAATGATCTCTGGAAATGACCTTGAATTATGAAGCCATAAATAGACCATAAATGCCATTTTTGAAATATGACATGAAGTTTTATTCTCATTATACAGAATGCATGTAACTCCCAGGAAAAATGATTCAAACAGAGATGCTACATTCCTAGCCTATACTAGCCTTACCATGAGAACAGGATGGGAAATTAATGATAGTTTCTTCAGCTGTGTCTTAATCAGATATGTGACAAACTGATTTATATGTGGAACGCTTAAAATGCTGACGTGTTCCACTTATCACTTGAACTGCCAACATTTCATATTTTCACATGTAATGTTTTCACATAAACTAGTAACATTTTCAGTAATCCCCATTGAATCTCTTTAATTGCTATGTGGAAGAAAAATAAAAATGTTACTTCAGAAAGAACTGATAAAGCACTACTGTTCGGTTCGGGTTTGAATCTTTCCAGCTAGGAACAATGAAATTTGTTTAATGACCATGTAACTGGCCTGTGTCCTGGTAACAAACAGTACTTGGCAGGAAAACGCTGCCATTATCATAGCAATGTGTGGTACACAAAGGCTGTCCCTTCTTGGCTGCTTTTTGAAGCCCTCAGAAGAGCTATAAGTAGTAACTCTTCCTTTTGCTTTTGCTGCTAGGTCTATGCAACCTCAGGCCATGGATATTTCCATGTCCTTTTCTTGACTTGTCCTATAATTTAAGGTAAAACAGAGGTACTTGAATTCATTTCAATGACTGCACAAAACTTGAGGCACCTCAACAAGGCTACAAGGAAGGCTGCATGTAAGTAAGGCGTGAACAAGAACAGGAGAAAGGGGAATTTCAGTCTGCTTCAGTTTGCTTTCTGGACAGGAAATGTGGGAAGGAAACTGGCTCATGAGAATTCAAATGCAGTCTATAGCAGTATTTTCATGGAAACCAACAAAAAGTGCTGGCTTTGGGTGTCACAGTTCCTCAAAAATTACTGAAAGTGGTGTGATACAAAGTATTGCAATTTTATGTGCTTAATTTTTTTGTATGGGAATGGGCACACATTCCTCAGCAATTTATTTCTTATATCCTTTCTTGAGTTCAACACTATGATATCTGAAATTATTCCAGTAATCTTCAACTATACTAGCACAGTTAATGATTTCCTGCTTTAGGTAGATACAAATAAAGACTTGTTGACAATTAGAAGTATCAATTACCTCAATCTTAATATAGTTCTCACTTAAAATGTAGATTTCAGCACCCAGTGACTTCTTTCTTACCAACAGTGCTGTAATCTCTTCCTTGCAGCTCATGTGTGTCCGTGTATAGAAATACAATATAAGCCTTCAGTAACAAAGAAGTGAAGAAATGTAAATGTGAATAGATGGCTTGAATCATACTCTACTTTGAGCATAGCTGCAGCAGTCTGCTTTTATGCAGCAGGCTTTGATTATAACTCTAATTTCATCTTCATATATTCTCCCTCCTATATTAATGTGTCAATTTAAGTACTCTTTATTCTTGTCCTACATTTGATTAAAAAAGAAAAAAATCAAAACATCTGGGCTACATAATTTTAGAATAGGCTCCATTAGTAATAGTGACCTTGGTCGACCTTATTTTTTGTTTTAAAAATGTGCATGCTGTATCGTTGAGTGAGCTAAAGACCTATTTTCTGAAAGAACAGAAAAATGAGAATGTAATGTTAGTGAAAGGAGAGTGAGCCTAATTTGCAATCAGTGTGTAACAAGCAGTCACAGAAGATGGCCAGGAGAACAGATGGAATGCACAATCCAGCAGTTGTGCCTAGTGACATTCAATATTTTAAAACTTTTCTGTGAGTAGTATGGATTGACTGTCTTCACTTACCCATATTTCCCCTCACCTTGCAATATATTGCCTGTAGGAAATGACATGTGGTTCAGAGTAGTGATGAGACCATATAGGAGAGAATTCAGATGGGAAATTCAGATGGGAATTGGCTGATGTAGTTGCCAAGTCACTCTTCGTGATATTTAAAAAGTTATGACAGTCAAGTGAAGCCTCTTGTGACTGGAAAAAGGGAAACATCACACCCATTTTTAAAAAGGGTGGAAGGGAGGACTGTGGGAACTATTGACTTGCCAGCCTTACCTCTGTGCCTGGGAAGATCATGGAACACATCCTAGAAGCTATGCTAAGGCTCATGGAGGACAGCAGGTGGTTTCAGACAGCCAGCATGGCTTTACCAAGGCCAAGTTCTGCCTGACCAACCTAGTGACCTTCTATGATAGAGTGACTACATCAGTGGACAAGGGAAGAGCTATGGATGTTTACCATGGATATTTACTCAGGGGAAATCTTGCTTGACTAATCTGATATCCTTCTGCAAAGGCATGACTAAATGGGTAGATGAAGGGAGACCAGAGGATGTCATATACTTTGACTTGTAAGGCTTTTGATACTGTCTTCCATAACATCTTCATAGAAAAACTCAAGAAATGGGGGATAGATGATTGGACTGTAAGGTGGCTTGGAAGCTGGCTCAACAACAGGGTTCAGAGGGTTGTGATCAGTGGTGCAGAGACAAGTGTGAGGCCTGTGGCCAGTGGTATTCCCCAGGGATCAGTACTGGGTCCAGTTCTGTTCAATATCTTCATCAGTGACCTGGATGAGGGGATAGAGTGTACCTTCAGCAAGTTCACTGATTATATGAGACTGGGAGGAGTGGCTGATTGATACACCAGAAGGCTGCACTGCCATTCAGTGAGACCTGGACAGACTGGAGGGGCTGGCAAAGGTGAACCTCATGAAGTTCAGTAAGGACAAGTGTAGAGTCCTGCATCTAGGGAGGAATAACACCAGGCACCGATACAGGTGCAGGTTGACCTGCTGGAAAGTAACTCCATGAAGAAAGACCTTGGAGTCCTAGTGAACAGTAAGTTGTCCATGGGACAGCAATGTACCCTTGTGGCCAAGAGGGCCAGTGGGATCCTGGAGTGCATTAAGAAAACTGTGCCCAGCAGGTCTACGGAGGTTTTCCTCCCCCTCTGCTCTGCCCTGATGAGACCACACCTGAAACACTGTATCCAGTTTCGGGCTCCTCAAATCAAGAGAGACAGGGATCTACTGGAGAGAGTCCAACAGGGAGCTACAAGGATGATTAAGGGACTTGAACATCTCTTCTATGAAGAAAGGCTGAGACAACCGGACTGTTTAGTCTTAATAAGAGAAGGCTGAGAGGGGATCTTATTAATGTCAATAAATATCTGAGGGGTGAGTGTCAAGTGAAAGAGGCCACTCTATTTTCTGTGGTGCCCAGTAATAGGACAAGAAATAGCAGGTATAAGCTAGAACATAAGAGGTTCCACCTCAACATGAGGAGGAACTTCTTTACTGTGAAGGTGATGCAGCATTGGAACAGGCTGCCCAGAGAGGTTGTGGAGTCTCCTCCTTTGGAGACTTTCAAAACCCACCTCGATGTGTTCCTGCGTGGCCTGCCCTAGGTGATTCTGCTTTGGCACAGGGGTTGGACTGGATGATCTCTAGAGGTCCCTTCCAATGCTCTAACATTTTATGATTCTATGTCATCTATCTGGACTTCTGTAAGGCCTTTGACACAGTCCCCCACAATGTCCTTCTCTCTAAATTGGAGTGATAGGGATTTGATGGGTGGGCTGTTCAGCGGATGAGTAACTGGTTGGATGGTTGCATCCAGAGGGACCTGGTTAGGGTTCAACGTCCAGATGGAGATTGGTGACAAGTGGTGTCCCTCCAGGATCCATACTGGGACCAGTGATGTTCAATATCTTCATCAATGATATAATGGGATCGAGTGCACCTTCAGTAAGTTTGCAGATGAGATCAAGCTGAGTGGTGCAGCTGACACACCCAAAGGATGGGATGTCACCCAGAGGGACCTAGACAAGCTTGAGAAGTGAGATCATGGGGTCCTCACATGAGGTTCAACAAGGTCAAGTGCAGGGGCCTGCACATGGGTTGGGGCAACTCATAGTATCAGTACAGTCTGGGTGATGAAAGGATTGAGGGCATCTCTGTGCAGAAGGACTCGAGACTGCTAGTAGATGAAAAGTTGGACATGAGCTGACAATGTGCACTCGCATCCCAGAAAGTCAACTGTATCCTAGGCTGTACCAAAATAAGTGCGGCCAGCAGGTTGAGTGAGGTGATTCTGCTGCTCCGCTCTGGTGAGACCCTACCTGGAGTACTGTGTCCAGCTTTAGAGTCCTCAGCGTAAGAAAGACATGGACCTGTTGGAGTGGGTCCAGAGGAGGGCCACAAAAGAAAAGCTGAGAGAGTTGAGGCTATACAGCCTGGAGAAGAGAATGCTCCGGAGAGACCTTATTGCGGCCTTTCAGTACTTAAAGGGGGGCTGTAAGAAAGGTGAGAATAGTTTTTTTAGCAGGCCCATTGCAATAGAACAGAGTGATGGTTTTAAATGGAAAGATTTAAACTAGATATAAGGAAGAATTTTTTTACTCTGTGGGTCGTGAAACACGGGAACAAGTTGCCCAGAGAGATGGCAGGTGCCCCATCCCTGGAAGTATTCAAGATTAGGTTGGATGGGGCTTTGAGCAACCTCATCCAGTTAAAGATGCTCACTGAAGAGGGATTGGGTTAGATGACCTTCAAAGGTCCCTTCTAACACATAGCTGTTCTATGATTCTGCAGGTAAAGTGTGAGCCAAACCTGCATGACTCTGCTGCTCCTGTATGGGAAAAGTTATACTGGGGCATACAGTCTGCTCAGTCTTTTTATAATTCCTGAATTAGACCCCTGAAATCCTGAGCTTCCCGTTCCAGCATGCCACAACTACAAAAGGTACTTCGTATTCAAATGCAAATTATTGCTTTTCTGTTCCTCAGAAAATAAATACTATCCCCAAATGTGGATAGTACATTTGGTGGGAGGCACATCTTCAGAAGGAATGATCAAGATTTTCTCTGACAGTGGTTATAGAGGAACGGTTGAGGGTTTTATTTCTGTTTTCCTCCTCAGATGTACAGGGCTTAGAAATAAGAGACAAACACAAAATCCAAAACAAATGCTAGGTCCACACTTACCTAAACACACAGCTTCTGTTATTGGTTGCTGTGGTTTGTGGACTCTTCTAGGCAGCAGGACACTAAAACATGTTTGGTTACTGACTTCTGGGAGACCTTCATGCATTTAAAAAGTTCTGCCTTTTTTCCTGTTTGAGTAATTTTAACCTTAGCAAGAAATTAGTCCATTAATAAATGAATAGGAGTAAATTAATTATGTATTGAAAATGGCAAAGATTGAGATTCCCTGCAAAATTTCACACATAAATTGGAAAGAAGGTAAGGTCATACAGGAATTATTTCAGGAGAGGACAAGTGAGCCAAGTGAGGAAACAAAGTAGCTGCGCCTGAGGGAGTTGCTACTCTGGAGAATTTACGGCATGCAGTTTTAGGGGGAACGCTTAATCAAATACATGTATTCTGAGCTATTTTTGAGGAGCCCTCAGGGGCAACTTCGGATGTGGACTGTACGTTAGCTGCTCACTTTGATCTCTTCCTCTGCCTCTATGCCTGCATCTCTTGTGTCCTGCTCTGGGAGTGAGTGCACCAGACATTGCCTGCATGTGGCACTGGGATCCCACAGTAAGAGCGTGGAAGTGTCTCTGCAGCCAGGAAAAGGTGCAACAGCCCATGTCACTTGATTTAAAGAGGGAGAAAACACATTCAGCTGTACTGATTCGTGAGCTGGGAGTAGAGGGGAAAGGAGGGGGTGGGGTGCAGAAAAGAGTCACAGGACTTTCTTATATTTAACTTCTGCTTCTAGGAGTATAATAGAATACTTGGGAAAAATGTTGCTTTAAACTCGCAAAACCACTTTGAACAGTATCGTGATTCATATAAAAGTTTTTATCGGGCATGTTTTTAATTATTCTCTTATGTAGAAAGTACAATAGAAATCAGTGGCTGTACAAATTGCAGCAGATGAAATGTCTTTTGGATTTCATTTCACAGTTTTATCTCATCCTATGAAATCAGCTGACTAAAATTAATTCACAAATACTTGAACAAAAGTAGTACTGCTTGTTCCAAAAAAAGGCTTGAAAGTCTACCAGATGTATTAAAAATAACAATATGTCAAACAAGCTAGGAGATATTTAATGAGCTGTCTTAGGGCCTAATAATTTAGAAGTTAAAGTAATTTTTTTTTTCATTCTTTTTTTTTTTTTTTAATGGAAAAAGTAAAGCATATCTATGAGTTTCAAACAGGCAAAGTAAATGGTGGAGAAAATATTGATTTAGAGACTGGATATACAGGCAAAAAAAATGAGAGCCAGTGCCAAAAGATGCCTGTTAAATTGGATGAAATAATTCTGTAGCTACTGTAGACATGCTAAAACATAACTCACCCCTCTCAAGAGTGTCTTTAAGAAGGAATAAAGTGCACATGGGAATACTTCATGAATGAGAGTCTGTCCAGAAACAGGCTTCTCTGTATGCAGTTTTGGCCTTACGGATTGTGTCATTTATTATGTTAATTCCACAGGATTTAGAGAGCTTTTTCCTAGAAATTGAGCACTTTGGAAAAATATCTTTAGGGGAAAGTGAAGTTTTCCTCCTTTGAACAGTCTTGTCTAAAGATTTCGTCATGGAATCTGTCCTTATGTGGTTACAGATGAATCAGACTTTACTGGAGAGCGAATTACCAGATATATAATTGGCTTACAGGTGAAGAAAAGCAACAGAAATAGAAGGAGTGACATATGGAAAAAGATAAAATGGCGTTAAAAAATGCATAGCTTGGCTTCAAAAATGACTATGGCTCTGACGGGCTTAGATGATAGTTTGCAGCTATTGAAAAAGTGTGAAATAAAAAAGAGGAGAAGAAATTGTGTGATCCTTAGAGTATTTTTGTTTACACCAAGATTGAATTCAGCCATATGTTTTCTGTAGAGGTGGCTGTACATTCCTTTCAGCCTATATCTAGTAGGTATTTAATCAGACAGCTTGTGCTCTGTGGACGAAGAGGATATACAGACCTAATATTTCACTAGCTCTTTGCCGTCCTTAACTCTATCCAGATCACATCTTTATAGGACTGAGAAGATCACTATCTTCATTTCACAGATAGGGTAGGCTTCCAGTGTGACTGCAGGAGCATGTATGTATTGCAGTGAAGGCTCATACATTACCTCCAGAGCCCAGTGGAAAGCCACGCCAGGGCTCTCTGAACCATGGTCTACTGGAAGGAACAGTCTTGCCTAAAGCAGCTTGTAAAAGTTTACTCCAGAAGTATGTGGCAGGGCAGGGAATCAAACTTATTTGGCTTCTCATGCCCCACACCAATGAAACAGTGTCACCCTTCCTTCCTCCTCCTTTTTAGTTAGGCATGCAGTTGTATCTGGGTCTCGGCATGACTGGAAATTATGCCATGGTGGAAAAGGCATACTATCCTGTGAATAGAAATATCACTTAATTAAGCAGTTTTATAAACAGAAATAGGTAAGCAATTAGTCAGAGGTGGTAAGTAATCCTGTTCCTATGATGCTACCTCATTTTTTCCAGTAGGAACACAGATTCTTCAGCACCTTGAAATCAGTCCATTTCATTGTGAAAGCTGTATCTCAACTACATGAGCCTGTAGTCAAAATTGAATTGATTTCAAATAATGTCTGAAGTGTGGCCAAGATCTTCCTGCAGCTTGCCTTCAAACTTCCTCTCTTGCTGCTTTTTTCCACTCTATAAGTCTAGTAGTTTTGTCGGTATGTGCAATGTCAGTTTTCGGTGGTGCCAGGTGGTCATCTTTCCTTAGCGGTAGCTTTATTCCAAGCAGTTGGCTTCTTGATAGCTGAATGCCTTTTTTTCCCATTAGCTGGCTGTTGTTTCTTAATGATTGAGCTGCTGCTTCTTGTTTACCATTTTCTTTTCACAGCTCTCAGTTTGTTGCTTCAGTTGACATGTCAGTAGACTTTCTGACAACATCAAGTGTCTCCTTGTGTTACCTCTCTTCCTCCTGCTGCGTCTGCATTTTACTATGCCTGGCATTCTGGTTCTTGTTCATCATGACAATTGTTTGGAATAAAATTAAGAATTTCCTAGATGAATTTACTTCTGAGTTCTATTATCTATTACTTTGTTTCTTGCTATGTTGTTGGCCTCCAGCTCTAGAATTTTACTTAAGACAGTCGGGCTATTTTGAATTCTTGTATTGCATATGTATTGTAAGGCAACAGATAATTCTGCATAGGAGATGGTGGTTAACTTCTGCATGTTTTATTTGTGCAAAAGTTTTGGACATTTTTAGCGTTTCTGTTCCTAACCAGCTCCCTGTGAATCATGTGAGTTAGCGGGGTGAACAAAGACTTAAATTTGAGATTGGACTTTATCACCTATTTCAGAAATGCAATATAGGTAACATAATTAAGCTTCTTGTTAAGGAACTAAGGCCTGGTTTTAATTTAAAGATATAGGTTAATTAGCATGGAATGTGGATCAGAGACACTGAAAAGCAAAATGTTTGTTTTTCAAACTTGGATCTTCACAAAATGTGTACTTTCTGTTGACTATGCTAATGAATAGATGGTTGGGGTGTTTTTCAAAATCAGACTTTAAAGTAGCCTACTAGCAGTGTTGAATAATTTATAAAAACATTGAACCCAGAGAATTTACCTCAGTGTAGAACATTAGACACGCATTAATAAACAACTTCTCTAAAATTTTGTCTGTGTCACATTGTGCCATTTTTGTCAAAAGGGGCTCAGACAGAGCACTATGCCTATCCTCTGTTTGTGAGAATGGTACGACAAAATTATGTCTGCTTCATATGTTCTTGTAATTATTTCTGTTCAAAGAGGCATGTAATGAACATTTTTTGGCTCCTAAACAGTTTTTGCCTTTGCATGCATTAACCATGCTGGGCAGAGTATGGATTGAACGCAGTCCTGAGGAGAAAAACTTGGGGGTGCTGAGTGATGAAAAGCTCAATATGAGCCAGGAATGTGTGAGCGCAGCCCAGAAAACCAACTATATCCTGGACTGCATCAAAAGGAGTATTGCCAGCAAGTGAAGGGAAAGTGATTCTATCCCTCTGCTCCACTCTTGTGAGACCTTGGTTGGAGTACTGCATCCAGCTCTGATGCCCCCAACACAAGAAGGGCATGGATCTGTTGGAGCACATCTGGGGGAGTGCTACACAGATGATCAGAGGGCTGGAGTACCTCTTCTATGAGGATAGGCTGAGAGAGTTGGGCCTGTTCAGCCTGGAGAAGAGCATCAGCAGGTCTCTGGGGAGACCTCATAGCAGCGTACCAGTATCTGAAGGGAGCCTACAAGTGGGGAAGAACTTTGTACAAAGACCTGCAGTGAAAGGGAAAGGGTAGAATACTAAATTGGAAGAGGGTAGATTTAGATTGGAAATATAAAGGAAATGCTTCACTCTGAGTGTGGCGAGACACTAGAACAGGTTTCCCAGGGATGCTGTAGGTACTCCACCATTGGATGTGTTAAAATCCAGGTTGGATGGGGCCATGAGCAATCTGTTGGGAGGTGTCCCTGCCATGGCAGTGGAATTGGAACTATATGATCTTTAAGAATCCTTTCAACCCAAACCGTTCTATAATTCAATGTTTATGAGATGAAATAATTTGCAGCATTAAGAGAAAATATTCTGGGATATAGTGATATTTATTTTTTTTTATTTGAATTTCATTAATATTGCATGTATACATCATTGTACTGCCACTGTTTATAGTAATGATATGCCAACAATGGCTTATACTAAATTATTACAAAACCAAATCTTACAAGGTAAGTAGCAGGTTGGCATGGAAGACGGTACAGTTCCCTTTGCCCATTGCTTTCCTGATCACCATCATGTAACTAAATGTTTAAGAGCATAAGTCATATGATGCACAACATTCACAGCCAGTGCAGCTGGTGGGACCTGGGTGACAAAGACATCGTTGAACAACTGAAACTCAGTTTTGAATTGCCCGCTTAAGTCACAAGGAGTCTTGTGACTTATGCTAGAAGACAGAGCGGTTTTCATCTTGAATCAGTGGTTACCAGCCCACGACTTGGGCATTGGATGGTTGTGTGCCTCAACTTTTTGTGTTCCTTCACATCCTTTAGACTGCTTGGCTCTTTCTGTCCTAGGAAAGTAAAATCTCAGCTATTCTATTGTGCTGTTCCAGAGCTTTACCAGGACACAGGAGCTGTCAGAGCTGTCTGCAGTCATTTGTGTGGGAGGTTTATGAAGGGACTTATGCATTAACCATGCTGAAATAATTACTATATTTAACTTGACTAATAATCTGGTGGTATTTGTTGCCAAAAAAAAAAATCTTCTGGACAGGAAATAGAGGAGTATTTTACTCATTAAACTCTGTACTTCATAATTCCACAAAGATGAAAATACAAAATGCTTTGATGAAAAGAAGCAATTATTTTTAAAAGGCGTAGGAAGCACTATTTATGAAATAGGCACCGTTTGTTATGATTTTTTCGTTCAAAGTTTAAACTCAGAATACCAAAGTCTTCGGGGAATAAAATGTTAAGTAATTCTGCAGTGTTAATTTTTTTTTAGATACTGCAGTTTCCCTGTGTTGCCATGGTAACATACTTTCTGTATAATTGCCAGACTGCCTTACAGTGATGCAAATAAGCAGTTGTCATATGGCATGACCCAGGCTTATATTTGAGGGGAGATTTATTGCCCGCAGAGCAGCAATAACAGCAAAGATATTTGTCACCTGCAGGATAAGGAATTATATGTCGCCGAAGGGCTGCAGAAACAAATGGCAGAGAATGTGAAGCGCTGGGCCCAAGTGTTACGCAGGAGGACTAGAAGCCCTCCCCCAAGCCTGCTCCTGCTGAGCTTATTTTTACTCAGGCTTTAGAGTGGAGGATCAGAAGTTTCACAGCTAACACCAGTCCTAAGCACATTATTTTGGAATTTCATTTGTCTTGGAGGTACAACAGATCTGGAGAAGAGAGATCTGTAATGAAAGGGAGTCATAGCTCTGACACTTACCAGCAAAATCCATCGCATTCTCCAAGAGGAATTAGTGCTGGGATACAAAGAACCCCTCTCAAAATAAGTGAAAAAAACGGGGGGTGAAGAAGAGAGACATTAAATTTTTCCTTAGTTTCTATTTAATGAAGGCAGTTCTTACGTCTTGCACATATCTTCAGGATATTTTTCATGTGAGCCATATATTTTGGCAGTTCCTGGGAATATCCACTTGTAGAAATCCTTCTCTCAGCCATGCTTTTTCCTCTCAGTTCTCACTGTGCTTTGATGTGTTGCTCCATAAAGAAAAAAGCACCTGGAGTAATTTCTTAATGATGAGCCCTGGGCATTTCTGATGATCAGCCTGAGAGTGCTCATCACATATTCAGTTCAAGATAAAAATGAGATAAGCTTCTTGAAATACAAATTTTAAAACAAAAAAAAAAGTCAGGAAAAAAAACCAACACAAAACCAAACACAAAAAAACCCAAACAAACAACAAACCCAACCCCAAGAATGCTGTTCTTATCTGTCTTGGCACTGCAAGGATCTCCTAGTTGTTCCAAATTACCTAGTCTGGGGACACAGCAACCAGCTCAGCTGTTGGGTATAACACTTGCTGTGAGGTCTTCCTCTCTTATAGGTCCTCTTTATTCCTTTGTTAGAGATGCAGACTGCTCAATCTTCCTCTTTCACTGCGTCAGGATGGGTGCTGGGGCTTACCTCATTCTTCCCCATAGTACTATTTTCATTTATTTGTTTTTGACAAAACAGTAAAAATAAAAAACAAACTGTTATCCGTCACTCCTGTGCAGGAACAGTGAAAACATCACTGTAGACATTCTGAATATACAAACTGAAGTCCATAGACTTATGTCACTGACACTCATGGCAGGATAATTTATTTTTTTAATGTTCAGGACACCCAGCTGTATCAAAATCAGATTCTACATTTTTACTTATCTGAGAACTCTCGGGTTTACGAAAATGTTGCTAATTGTCACTGAAAAAAAAGATGCCTATATACATATTAATTCTCTACAAAGCTTGCTTTAAAATTCTAGTTATTTTAGATGTAAGAATTGGAAGAAATAAAATTGTCTTGGAAGGTTCTGTACATGCCACCATTCAATCAGAAAAAATCACTGCAATTCAGAACCACTCTCATTATAACATTTTATACATCCCATTAAAAAAGAACATGTAAATTGCTTGAAGGAGGAAAGATTTTGTTGTTGTCTTAATAAGGACATGTTGGTCTATTACTCCTACCTAATGCTAGTAATAAAAATAATAGCCTATAATTGGATTATCCAATAAAATGCTTTTAAATGAGATCATATGAAATTATTGTGTGACGGCAATAACCTTGGTAAGATAGATGAAGATTTGCTTATATGAGTCTGGTGGGGGAAAAAAAAAAGAATATTTTGATTATACGTGACGCAGAATTCTAAACTGCAAGCTAAATTCCTTTTCTCCCCTTTCTGATTATATTCTTTTTTTCCCCTCCTTTTTCACATTCTCTGTTTTGTTTTCCACCCTCTGTTGCTCAAATGAACCATTGCCCAAGGGAAAATATGAGACATTTTCAACTTCTGCAAGCTCTTATCTCATCCTCAAAACATATGCAAACAAATACTCTTCTCTGTTACTATTTCTGAAAATAAAATAATTTATTTATCTCTTTTGCTTTGTGAAATCAACCTAAATTTCCATTGATCATAGCATTGAAAATCATGATGTACAGCTATGGATTTCTACCCTGAAATTTACACCATTTTTTAAATTTATTTTTTTTCAGCTGTCTTTCCATGGGACTTCAGTGTATGAGGTCCACTCTTAGGCAACAGAACACCCAGAAACACACACAAAATTAGTATACATGCTTACCTCCAATGTCACTCTAGTTCTACCACTTTTGATGATGTGAATGCAGAACAGAAATCCAGAACCTGAGGAGTTCTTATGCTGCTGTTCCTATCAAAGTACTATTTAGTCTTGGGCATATTACAATGACAGCTTGTCTCTGCACTGGTAACCCCTTCTGTAAACTGAGCAGGAGTCTCCCTGGAGTATCCTAAGGATTAATTGCTGTAAATGGAGTTCCTGGAACACATAAAGATCCCTGTAAGTATCCATTATTAAATGTTATATCCCCTGAAGTAGTTATTCACATTAGTTTTTCTTACTTAAGTAGCCCCAGTGACATCTGTTTCTATTAATTATTTTTGCTATTTGCCACTCTTTTTAAATACAAGCTAAATGGCTTTGGCTCTTGGAAAGCAAATTCACCAGACAGCTGCTTTCTTCTGTATTTAAAGTATGCATAGCACTACCTTTTTCCGTTAATTTATTCACTTACATTTATCTTTGTCAATGAATTTTTTACTTCACTGGTTTTCTGATTCTTACTTTCCTTATTAGGGGAAGTACTTAAGAATATTGGAAGGAAAAAGAAATACAGAACCCAATAACAGAGAAATAAAGTAGAAGAGAATCAAGAAGCATAATACATCTTTGCAGCTGGCAGAGGTCTCATGATTTCCACAACAGTCTGAAGAATAAGAAAAGAGGACGTGGCAATGAAGATTTTAGAAAGCTATGAGTTGAGCTGATAGGCAAAACCAGGTATGTTTTTAAAACCAATTCCATTAACTTCTTATTAATTTGGCATCTATTTTAAAGAAATGCTCAAAAGGCAAAAACTCACATTCCTTGTCTGCTGTTTGCCTGCTCCTTCCATTCACTGAAGCTGCTTCCTCTCTCCATCTCTAGTCTTACATATGCAGACATAGAAGTTCTCTGTCCTGAAGTCCTGTAGGCAAAGAACTCCATTTCTTGCATTTTTATGATTTCTGTTAGCATCCCTTGTGTATTTACAAAGCTGTCTAAATGTAGTTGATAAAGTTAACAAAAGTAAGTAAACCCATCCTCTTCTTTCCACTACCTTTCCACTAAACAAATATGGTGACTCCCTCCATTAAGTAAATAGAATTTAAACTACTCCTTCAGTGTAAAGTGCAAGAACAAATAGGCAGAGAGATCTAATGTGATGACCTAAATGAATTCTTCACCAACAAGGAAATTGCTTCATTCTTTCTGCTGATGTGGTTGCATTCCCATCTTAGGAGTTGTCTTTGTCTCATTTTCTTTAACAATTTACTTTCCAGTATTAGCGATGTCAGGGTAACTCCTAATTCAAGACTCATCTCTCTCCTTATTTAAAATAAATACATAAGTAAGTATCATCATTAAGCTAGTTAATTAGCTAGGACATTCATGGCTAGGACAAGACAATCCTGGTTCCTGCTGTTAGGAACTTTCCAACCAAAGTGTACTCACTACCTTCCTTGTCTTAAAAAGTGAAGTATTAGAAACCAATTAAGGCTGAATTCATTATTATGACTAAGCAGGTTTCTTAGCTGGGGGACGCAAGGAGTTCTACTGACTCCATGTTTCTTATTCATAGGCTTGAGTTTGAGCATGTTGATAAATCAAAACAAATTATGGAGATGGTAAATGGGGAAAAAAAATGTTCGTTGGCTCTAAATGAAAGAATATACAACACATGTTTTGATTTCAGAAGTAATATGCAGTCCTCTCCCATTCCGCTGAAAAAAATCCAACATATTACCCTTGGGAAGTACCAAAGTGATATTAAGGGCCCACTACTTTCAAATTTAAAATCTACCTTTGATTGAGCTTAGTTCAAAGACTTGGAGTTGTAATAAATTGTTGAATGCTTTTATCTGGCTTCTGGTATGTCCTTGTCAAGGACATAGATAGTAGGGAAATTAAAATCTTGGACTTTCTGAAGCAGAGTTTTTATCCTGGGATTCTGTAAATAAGAATCTTGTCTAGAAATTTAAACTAGCCCATACTCATGTATCAAGCTGTTCATGTACCAGATCAGAAAAAAATTTGAGCATATGAAGCTGCCCAGAAACTGACTGAAATGATGGGTGTTTTTTTATACCAGGGATCACAACCCCCATTTTTCTGTACAAGTAGTGATACATAACTATTCAGACAACACCAAAGGTTCAATATTATAAAGCAGAAGGAAAACCTCCCCCCCCAAAAAAATTACACAAAATAATCAGATGATTTCAACAGCATTCCCCACATTCCATCTCCTACATAATACTGTTTTATACCTACGTTTCCTCCCTTATTTCCATTCAAGAGTATCCCGTATTGTAGCAAGGGCAGTCGTCATCTGGCTCCCAGCAGTAAAGAATGCAAAGCAGATGGAAGCCAATAAGTTACCAAGGCCAACAAGCATTGGCCTGGATGAAAATAGGCACTGTGTCTCAACTACTACATGCTAAGCCGGCTGTGCCAATAAAGTACTGATTAAGATATGCAGGGTGGAAAAATCTGTGTCCTTCGTACCTTTTGGAAGTCTCATTTTGTTCTCTGTACATCTGGGACTAGCCAAACTT
Organism: Baryphthengus martii; assembly: GCA_013396935.1. Taxonomy (NCBI): domain Eukaryota; kingdom Metazoa; phylum Chordata; class Aves; order Coraciiformes; family Momotidae; genus Baryphthengus; species Baryphthengus martii. The sequence goes on along the minus strand of VWZK01018220.1, from coordinate 51,862 downwards.
ACCTTTTCTAAGAAAACCAACCTGGGAAGGATCACCAGTCTAGGCTGGGATGATGCCTAATGTACCTTTCAAAATTTTTTTTTTCATTTTTTTTTTTCAGGTTTATATGTTTAGGTATTAGAAACTACTTTTCCTCTCAGTCTTTATGACTTACTTATCACAGTGGTTCACTAACTGATGACAACGATCATATGTTACCATTCAGGCACCAAACCACTCTGGAAACATGGATTTCCTGGCTTCTTATCAAAAGAACAGTATATTGAAAAGGCTAAAGAGAGAAGACGGGGTAAAGGCTGTTAACATATTTCTTAGGATATCAGTAGGAGAGGAATCATAATTGTGAAATACTTGGGATACGAACCCTAAAACTTTGTCCTTACAAATTATTAACTCCATCTCTGAACATCTCTCTCTGGGGCAGTAATGACTTATATTAGGAGTCTTAGATACTTTCATCAACAGCCTGATAACTTTAACAAGCCACATGAATTCCTGCCACATGTTGGCATTAATAACGGAGTGCAGGCAGGTTACCCATGATTGCTCATTAGGCTACAAATTCCCAGAAGTAAGCAAAAACCCCCAGGTGGCTGATGGTTTTGAGTAAACCATAAAGAAAGACTGTGGACCATGGTTTTCAAGATATGGTCCCACTATTTCCTAAGTCTACAAAAACTGTATGTCCTGCTACTCTTGGGGCATGCAATCCCTGTGGAAAATAGATATTTTTGCTTTTGAGTGTGCTGGAAGGCATTCTATCCTATGGCTTCTCTTATGGTAATAGATAAAATAAGCCCTTACTGTTCGTGTTTCTTTTCCTGATTGTTGTGTAAGAATGCATTTGCTGCCTGTGTCTTGATAGACAGCTTTCCTTAGTCTTCAACTCATTTACAAATGCATTCCAGGCTCATTAAAGTAAATATAGGATAAACAAAGCCAGAAATGCACATATTCAGATTATGAGTGAGTCCTCGTTTTGCAAGATATGGAGTCCTTTCTTCAAGCTGCTGGAAATATGTGAGTCTGTGGAAATGTAGGATCTTCTTTGGTGAGATTTTGTTCTAATACTGAACTCTTATTTATCATTCTCAACAGAAAGTTCCCTGTGGCTAGCAATCAGTTAATGAGACATAAATTCTCCAGATAAAAAGTAAAAAATATCACTTGATAGGTATGTTCTTTTTTACACAACACTTTGTGAACATATAATTAAATACTTATTTGACTGTGGACTTGATTTATAGCAGACCAACTCAGGGATATATAATCAAGTTCCACTCTTGCCTGTTTAACTGATTGATGGGAAAGTAACTTGCTGTAATTTAATAAATCTGAAGGCATCAAATGTTTTCAGAGTGTTGTTATTTATCTTCAGACTTGATCATGAAATATGCAAGATGACACTCTGTACTTGCTGGATTCAAAGATTCAAGCTGCCTTTTCTTCCCCTCCCCAGCATATCTAAAAGCCTTGCCTCTCTCTTTTTCAACATAGATGCTTAACACTTTCAGACCTGAAGTCTTATTCATTGTCAACACTCACACTGCTGTAACGATTCCCCATTCCCCTCCCCACCCCGAGATTCCCATCACTGTCTCCGAATCCACCGATATCCACTGATCTCCATATCACCATCCATATCAACTTTTTAATGGAAAAAGTGGCAAAGAAAAGAATCATTCCTGTTCTTCATTTCTTAAAGTATTTGTAAATGTTAGCTTAAATCCTTTGTGGCAGCATTTTATTACTGTGTACATAAGCAAGGCTATGACTAATGAAGAAGTTATTCAGTCAAAAGAAGCCTCAGAGCAGAAACTGTATATCCTCTGGTGACACAAAACTCATGTTTTTTAAATGAATATAGCACAATATCATTAGGGCATTATTGTAAAATGTTGCTGCATGTTGTTCCGTTATAGAGAAGGAATATAAATATTTAATCTAGAGAGAAGTAGCTGAAGGACATACTCTACTTACTCTTTTCTTAGAGAAAGGTACAGAGAAATACATTTATCACTGTCATTGGCTTTTGAGAGGGATTTGGTGCTGAGGTATTATTTTCACTCTTCAAATTTCCTCCTGAGAACAAGAAACTATGGTGATACAGGACAGCCCTTGTGCTAGCAGCCTTCTCAAATAAGAATGGCTGAGTATGCCTCATGTCTTGTCAGAGAGAATACTCTGCAGTATATGCTGGTCCTCAATGGAAAATTAGCAACGGCAGCATCTGTGGTGGGAGCTGGTAGAACTGGGAAGTCATGACTAGAGAAATGCTACAATCTAATTTCCAGATGATCTCTAAAAGACTTTTTAGAGAAAGATCCAAACAAGGGCGACAATAAAATCTCCACCATGACGGTAGGAAGGATTAACATTGCCTAGCATCCATATAGGAACTATATTCCACACAGCTATAGTTCCTATAGCTGTGTGGAAAGCATGCACAGAGAACAATTAGGGCTAAAGGATGAAAATACCATCAATCTAAGAAAGGTGGTTGGAATCCAGTCTTACTTTAGAAACTGTCCTTCCTTTAACTAGCTAAATTGAATCAGCTATTAATAATGCAGTGACCTTCTGAGACATTCAGCCCATAGATGGGATTTACTTTCCATGTGCCCAGAAGGCAGTGTTCTAAAAGGAAAAGCAAATGTTTAAGACTATAGGGTTGGGTTTTTTTGCTGCTTATGTACTTAGGGATCCTTGACTGGAAGGGAGACAGCAGGTGTATGCTCAGATCTTGGTTTCAAATGAGATTCAAAGTAAGCCTGGATATACACCAGATTCTGAGAAAGTAGTGCTTCAGTTTCAAATTGACTCATGCCTGAATCTATTTATTACTTGTATTTTCAGATCTTAAAGAATTAATATTGTTTTCCTCTAGAGGAAAAGAAAAAAAGTAATCTAATCCTGCTTGTATCATGATGTATGTAATAGCAGGCATTGTTATTTCCAATAAAACAGCTGAATAAAAATTTTCTTGGCTGAGAGTATGGATGGAAGTACAGCTGAGCTTGTCAAATAGCTGCTGGCTGATACAAAGGCCAGTCCTACTCCTCTCTCTGCCTCCCAGAAAATAGTTGATAGTTCTAATATTGGCATTTAAAATTACAGTTACTATCAGGTCTATGAATCTGGCTGAAGTTTCGGATCATATCATGGTGTTATTGTCATGCTTCCATGATTATTTTTCTTCAATCAAATCAGCTACTGAAAAAAAAGGGATTTTTTTTCTGAGTTACCGCTGAATAAACACCCAGGTCCCATTCTGGCACCCCTGCATACAAAGTACCTCTGTGTTTGTCCAACAATCCTACTGCAGTTAGATTAGTACCTCAGAAAAACTAGTAACATCTGGGTCCTCATGAGTCTTTGAAAGAGCAGTTATTTGAGAAAAAAAGCACCACTAAATAGTAAAGTGCTAAAAACTTTAAAACATTATTAAAGTTAATATACTGTCTCTTGTTTCTTTTGTAAATCTCCTGGATAGGACTGTGTGAAGAAGCTGACTTTGGTTTAATTGTGACATAGCAGAAGGCAGTATTCCTCTGATGATACTTTAATTACAGCAGAAGGAAAAATAGTAATAGCAGAAAGTACTTGAGTAGTAATTTCAGCAGGTGCATCAGCAATAATAAGAAATCTCATTCTTGCTTATCATTGTCAACAGGAGGAACATTGCTCCCTCAGCCTTTTGCAGTGAATCACCAGATTATCCCAAATCAGTCCCTAAGTGCTATTTCAACAGCATGAATTCGGGAGACCAGCAATATTCTGATGTACTGTTTCTCTGTTCATTTAAAAATGTCTTTTTCCGGTGGTAATATGGGAAATTAACTTCTTACGTCCTTATGGTGCCACCATAGACTTGTTACTTGCAGGGAGCAATATCTCCCTGATGTACACAGTGCAGTGATCAACCAGTACATATCACCATGAAGACTATAATGCTAGCTATATTAATTCCTGTACAACGGTGAAGGGGAAATGAGAAACTTGAGATGAATCTAGAGGTCAGAAATATTTATTAATTGTCCACATTAAAGGTTGTTCATTCAGAATGCACAGTAATTGGGGCTGATATGTGATAGGATGGTATTTCTTTTATTGGTTTTCTTTAAGATGCCAAAGCACATATCTTTGATGAAAAGGAGCTCAGACTGGTCACCAGAACTGAGCATTAGATAATAAGGGCATGTTCCAGATTGATACAGGTTTTAACATCAACTGAGCGCAACAAAGATACAGGCCTAAAGTATCTTAGATGCCTCTTCGGATTCTTTTAAGAGCTGAAATTAAAATTTCAAAGGGTTGAATCTTCTTTTCCAAGCTCTAAAAAAAATGATAAATATCCTCACATGACAAAAAAACCAACGTTGTTATTCTTAAGAGTATCCTTGTAAAACATACAGGGTGGAAACTACTTCATCCATACACTTACACTTCTGCATATCATTCCCTATGTCAGAGCTGTGTAAAATGTATTTGAAGTAAGAATGTTACCAGAGAGCCTTTTTTATTTAATTTATTTGTTTTTTTTGACAACTACAGTGTCTAGTAGGATCTCTGAGCACTGGAATCTACTGAAATGAAATGTTTTATCACAAGATTCTTTTCAAGATAAAGCAGTTTCAAAGCAAAAAAAAAAAAATGATAGCTAATGTCAATAATTCAACATTCTTATGTTCCCATCTCTTTTCTGGTGCTGAAGCTAAAACCTAGTTCACAGAAAAGGTACTGCCTTTTGAGTAGGATGACAGTAAGCAAGATATTGATATATCTGATAGAGCAGCTGATATTGCTGAAAAAGACAAACTCCTTTTCATTTAACTGAATTCCGTTTCCTCCACTGTCCTGGTACCCAAACATTGAATTGACTTAGCTCTCGGTATTGTGAAGAGTCAGTCAAAAATGTTAAAATGAGATTATTGGAAATGTTCTTTTAAATCTGTGGAATAGCAGTAGGCAAAACAATCCAGGCTATGCTTTTGTAACATAGCATAGTGTCAAAATTGGATTATGTGTAACTCAGATTTTTCTAACCTGTGTAACTATTCTGATCTCTGCACAAAAAGTAGTGATTTATTTGTTCTGTGGTGCCTGTGGGAAGTAAGTAAATATTGTGTACTAGGGCTGAAATGTGCAGTCTGTATCACAGGAGTTCACTGGCAATGATACCCATGAGATGGAGTAGCTGTCATTTCTCTTGAAATAAAAGAGAGAAAAGATTCCTTTTGGGCCATGATGAGTGAATTTACTAAATGACTTTTCAGTCTACTTAAATAAATTAATACTAGAGTGACCTTCAAATATTGAGAAAGGGCTTAGATGAACACAATTTACTAATGTAGCTGGTTTCAAATAAAATCTGACACATTTGTGTCCCTGCCTTGATGAAATTTAAGAGTTGTTTAAACTCTAGCTGTCAGTTTAAGCCTTTATTTGGATTGGAATACTTATTAAAAAGTCTGTATTTCTTTTTCCCTGCCTTAAAAATTCTATGTCACAAATGCACCATAATAAAAGTAAAGGTTAATAACAGAACTATATATATAAAGTCAGACCAAGAGGAACACAGCAATTGCTTAGTTTGTCTCTTTCCAAACTTACTTTAAAGGCTGATTATTTAATACACTACTTCAACTGTATTAGGTATACTAAAACTTTACATCTTTACATAAAATTGTATGCACAGCAGCTTAATGTATTAAAATTACAAGGGATAAAGTCTGTTTGAAATGGCTGGGGAGACATTTGCTTTATATTCTAAAATGAGTTTTTATGAAACTCCTACATGCGAATGGGAAGTTGGCTTAATGGCTCTTTTAAGTACTCTCACGAACTAGTTTTAAAAACGAGTGCTTACTTTGCAATCACCTCTGCATAGCACAGCTTGTATTTTCATGTAACTCTTTCCTGTGTCATGTTGCATAATCCACTGGATTTAAAACTTTTCCTCCAAAAAATGTTTGTGATGGATATTAGAAAGCTTTGGCAACAGGAAAAGAAGAGTATTTCCCTGCAGCATAAGAAACTCAAACATAAATGCCTTCATTTTATAGTGTATATTAATTTCAGATAATGCATTGGTTAAAAGGATTTGCAGCAGTAGGGAATGGAGTCTATCACCTATAGGCAGAAGCTTGGGGGTTAAGTTCAAGTAATAATTTACAGATTTTGCTGTTTCTACTTTGCTAGCTACTTACACACTTTCTGCTCTGCCAAAAACAGAATAGATGCTGAGCGTTTATGTGCAATTGGAGCAACTGTCCTCGAAAATCCATGAAAAACACCCACGACTCTTCATCCAAATTAGACAATTCTGAAGCATATGGGGTAAAAGAACAGTAACTTATTTTTTTCTCTTTAAAATAATTTATTCAGGAATGTGGATAAGAACTAAAGAGGATAAAAACTTCCTTCCCCCCGCTCCCCAGAAGTAACCTGTACAGTTTCTATAGGCTGACTTCTGAACTTGTCTTGATCACAGTACTCAGGAACCTTCTCATGATCTCTATCCCTGTTTGGTTATTCCATTTGTTTCTACATTACAGCATGGGGTCCCACAGTAGAGATGGGGTTTTGCTACCGTCACACAGAAATAGGATAGTGACTGTGGTGCCAGCACAGGAAAGGTGGGTCAGAAAGTATTTGGCAGTTAAGTATCTACCTAGAGTGTAAGAACCAAGTGTCTTGATATTCTCTAAAAATAGATCCCAGCACGATTTTATATTCCTTGTAAGCTCAGGAGATGTGTGGAACTACCAGGTGGCTACTCTGCACCTTGTTTGAGCTGTTTCTTTTTTTTTGCATTCCCTATGTGTTGAGGTACCTAACATGAGGTCTAGATTCTGCTTAAGTCCTAGTCTGGACAGAGCCTCAACTGCCTGTCTAGGTATAGTGTGTCCAGACCTGGTGACTGCATGCACACCAACAGGAATAATAAGGGACAGGCTGGACCATGCCAGGTTCATTTTCCTCCCAGGGGTCATATCTAAGGCGACAACTGCATGTTGAGGTGACATGGGACTTAGCTCTCCAGAATGCTACTCCTCTGGCCCTAGAGAACGTGCATAGAGTTAAACTGCTTTCTTGAATGCGTTGATCTGTTTTCCCTTTCCTGGTAGGAATAGAGAGACTATAGCTGACTGAAGGAAGAATTTCGACTAGGTATATCCCTTTAAAATGAATCACCATTGACAAAGCTCTGATGATCAAATACACAATTCTGTTCAATATATGTAAGCCAATTCTCACCAATTTGATGTTGTCTAGATAGGAATTACATCCTTATGCCTCCAGGCTGACCCATGAAATCAAACAGTGTAATTGGAGCTACAGGACACATTCACTGGTTTGTTGCAATCAAGATAAGACTTGGACACTGGTGATTTTTAATTTGTCAAGTCTATGGATTCCTTCCCTAAGCATCTGAGAAATGAAACCATGAAAAGTATTTTGTTAGTAGGCTTAAATTCACTATATGTTTCCACTGAGAGTTTTTTAGAGGTCTTCAAATTGAAAAAGGTTGAAACTAAACTGCATTAGATCATTGTATAAAAGGAGGGACAGAAAGATGATAAAAATACGTATTTCAGAACTTTATTTGGAAATCTGGACCCTTTATTTGAACATAGAAGTGTGTGAGTTATGAAGATGATTGCTGTGTTTTCATAAGTGTCAGAAGAACTAGCAATCCAGTCTGCACTTGTTAAATGAAACAAAGAATATACAGAGAGGGTCAAAGGCTTGTCTAGCAAGTGAAGAAGGTAGAGGATGGGAGAGGAAGACTGGTCACTGACTAACTACTGGTGTCAGTATATCTACAAACAACCTGAATACTGCTGAGCTTTAATTTTATTGTAATTGCTATATAATTAATTCATTTAAGCATTGAAGTGCCTTTGTCTTTTTAAATCTAAATCCTTTCATCTGGAAGGGGAAAATGCAGTACTGTGGGGAGGGGGGTGCATTTTTTGAAAGCTTGGGCACTTAACTGAATCTCCAGGTGGACAGCTCGTATGTTGCAGTTTATTATCAAAAGCAAAACTCTTTACTTAGCAGCAGCAGCAGCAGTGCCCTGGAGATGCCTTTTTTTTGTGTACAAAGGCAGATTCTGCTGGGCAGAGCATAACTAAGACTTCAGCAGTCCCTCTCCTGGCCGAGAGTGTGAATAACTATTTCTTGAGCTCCACGAGATGCTTCCTTTATTTTATCCTGATACTTAATTGTTTTTTTTTGCTGCAGAAAGGCACATATTTTAGCTTGAAGCTTTATAGATGCCCTACTACATTTATCATGGTATTTTCTTCTTTAAAGTGAAAGTATTGTGTTTTATAAAATCAGAAAATAGCATTTATTTATATATTGTATTTACTCTTATCTATTTTATCTTATTTTAACTAATCAAGGTCAAAAGGAAGGCTGTAGATTTCTTTGGGGAATACATTCCCTTGTGAGAAAGGAAGAGAGAGGAGATTCCTGACCCTTGACAACTTTGTCAGATAATCACACTGTAGGAGATCTGAAAATGTTAAATCCAGCTTTATATAGCAAAATAACAGCATGCCACCTTGCTAGTAAAAAAGCTTTTTCAATAGATTAAATACTTCTGTCCCTCTTCCAACTGTTTAAAAATACTGGTCTCTACTAAAAAGCACTTGTATTCTATGTTTTCTTGTTTCAATGATGTACCAATTCTTCATTCAGGTACCTCTGAACTTCTGGTTTCTACTTTTAGCCTTAGATATCAAAATTCCTAATTGAATTAATGAGATAATTTTCTTTCCTTATTATGGTCTTCCATTAACATTTCTAATTTCTCTGAGATTTATTATCTATTCTTTGCTTGCCGGTGGCTGGAATATGTATATTTGCCATTTGCTCTTGAAAGGTCTGGGTATAGCAAGAGGGATATGGATTCTAATCACATTAATTCTGAAATGACTTTGCTAACCTTTTTCATTCATTTTTACTTTCTTGATCCCTTTTGGGATGGAAATGAACAATGCATACCTTCTTAATAAAGATCATGGTTTTGTAGAGTGTGTATAAAAATCATAGTTCACTCTGATGGAGAAAACATAAATTTGAGGGATTAACATTTAAAAGAAATTACATTGATGTTGTAGCACCAATCATTCTTACTATAAAGTAAAATTATAATTAGATGCTATATAATTAAAAATATTGCTTTAAAAATACCCTGGCAGTTTTGTAGAAATACTCTCCCAATCAGCACAAAATCTTCACAATTGATTGTCACCAATACATGCATTTTCAAGAAACCTGAGAAACCTCAATTACTTCTAATTTATATAAGCACTTATTTTACCATTCCAAGGCATTCAAAATACATATTGTTATGAAAAATAAAGCCATAATGTCACTGAATCTATATTGAGCATGAAGGGGAAAACCCTAAATTTATCAAACAAGAGAATAAGCTGTAGTTTGTTCTTTATGTCTGTTGGAAGAAGGTAGAGTTTGTCTTTTCCCTCTACAAAATCTTTAAGAAAAAGCAATTCTGTGAGTAAAAACTCTAGACATGGTAAACATTTAGCATAATAAAATTGCTTACCTCACATATTTTAATACCATGTCTTTTCCTTAAACAAAACTAGCTGACAGAGTTTAGTTGCTTGGAAAAGAGCAGGATTCATGTGTATATTTGAGATGGAATCAATATGCATTATTTGTTCTACTAAAATGCAATTGTCTGCAAAGGTAGATCTGTCCAAAAACTAGACAGAGGTGGTTTGTAAATACCTGTGCAGCAGAAGTTATCATTGGTGGCAGACTGACATTCAACAAAAGCGTCTGTAGGCTCTTGTGGTAAAGTGTACTCCTCGGCTTTGTACCATGTTGTATTGGGTTTGGCTGAGGTAGAGTTAATGTTCCCCACAGCAGCTCTTACGATGCTGTGCTTGGTATTGGGAGGTAGAAGATTGTTGATAAGACACCCATGTTGTGGCTGCTGCTGAGCGGCGCTCCCATAGCAGCAAGGCTGTCTTTCCAATGTTGTCCACCCCACAGTGCGATGGGGTGGGCATGATCTTGGGAGGGGACACAGTCAGGACAGCTGACCCAAACTGACCAAAGAGATATTCCACACTGTGTGACAGCTCAAGTATAGAAGGGAGAGAAAAGGAGGACAAGGTGGGTCATCCATTTGAGAAGGTGCTTCTTCTCCAAGCAGCTGCTACGCGTACTGGAGTCCTGCTTCCCAAGACAGGCCAGACATTGCCTGCTAGTGGGAAGTAGAGAATGAAATCTTCGCTTTGCACGTGCAGCCTTGCTTATTTGCTTTTTTTGCCTTTTTTTTTTTCCCCATTAAACTGTCTTTATCATAACCTACAGGCTCTTTCTATCGCATTCTCCCCTTGTCGTGTTGAGGGAAGTGGGATGGAGTGATTGAGCAACTTGGTGGGTACCTGGTGCTCAGCCAAGGTCAACCCACCATACATGTTTATTATAATGTTATTGTTATCCTTAACTAGTTTTAATTTTTATTCTATCACCAAGAAATAGTGCTGAAACATCCAAGATGTATAGAGGTAAACTACTTTGGTCCTGCCTAAAGCTTTCCTAGTCAATGCTGTCTTTCAGTAGACCATACCATTGAAGATCATGAAAGAAAGGTTTCCAGTCAATGTTTTCAAAGCTTAAACAAAGAATGAGAAACATGTTCCAAAATAGCAAATGTCCTGAAAGGGAGATCTTTGTTCAAATTGCTGCTTTCCTCCCTTTTGCTTACCAACTACTGCGTGTGTCCCTCACAGTCTCCAGTTGCAGCTGTTTCACTTTGCTAGAAACACTCTAATTTTTGGGTGCATCTATTCAGGACCTGTGGATACCCACTCTTTCTGTCATTTACTAGCCATATATTCTTTTTACTTTGATGTTTTCTAGACACACCTTATCAGAGTTTCCTTTCTCTCTTTGCCCCTCCTTCTTCAGCCTTCACTGAAATAGGCATAGTCTCAACTTTCTTCTGCAATACGAGTAGCCTTTTGAACAGTTGTTCTAGGTTTGAATTCCTCCTTCTGAAACACCAGTTTAAAAGTTGATCCTTATTATTCCTGACAGGATCACCAAACATTTTACACAAAGGTACTAAATCTTTATTTCACCTGCAAAACACTTTCTGGTGTGTCTTAGGATCACATTTTCTTTCAGGGCGCCACTTTACATCACTGATTCAGAACCATATTTCTTCCCTGTTTCTGACTAATGAACATTGAATTTAGCAACAATATAAAAAGACCTACTTAAAGATGTGGGACATGCTGTACACTGATGACTCTGCCACCATGGAGCAGCCACCAGGTACACCACACATGGAGAACTACGCATGCCTGGACCCCAGCACATGTTCCTTTGTCAATCTCACTGCATCCATGCCCTTTCCTATTCATAGTGTAGTAGTAGTGGTTGCTGTCACCTGAGCAGACTTTGAGGATCTTAAGGAATCTTGCCCTTCTACAAATACAATGAGAGCTCTTCATTTCTCTTTCCTATCACTTTGTACACAGAGATTTATTCCTATTCCTCCTGCCTTTGATGTTTTGTGCCTTCTGAAAAGAATATAGTAATTCACAAGGTCTTAACTACTCAAGGCCATAAATGCTGCATTTTAAACTGTTACCCTTGAAGTCTTTGAACTACTCCTAGTTCAACATTAATTTCCTGGGTTACTTGCCCTGAGTTAATTAGTCCTCTGTACTGTCTGCCCACATCTTTGATTTGTTTTAGAGGTTTCCTTACTTGCACAGAAAAAGCTATCTTCTTCCTGCATGTGAGTGAAGTGAAATAATGGTTCTCAGTATTCTGCAAGATTATTAATTCAGGAAGCTGAAAATCATATTGTCATTCTCTATGGGGAAACCTATTATTATATCACCATTAAGTAGTGATTAAATATACATTGTCCTTGTATAAATATATTATGCTAATAGTCATTCCATGATCTTATAATACTTCGGGATTACTCCAAAACCATTACATGTAGGAAAGATTTTTTTTTTTAATCGATAATGTATTAATTTTCCGCTACATAGTCCATCAGATAATGGATATAGGAGAGAGATTGTGGAGCATAAGCAAAATTTTGGATTTGCAATATGTTTAATAAAAACTGTGTAAGCATCATAAAGTTTTTAGATGGACTCAACTTGATACAGCTAGCACACAGTAATCTGCAGACAAACCTGAATTAATAGCACCAAAGCCATGGTTAGATGAAGTTACTTCCCATCCTGTGTTTGCTCTGCTGCCTCAAAAGTCAGTATTATTGAGCAACTTTTGTTGCTCATGCTGCCAAATTCTGCACTGTTAACAGAATCTGAACCACTTCAGAGTTTATTCACCTTTCTCTCCTAAATAACTGCAGTATAGGGATGCTCTCACCCAAGCATAACTTCATTCAAGTATGGCACAGGTGGAAATTTGGGTGGAACACTGCGCTAGTCCCTGCCATTCTTCTGTAAAACATATCCAAAGGACTTACCTTCAAATCAGTCTCTGAAGTAAAAAGTCTTGGAAAGATTCATGGGCCCTGTGGAAGACAAGAGCATTGTTTGGGATTTTAACACTACAGCTTGGTTTGCTGGATGACTGGAATATAAAGATATATAGGAACTTGAGGAGGTGTAGCAACAATATTCAATTGGATGCATATGATTAAGAGTAACATTTTACAAAGTGCATTTATGAGAGAGTTAAAGTACAAAACATTTCAAGTTATAAAAATTGCAAGTAAGAAGAATTTGTTTAAATAATGTGTTGGAATAGTATCCAGGATCAACTCACATTTACTTTTTCATCTTCAGCCAAAGTAAACCATGTTGTGTCATGTGAGGAGAATTACATGGCTTTATAAGTACTTTTCACACCTTTTGAGATATATTTTCAACACTGTTAGTGTGTTAGTGTAGTACAAAATTCTTCATTGCAATAATATTTTTCCAATGTCTTTTAAGTGATGGAACACTGAAGACTCATTTCCATTTAAAATAATATACACAAAACTAAATTAGAAGTATTGAATAAAATTTACCTTTGAGACAGTAATTTTTCGAAAGTATTTATGATGTAACAGAGGAACAAATTGACACCTGTGATTTCTTTCTTAGGATGGAACACACTAGTAGAAAATGCAGGAAGCTGAGAAGAAAATGACCCTGAAGAGGAAAGGCAGTTGGGTAAGAGAAATCTATTTAAATAAACATATCTTTATAGTCCCTTTGGGTAGCTCAATCCATTTGATTTTGGTTTGGATTTTTTTGTTTGTTTTTATACATGGTAAGAATGAATTTGAGGAAACACTGTGTTTATGCCTGAATTAAAGATAGACCTGCTGCTGTGCAGGAAAAACTAATTTAATATCCCCCATTTCCTGAATGTACTTGTGAGGGACTGGATTAAGCAACATAAACCACAGAGAAGAGCTGTTCTCTGAAATCCAAACTACTCCGGTAAAAATGTGTCAAAGCTATGTCTGCCAAATTGGGCTGCAGGTACATCTCTAACAGAGTTGTATAAGCAGTGCATGAAAGCTACTTTCCATATTTTCTTCAATTATTTGCATGTAGGCTGTTGGTGGTTTTTATTAGACTAATGTCTTAGTTGAATGCTTATTATAATGTAGTCTTTAGGCTCAGGGCAATAGAAAGGTCCTTATACAAATAGAGCCCCCTGCTAGTTCTTTAAAATTTCAAAAATTAAATAAGACTCCATTCAGCTACAATTTTTTTCCTTGAAGAGGAACTGTGCTGGGGAATTGTAACAGTCATCTACATTTCTTTGTGGAAATAATCCTGCTGGGTAAATACATAATTCAAAAAACCCACAGAGTCAGACATATAATGACACAGTTCCTGATGAACTGTTACCTGTAATAAATGGGAAGCAAAAGAGAGGAGTGGGAATTCTGTGAAGACTAAGGAGTTGGAAGTTGGTGATATGTGGCTTCACAAATTAGATAAAAAAACCCATTGGTTTTTTTTTTACTCTGTGTCTCTGCAGTCTCTCACATCTCAGATCACTTCCTCTCTGCCTCTGGTGTTTGTGAGAACATTCAGGCTTTTAGGGAGAACCAGCACTGGGGACAATTTTACCTTGGCTAAGAGTTTGTGACTTCTGGCTGTGCTCACGCCTGTTTTTTTGATACAGCAGCAATTCAGGGTTAGCCAGAAGCTTCCTTCATCGGATGTGGTACTGAGTTTCCGAGGAAGGCGGGGGAAGGGGTTGTCTCTGTGCCCCCACAGCATCCCTGAGGGCTTCCCAAGAGAAAAAAAAAGGAGGGGACTTGCACTGCACCAGATCAGGCCTCTGAAACCAGATAGTCAAGTGAGAAAATTGCATGGAGTGCCACCAGGGAAGAGAGGAGAGCCTGTTATATTCCCAAAATATAGCATGCAACTTTATCCACCAGTGCCAGGGACTGGCCGGGACAAGGTGAGGACCTGTCCAGGTTCTTAGACAGTAGGGACTACCAGCAACAGCTCAGAGCACAAAGCCAGGTACCACATAATCAATTAGAAAGGGCATAAGAAGTTCTTTCTTCTGAAATAATCTTGATGATGCTTAATACACTCTTGCCCTGGGCACCTGCTTTTGTGTGACAAATTAGAATAGCACTGTCCAGAGCTTTCTGGTAATAGAACTTACTTTGTAGACAGCAGCACAATATTCTGGTAGCGGCCGCTCAGTTGCTCTCTTGCGTCCAACAGTTGCTATCCAGATGCTTGCAAGTGCTACACTGTGTCGACACAAATTATTTGCCCTGTGCAGCTATTTACAGGCTCTCACTGTGCTAGTGAGATAAAAGGGCAGCTCTGATTTTCCTTTAAAATCCCTTAGCATTTACAGGCAGTTTTGACTCAGTGTCATGGAAATGAATATTAAAATGCAGCCTCGTTTTCTCGCCATCTAGAGCATGGATGGCTACTTCAGACTTACATGTGAAAGAGAAAGCATGCTTTGGATTCCCTTAGCGAGTCACCTCTAGTTCACTGGTGATTTGTTTCTTGAGAGGACAGGAAGGGAAATCAGGCCTGTTTATACCAAGTGTCATCCATTTATCTGGTTATTTATTTAGTTTCATAAAATCGTTCTGGTTGGAAGAGACCTTCAAGATCATCAGGTCCAACTGTTAACCCAGCACTGCCAGGTCACCACTAAACTATGTATTTCAGCACCACATCTACACATCTTTTAAATAGGTCCAGGGATGGTGATTCCACCTGGCAGCCTATTCCAGTGCTTGACAACCCCTTCTGTAAAGACATTTTTACTAATAACGAATCTAAACTTCCCCTGGTGAAACTTGATGCCATTTCTTCTTGTCCTATTGCTTGTTACTTGGGAGAACAGACCGACCCGCACCCCACTGTGACCTGCTTTCAGGCAGTTGCAGAGGTCTCTCCAAAAATTTTAGCCTAGGCATTCTCAAAACTGGACTGACAGCTGCCAAATTCTGATGCTTTTCTTTTGGCCCTGGGCTGTGCTTTGCGCCTGCATGTATGGAAGTGAGTAGAGGTGAAATGGAGAACCTTCATTGACATAAAGATCTCTTGCATCACAGTATGGAAGAGTGCGGGAAGGATTCATACTGCCAGCTTAGGTCCATGCCAGGAGCATTTTGGATTTGTGCATCCTTGGGTACTTCATCCTCTTCCAGCAGGGCTGGCTGAAAATCCATCTAACCAGCTCCTCAGGAGCTGGGGTGGATCTCATCTGCCCAGCTGGAGAGCTTCCTGACCTCTATCTGTTGGTGCAGCAAGGGGCAAATTAAGAAACACCAATACATGGAGCAAGTATTGAAATCTAGCACTTTGTTTATGCAAATGTCTTTACTATATTTTAATTGTCATCCTGCATAGTATGTCATCTGCTGTGAGAAGAAAAGCTAAATTCTTTTAAATATATGAAAATACTATAATGGCAATTATTTAACCCAGATATGTTTATAAATAGCTCCATGTTTTTTTCAAAATGTGAGCAAACTGTCACAGGCTACAGCTATATCCATAAGCAATTGTGTGGTTTATGCTTTTTTTTCTGACAAACATGAGACATAGAACAATACTCTTCCTCCTAAATTTTACTATCGAGACTCCACAGACAAAGAAGCTGCATTTGTGTCGAGTCAGTATGGAGCAATGTGATTTTTTTGTTGTTCTTGTAGAATCCAGGCAAGACATTTCACGTTAGAACTGTCTTTGGATTATTTGTTGTTTGTGATAGAAGAACACCTTCGTTTGTGTTTCAGCTAACGTTAGTCACAGACATGAGGAAACTCTTTGAAGTCCTGGGAGGCAGAATCAATTTTAAAATGCAGATTTTTTGCCACCCAAGATATAGTAATCTTGGATCAGCAACAAAAGCTTCCCTGACTGGGAGCAGCTATAGGACAGACTGCTAAATGAATTCTGGCCATTCTTTTAATCAGCACAGAAATTAGGGCAAAGGCTGAAATTTTTTGTCAAGACTTCAGGAAAGCATTCTTTTTTTT
>VWZK01018220.1:0-27332 GCA_013396935.1 Baryphthengus martii | reverse complement strand
TTCCTTTGTGCCGTGGTGAAGCGAGGAATGGTTAAACCCCGGTCTTGTTATACATACGGTTTTTATTTTTTGTTCCTTTTCGTCTTGGGGCTTTCAGCTTACGGAAAAGGGAAGCATCTGATGCGTCTGCTCACATGCCACTTTTGATCATACGTTGCCTCTTTGCACAGAGCAGGATCGTTGGGAAAGATGGAGATACAATAAGTTGCTAGTAGTGGAAAGTGCTGCAGAGATCCGGTGGTTTCCTTTCTGCACTGAAGTGACATATTTTTCCTCGGGTTAAGTTGAAAGCATTGCTTGACGGAGACTGTAGCTGAGAGTGGGTTTGTGTTTTTCTTGCACGGTTAGGTTTTGCAAAGAGCAGCGATGAAGAGGAAGCTGGCACTCTCCGAGATGCAGTTGGTTCTTCTCGTTTTATTGGTGTGGCTACCAACAAGGTGAGAGGATGCTTAATTTTGTTGTTCGGTACAAACGTGTCTGTTACGATCTGCTAAGGGTAGGTTTGTGTCAGAGGCTATGAAAGTATAGCATGTAGTAGTAATGTAATGAAAAAACCCAACCCTTTCTTCGCTGTTTGAATGCAGTATTCCATAGTTTCCAGAGCAAATGCAGTGAAAGGTAGTCTGAGGACTGTGTAAGCCTCGTCCTTAAACTGTTTGTGAATTGATGTTTTATTTCACCATTAAGAAAAAATAATTCCTTTAAATGCTTTATTGAATCTTAAAGATTTATTGGAGTTACTGTATCACTGTGATTCTGCACCATACAGAACAGTTAAGGTGGAGAAACAGAATATCATAAAGTGAAATATCAAATCAGAGTCTCTAAAACAATGCTCACATATTTTTTAGTACGGGCATGCCTTTTGGTCTTTTTTTTGGTCAACAGAACAATTCAAAATGATACTTAAGCTTTAAACCTCTAGGTGGAGATAGCATACAACTTCACAATTACATATAATGAAACAATAGCCTCATTTATTAATCAACTTTACTTATGTTGTTTAAAGTTCTCAATTTCTAACGTCACAACATGAGAGAAAGTAATTTTAATCATGTAATTGTTTGGTGTTACTCTCAGTCCCTAAATATGCTATTAATTGCAGTTTGTAACTTCACTTTACTTGCTCAGCTTCTGACTGCAGTAGGTCTTGTCCTAATGTGAGAAGGATCACAAGCTAAATAATGCAATTTTCCTATGCTTTAAAAAGCCTTCATTAATTTTGTCTATTTCCTAGTGAACAAAATATTTCCTGAAACTATGTTTCCTATTTCACTTTATGCCTAACTATGGTGCAGTATTAGTTGAGTCACAGTGGGCCAGATCCTGCAAACCCTACTCAAGTGAGTAATCTCACTGACGTCAAAGAGACTACATGCGTAATTTAGGAGTTTATGCCTGAGTAAAGTTTGAAGGGTTCGACTCTAATTTGACATAATTGTAGGATGTAATTTTTTAGCAATATCTGGAGTT
This sequence comes from Baryphthengus martii, assembly GCA_013396935.1. Lineage (NCBI taxonomy): Eukaryota > Metazoa > Chordata > Aves > Coraciiformes > Momotidae > Baryphthengus > Baryphthengus martii. Next base: position 25,859 of record VWZK01018220.1, on the reverse strand, counting down.
CAAAAACCCGTTCTGTCTCAAAAAGAAGCTTAAAAAATGGCAGAGACTTAACAGTACAGAAATACACATTTAAAATAAAAAATAAGCTGTCCGGTAATTAAAATTAAGAAAAGCCTCACACATCAGTAAAATCACACATGATGTTTTGGTATGTTCTTTGTAAGTTATCTGGTTTTATTTGATTCTCTGGCTTATGTGATGGAAAGCAGAGACTGCAATGATTTACATTTAAATACTTCCTCCATGCTGTTGAATTTGGGACCAAAGTAAAGCCTTGTCTTTAATCATTTTATACTTTGCTTAAGAGAATATGTCACCCAAACCTGCTTTTGGTTTAGAGGAAGAAAACATGCTTGTTTTTATGGCATTCAGAATGCCCTGATCAGTGGTTTGTTTAGAGACGAGAGATACCCAAATATTTCAGGTTAAAAATTTAGATGGCTGGTAAATGTGTAGCTGACAATGCCTGTACATACAATGCTTTAATTCCTTGATGCTAATATTCTGGTATTAAGTAGGTAAAACTGATGAGCTCATGCATTTCATATGCGTGGTGCTTAAAATTGTGGGCACAGTAACATTTGCAGCATGTATAAGGCTTTCTGCATGGGAGTATTTCCCTTGTACACAGATCCTTTGGTCTGGTTGTCCAGGTCCAGGAGGACTGTTCAGCACTACAGCTGGGTGGGCACCATATTCATGTTCCAGCCTCTCTTGTTTTCCACAGAGATATGACCCATAAAGGCTGACACATCTCTTTATTGCAGAACTTTGAAACAATTGATGATCTTTAGATTCTTCTTGATGATTTATAATCTTTTTCTTTCCAACTTTTGTAAGATTTGTCTGCATCTAGAGGAACATCTAGATAGTGCTTTTCATAACAGAATAACATTTTAGAAACATGAAGGCTATCTACAGCTATCCTGCAGCCTGCATGATGCAGTCAGCATCGTTGTCCCCGCCCACCAAATACTGACATCAGAGGACTCCCTGAGCATGATCGCTAGAGTTTTCCCTCATGTTAGTTCTTCTGGCCATGTAACGTACATGACCATTGGGTGGAAGCATATCCACAGGATTTATCCAGAGATAGAGTATATTTTGGTGAGGACAGATAGGATAGAGCTGGAAGGAAACAGTTTTGTGTTTGGGAACCCGGGTTATCAGTCTGGGAATGACACGCCGATGAGGCTGGGGAAGCTCTTTTAGGCTTTTGCATCTGCAAAGCCAAATGTGTTAGCGGACCTTGAAGTAACACTCACAGTGATGCAATATTGACTAGAGGTAGAAGCTACTGGAAAATTACTTCCTGAAAATTTCAAGTAGTATATCATCAACTCTTATGTTTATGAACGTTATATTGTGTATTCATATAGACTTAACTACACCCTTCCTGTTAGAAGGCAGCAAGTTAAATATTCCAGGCCAGCCTGCAAAAACTGCATGTTGAGTGTACATTAAAACATATCTAGCACTTTCTAAAATGTAAAATGTCCATTTAGATCAGTACTGGCTGACTCCCTGGAAGATGAAGCTAAGAATAACATCACCATCTTTACAAGAATTCTAGACAGACTTCTGGATGGTTATGATAATCGTCTCAGACCTGGATTAGGAGGTAATAAAAACAACTAAAGATTTATTTAAAAAAAAAATCAGTTTTAATGTTCAGATTTTATGCAATGATATTCTTCCTTCAGGGTGTTTCCCCCCCCCCACCCCAACAGCTGGTATGTATCTTGATAAATTATTTATAACTCTGTATTCACTCAGCTGAATCATTTAAAGTTTGAGGAAGATAACATCTATGAATGGAAAGGAGGCACTTTCACACATTTATCTTAAGTAAAAAAAACCCAAAATCTGATGATTTAACATAGTGAACCAGATTGAGAACAAAAATAGCATCTAAAGCTGTTATTCCAGTCAGGAAATTTTGGTAGAGCAAGAAATGCAGGCTTAATTCTCTGCAAGGAAGTGAGTTTCCGTTTTCAGAAATTCGCACAAGTATTTTGTGTGGTGTCTGTAAAATCCACATTTTAGTTTAATTTCTAGTCCCAGTAAATTCAATGGGAATATTGTAGATTTGACTTCCTTGGACAGAGTTCCACTGGTAATTAGCATTTTGTTCCTGGGTACCTTGCATGTATTTAGGCATTTTGAAAAAAAGAAAAAGAAAAAAAGCAATATTGAACGACAGATATGTCTTCATTCTTGTGCTGTAACTATCAGTTATTTTTCAAAATGTCAATTCACATTTTCATTTTAAAGCTGCATGCCAGCTCATGTAAGTATGTAAGCAAGGAATTTAAATAATTTGGTGTTGGAAGTATTGCTGTGCAAAAAGATCTCTATGGTATGGGGAGGGGCAGAGTATCTTGGTTTTTATGATATTCTATTTACTATTATTGTTTACTTATTTATAATATTTAGCATATATATTTATGCATTGAATATGACACTGTTACTATTATTATTAATAACAGTTTTGGTAATTTTATTTTACAATCTGGACACTGTTTCAGGTTGCTGAAACTAATTCCAGTGCAAAATCCTTGGGAGTCATTCCTGTTCCTGTTGACTTGAATGGGATCAGGCCCAAAGCTAGAGACCTGCTCTAACTTCCATGGAAATTGCTCTAACAACTCTGATTAAATTAGGAATCAGTTAAAGCTCACAGCTTTTAGCCAACACTCTTATATCCTGACCTGTAGCTCTGATGCTGTTCTGGAGAATCTTGGCTTGCATCTGACACAGCATAAAGTGGGAGCCGACACTGGCTGGAAACAGCTTTCTCATTATATGTTAATCTTAACCTAGGATATCTTTTCGTTTCCATTTCTGGCTTCTATACTGTGGAGATTTGTGAAATATTTTATATTTAAGGATTTTTTATTTTAGATGATCCATAAAATGAGACTTGTAGCGTTGATGTGAGAATTTATACAGTGATGTTTTACAAGAAGATTCGGGTTCTTTGCAAAAAAACTTGACTTTAAACATAGTATAAACATACGGTGCCTTGCAGGTGACTTGCAGAAACATTTCATATCACGATACAAAGCTTGCATGTAATTGGCAGGACTTGTAAAATATATTTTTTTATTAGAAAAATAAGGAAAAATTATTTTCCTATTTACAAGAAGGAACATGTCATTTAATGACAGCAGTCTGCAGTTCCTTTGCATATCTTGTAGTCTTTTTAATATTAAAATTTATATTGTTGAAAACATTAATTTTAAAAATCTTTTTTCTAATGGATTTTTATTTTAGATTTTCCATTAAACCTACTTTAAAACGCTTCCCTATTTTTCTTTCCCAGGGCTCCTAGGTAATTAAAATATACTTTGGGAGAATGAAAATTAAAGAATTAACATCTGTTTGATATTGGCATACATGGCAATCAACCCATGCAGAACATGTGTGAAATGAAACTGTGTCATGCATATTAAACTGTGATGATTCATGATACATTAATCTTAATCTGCAAGAATACTTCAGTAGTGGATAGATAGATTCTTATAGTTTAAAAGAATTCTTGTAAAAGCCAGTTGTGATAATTCGTGATGTGAAATGTACCAAACAATGCTTTTGTACATACTCCTTAGTAATTATGGAGTTTCATATTTCAGGAATTTTGTAGCACTCTATTCCTTTTTTTCTGTTAACTCATACTTGGAAAGGAAAAATGGAAGTAATTCTTTTTGTTAAACACTATGTGTCTAAACACTGTATTTTTTCATAGACTACTGCATTTTGACCATGCCACATTTCATTAATTTAATATATTTAGTCTCAGTTCTGTTCCACTTGCATCTTTGTGAATCTGAAATAATTCAGTTGAAACCAGTAGAGCATTTATTTTAGCCTGGCATCTTGCATTGCTACACTACTACGACCGAGATCACTATCTGGCCTGACATGTGCTACAATAGCAATAGTCCAGAGTCTGAGATGGATTCTTTTAAAGTCTTCTCTGAAAGCAAGAGCCCACCTTCACCTGTTGTGAAAGACATTTTCAGAGATGTTTAACAGCAAAAAGTCAGGTCATTGTAAGGAACTATTAATCTCAAAAATGTTTTCCATAGTCAAAAGTGTTAGCTTAACACTGGCATTTCAGCTAGCTATTGACCAACAAAATGGCTCCTTCAAAAATTGTATATAAATTCAACTATGTAATTATCTGTTTGGGAATTCATTCTTGAATTTAGAGATAAATTTGTAATTCATTTTACTGCAAGACTTGATGTGAGTACTTACAATAGGTAACAATGTTTTTCTGATACATCAATACACTTTAGAACTGAGTACTGTATTCTGTAGACTCTTAAGGCAGCTCTAACTTTTACTGGTGCTGCAACTCTGTTGCATAAACAGGTTTTGGCTGTTGGCTATTGGCTGTCCTAGCAGCTGGGGTCCTTGAATGATGTATGAACAGTATAGTGATGAAATAGCCTGCAAAATGGGTGTGGGCCAGGAAAAGAAGACGCTGCACTGTCTCCTGAAGCCAGAAACATCTCGTATGACTTAGATAATAATCCATCCTACTGTGTTGATATGGATATGCATGAGGATGTTCAAGGGGAGGGAATTGTTTCCCTGTACTCATTTTATCCTAAGCACATTTTTTCACAGAAAACTTTTTTTTTCCCAGATCAGGACAGCTATATATATATATATATGTATGTGTGTGTGTGTGTGTGTGTGTTTATCAAAGAGTTTTATGTCTTCAGTTGCCAGGAAACAAGGCCATGATCATCTAATCATCTGGAATATGTTAAAGTTAGGGCAGTATATTTATATATCTCTGTGATTCAGAGTTTTTAATCAGCTTTAGAAGAGTTCGTAGCTTGTAGCAGTCCCCTAGCTGGGCATTAAAAAAGTGTGTTTGTCAGCCTCATCATGCTTAATATACATTCAGAGTATCCTAAAATAAGGTACTTTGACTATTTTTGCTGCAGAACAATACAGGAGAGATTTCAGTACTGTTTCTAAAGGAAAAAGTGCAGTTGTCTTGCTCAGTTCTGGTTGTTTCCTTAGCCCTTCTTTGCTCCAGCTTCATCTTTTGGAAATGGTGATGTCTCCCTGCCAGTGCTAGTACAGAGCAATTCAGAGCAACACTTGCATTTTCTGAAAGCCCGCTATGTAATATGGCAGGATACAAAAGAATAAACTACCATATGCTCTTTCTTGGACATCCCTGGAAGGGTCACATGGAACCTGGCCATAATAGTGCTTTCAGTGAAATCAGTAAGAAACTCAAGTTAATTTATATTAAAGTTATTGATAATGTATATTGGCAAAAAATGTTCTTTGTAAAAAATGGAAAAGCAATAGAGAGGAGAATATGAAAATCTCATTTAATTAGTTATCCAGGGCATGCAGATGGTGTGAAAATCCAAGAACAGAACTAACTCAGTAGCTATAAACATTGTAGGGAGTGAATAATTAGGAAAGTGGAAGGATAAAAAGCCTCAGAAACTGCAGTGATACTGAAGAAAAAAACAACAAAAATGATGTAGGATGGGATAGTGGCTGAAGGGCTAAACAAAGCTTATTTATTTATGTGGTTGGTTGGTTTTATTAGAAATCTGTGGATAAATCAATGATGAAGATATCAAAATAAGATTAATGTTACAACTGTGCAGAGTGTTGCATTCAGGGAAAGTGTTGCGCTGTGCAAAGTGGCAAAATGCTATGCTTCACAAAGTTAACAAAAATCTAGATATGTTACAGTACAGTTTATATACCTATAAAGGAACTTGTCTGGAAGGATGTCTCAGTTCACCGAACATGTATATTCAATACATTTTTTTTAATCTTTTTTTTTTTTTTTTTTCCTTCCTGGCAAAGCATCAGCATTTGCTTCTAATGCTAGAAATGCTGCTGCTGACACTAAGACTGAATTAAGGATTTACTTACTTTTATCTCAGCTACAAGGAAGACGTGAAAACAGATACTATAGATTTCTGTGGAGCCCATTGAAGCTCGTTGTAAACCAGTCTGACAGGATGGTTTAATTTTTCAGCCAGATTTGATGGGTTAAGACAAACGTCACCTCTTTTTCAGTAATACATTTATTCTAGGTTATTTAGACACTGGTTGAAAAGCAGTGGCCTTGCTGATATCTGAGGTATTCTACTGTTGAGTGCTTCCTACTAAGGCCTCTTATCATGTTACATAAATCTTTCAACAAGTTTGCTACCTGGAATACAGCTCTGCTTCTCACTCAGGCTGACTAGTTTTAATAGCCAAGTACCAAAGGATTGCAACAGTTTCAAAATTTTTATTACCCATGTAAATGATACAATTTGTGTAATGCCACTTCGATTGGAAATATAATTGTTATTTAAATAATCTAACTCTGAAATGTTTTCAGAAATACTAAGCACATTAGAAATTCATCAAGGATATCTTTGGGGGATTTTAATGGATTTCATGGATTTTTAGTAGTGGATTTTAACCAAGCAAAAAGGGAATTTAAGTATAGAAATCAATGTATGTGTTGCTTACAATGAAAAAAATTTTAGTCGTTCTGTAGCAGCAATAGCACTTTTTGTAGTACAAAATTAATAGTATTCTGAGTTACACTAGAAGTGTAAACCAATACTTATAAAAAGTATCAGATAAATCCTTTAATGTTTACTGCCATGATGTAGCCATAGAATACTCAGTTTCATACATTCTTTGACACAGAAAGCTGTTTCAAATCTTTTCCGTAATATAAGGTATGTTGAAATAAGAGTGCCAACTAAAGAATGTAAGAAGTAAGCTACAGAGATCTCTTTTTCAATTGTACAATCACCTACAGGTATTAGGAAAGTTTTGGTGAAGAGCTATTGAATTAGCAATTAATAAATGCATTGACACTCTTTGAATTTTTTTCTTTTAGAAATACAGGACACAGACAATATTTGGAATACACTGTCCTTCACAGAGCTGGAATAATGGACCTTATGAGTGTGTTTGTTTTAAGGAAAAATGTTAGTTACATCAAAACCTGATAGTTAGGTCATACTGTGATATGAGTAGGCATCCCTGTTTTAATGATGCTGATTTCTGCTCATGTGACAACCAATATTTAAGCAAATAGTCACGCATAGCTTTCTTCCAAGACAATTCATTGTCAAGTTTTGACATTTTATTTTCAATGGAAACAAAAAGCTTGGGATTAAATGGACATGCAGAACTCCTTCAAATTCTTTGTGTAGAAAAGGCTGAGGCTTTTAAACCTTAGATCTTGCAGCCTCTAAAGGCAAATAGATATTTGAGTATATTTCCTGGATTTTAGCACCTCATAAATAAGAACTACCATGGGACAGACCTCTTACTCTGTATTTACATTCTGCATAGCACAACAGGGTTCTACTCCATTTTAGGCCTGATTGTGGTAAGAACAATGTTAACAATACTATCTTTATTTATAAGGCAATCTAAAATGATAAAAAAAAAAAGAACTATTACTTCCCCCCCACTTAGCTTTACTAGGCAAGCTTATAACTATTAGGCAAATGATGGTAATTTTCAACATAGTAGCAGAACTAATATTGCTCAGAGAAATGATGGAGTCTCCATCTTTGTGTAGATACTAAAAATTTGACAGAATATAACTCTGGTAACCTGATCTGTCTTTAGAAATGGCTGTGCTCTGGACCTTCCAATTATTTTAAGATTCCGTTATTTACAACCAGCAAGACATTGAAATGATTTCCATTTTAACTGGGAACTGTGAAAAAAATAAATTTAGAATGTCAATTCTGGAAAATATAGCTGAATAAAAATACCTGTGTAGACAAAAGTTTTAGACTTCCTATGTACAGCAGAATGCACAAAGTTGTACAACTCTTGAGCTTGCTATTCATAAACAATCCACTGTGATAAACAGAAGATCTGGGGTAAACAGGAAAGGTCTGGAAAAATGCAGAGGACATACCCTTTTTTTATAGCCTTTGCCTTGGATTTTCTAACTTTCAGCAGAAGCTGCGACTTAACTAACAAACTAGAAATTATTCTGGTAACGTTTTTCCCCCTATCACCATAACCTGAGTCCTGAAAAGGCTTAAATATGGGAAAAGACAGTATTTTAAAAGAGAGGCACTATGTTTCATTGAATCACTCCCAGTTTATTTTGTCATCATTAGATGGGCAGCATACAGAGAGCTGAAAAGCTGTAAAACACTGTGTATCCTTAGGACTCAACACTTCCTCAGGAAGCATCCAGGAACCACTAAACCCTGCCCTTCTGAAGTGTCCTGACAGGGTCTTCCTTTTTCTTCTTCTGTTTTCATAGTTGCTTTTTCCCTATCTATATACCTATCTGTTTCATACATTCTTCTAGAATATATGGCCAAAGTTCCATGCATTTATTTTACTTCATCTAAGTACAGCTTTCCCCACATCCAGGCCAGACATGCTATGTAGATGCAGCTGTCTAATTTTGCTGTTTTGTTTTTTTTTTCTTTTTGATATGAAACCCAGACTTGCCTGTGTCATCCCAGTTACAGTCACTTAAATCCAGCTGCCTGAAAGATTTTGTGTATAATGAAACTAGATTGAGGAGGTTGAAATGACTCCTGAGTTGGTAAAAAACATATATCCTTCTCTACCTGCAGATTGTATGGCCTTCCTTTTGCACCAGTACAATTTTGTTGCTATTGTTGAGTGGTCTGACATAGGTCTGTTGCTTTTGGCAGTATTCCTGACTACATATTCCTGCTTCTGCTTTCTTCGAGTGCCACCATTTTGCGCCTATTTTTAACAACCTTTTCAAAGCACAATCTAGTGCATCCCATTTTTAGAATTAGTGGAGAGAGAGAGGCATTTCATCAACAAGGATCATGCAGAAGGACATTGCAATTGCCTGTACATTAAAACTGCATCTGCTTTGTTTTTTACTTGGTATTAGTAGCTCTTTTTAGTGGCTACTATTAGTATCAACAGTAGCTTCCAAAGGCTCCAAGAAACAGATATAGAACATAACGCTGTTTTTCAACAGCCTAGCGTTTGTGTAATAAAAGCCAAGATGAAAAACCACTATGAGAAAGGAACTGGGGAAAGGGCAGGACAAAAGAGATGGAGATAAAAGGAAGATAAAATGGTGATACTAAACATTGGCTACTTCTACACAGCTGGCAGTTTAAGACCACTGAATGATTTTTTTTTACAAATACCCTTTGGAAACTTGAAAGTAGAATAACATAAGCAGTTTTATCATTATGGTATATGCACATATTTAAATTTCTGACATGAATGTTTTTCAACAATGAATCATCTAAAAGCAGATAGAAAGGATACACCAGATAACATTTTGTGTTGCAGTACAATTCACCAGCCTGATAAATTAAAGCATCAGCAGAAGATTTTGAATTAATACTGTCAAAAATCTAATAAATTTTAATGAAAGAACCAAAGCACTTTAATATGCCAAGATTAATCTTTAAACACCTTTTTTGTGTCTGTTTTTCCAGGTTAATGCTCAAATTAAATTAATCACAAACTAAAGAAAGTTTTGTTTACTGCTGTCACCCTAATAATAGTTTGCATTATAAAGGCAGAGTATATCAGCACTAGTTTTCTGAAATTGTCTGTACATCAGCAAGATACGATTCTGCTAACCTTCTGGCAGTGGTGTTGCTATTTGGGAACTGTTTGTGTGATTACTTGATAGCACATGGCTCTTGATTTACATTCCATAATTCCTTGCCATATGTTGAGGGCTGTTTAATAATTAGAGCAGTTAACTCTGTGAAGCAGTGCAAATCAATTTCCCTTTTACCTGGGATTATTGTGGATGTCAGAGGACATGAAACATTTTAGCGAAGTTGTGTAGCTGCAGATTTGGTTGCATTTTACCAAATTATGTTTATTTTTTATGTCCATACATACATATTTGGTCCTGGACATACATTCTTTTGTTGAACCAGAAGAAAATGCATGGTGATCTACAATTTCTTTGGGGAAAATCATGGATGCCCTATATTCCATCTGCTTAATCTGTGTTTTTTCACAAAATATAAGTTAAGTATCTTGTGATCTTGTAGTGTTATGACTAATAGAGTTGATTGCAATCCAAATTCAGTGCCGTGGACCACTGATCTCTCTGTTCTGACGTGTATAGTTCAGTAAGAATCAATTAAAAACTAATGTATGCTGTAAAACCTACAGGTCCATTATGTGTATATCATGGCTTTTCTCACATCAGTGACACTGAAAATGTTTTTAAGAGCTCAGACTACTTTGCAAAAGGGGTGACTTTTGTATCTGAGTAAATACAAAAAGTACATGACAGCGAAGTAACCAGGAGGTGCAATCCACCATCGGTAACGGAACAGATCTATGTCTCCAAGCCCCAGTATAGTGCTCTGTTTTACTGGTCACATAATTTCTGTCAGATTTTACCTCAGTGGAGAAGTTTATACAAAGGATGTATTTCATTTGGAAAGATGACTTCTAAGCAAGCCATTTTTTTTTTTGAAACTTCTCATTTTTCTTCTTGAAGTGTTTATAGACTGCTTACATCTGTGATCTTTCATGTGAGCATAGTTTCCTGGAGTTACCTGTCTATGTTTAACACCTTCTTCTGTTTTAATTTTAAAAATTGCATCCTCTTGATCCCTTAAATACCTGAGTGTCAGAAAAGCAATGTATCTTCTGCCTGTGAGATTACCCTGTTGTTAGGAGTTGTTCTTCTCATTGGTCTCAATTGCTTGGGGCTGATTCTTTCATCCAGGAGAGGTAATTGTCTTCCAACACGTTTCCTGCATTTTTTTTCTTGTATCCATTTTCAGTTGTCCTAAAATAATAGATTCTACAGACCACTTCTATCAGGAGATTGGGAATTATTAGAGCCATCCTTTTCCATTCCCTCAACTGTGTGAGCCTTTCAGCACAAGGGAATGGAGGAGGAAGGAGAGTCTGCATTTATCTATAAGAATTTAGAGGTGTGTTGAAAGGACAATTCCTGCCCTGAATACATCAGCCTAGTGTTCTAGATATTTCCTTCTAACTATCTAAAGGCTATTGAAGATGCCTTTTTATTCTCAATACTTGAAGTAATTTATATCTTTCACAACTTATAGGCTTACTGAATGAAGAGTGAAGTCCCTCTAGATGAGAAGAGGATAAGGGGCAGTTGTAGTGTGGAGTATATAAACAAAGAACACCAGAAATTTGAGCCTTAGATTCAGTGGTGTGTGGTAAAACCCCTCTGCCATCCTAAGGGCATGTCACGGCATTTCACGGACTGGCCTTATCAGTATTCAGAGTGTTAACTGAGTACCAAACAGTGAACTTCTTTCTGCTAGATCTTTAATTGTGAACTTGGTGCTGCATTGTTTCATGCAGTTCCTTAACAAAAGGGAGGAAAATTCGTCCTGGAAAAAAAAATAAATAAAGATGAGAAGGGCGAACTATAAATGCCTGTTATCTGAGACAAGGAAGTGATCACACCATTAATAATCGCTTTCCATCTGCTGTTACCAGCCATTTTATCTTTAGTCGACCATAAAAAAAAGTGAATAGATAATCTTGTTTGTGACTACATAATATGCTATTTTTAAAATAACCAGTTGTTTTAAAATAATATTCCATAGTGGATGCCTTCTGCATTTTTCACAAAGCCATAGTATCTGCCTAAAAGAATATGCACTTTAAGAAATTGGATTCTAATTAAACTCATATTAGGCATTTTTTCAAAGAAAAGAAAATACTAATTTGTATATTCTGCCTGTAAAACCCCAGACTGTTAATGTAATATTAAAGGCAGATTCTTCTCCCAAATATATAGCCTTTCCACATACAGAAGCCTGATGGGTTCTGAAAGTCCCATGGACAGCCAGAGGGGAACTCTCATGTCACAAGCAACCATAAAAGACAAATTTGAGGCTGCTTAATCCAAGTTCTGGGAGTATCCTGGGAGTATGTTTTAAAGGAGATTCTGGGAAACTCCACTATCTGTAAAGTAGCTTAGAGACATTCAAGTGACTCAGCTGTGAGATTTTGAGTGCTACAGTACACTTCTTGTAGGCATATTACACAGCTTTAATCCAAGATTTAAAAAAAATTATTAACTAGATAACAGAAAAGTAACTGACAACTCTGTAACTAAAATGTGATTTAGAAAAGATTGTCCCATTACTGTCAATGTTATTATTCTTTGCTCATTTGGAGGGTACTTATTTAAGTATAAATATGATTCTCTGTCGAGTCAAACCACAAACTTGTTGTTTGTCAGGACTACTGTTTAGCAAGAAGTTTAATATCCATGACCATCCCACAGGTTGTTCTGCCAAACAAACAAAAAAAAAAGGTTAAGAATAAAAAAAAAAGGCAGATTGTCAACCAGTCTGATTTGTGCTGTATCTCAAAATCCATGCCTCTATTCCTCATTTCCCTGCATTTCAGCAAGTATGAGGATCAGGGAAGTGTAAAGAAAAAGCGTGCCTACCTGTTCTTACGCACACTGGGTATTTAGGGTGTTAACGTACACACAACCATCAGCTGATTTTACTAAGCCTGTGTTAGCTTTTTTGAGAATATTAGAGTAGTTTGGATAAACATTAATTTCCTGTACTTCATAGTTATTTCACCTGGTTTAAAATAGGAACTGCTTGCTGACTGATACAAGGATTAGAATGCTGTCTAGTTTTTCTAGCAATGTGTCACAATCTTCTGAAATGCTATTAAAGAATTTCACACAGCATTACCTATTAAAATTATATTTGAGGCTCCTGCTGCAAAAAATGCATTAAGAGTGCCCACTAATACACAGTTATATTAAATAAAGGCACTACATTTTCTACCATTGGTTCCTGTCATGCTTGAATGCAAAGTACAAGGCCAGCAAAAGATAAAAGAACTGTAGCTCCATTTTTAATGACTGCATGACCCAGGACTATAGTAACTAGGCACTATACATGGACAGTAAAATCAAGCTGTCTGAAAGGATCATAATTTTCAGTGCTTTCTTAAGTCTGTTGATCTTTAGAGGAGCTCCATCAGCCTTTGGGACTTCAGAATATGTGAATTTCATACATTGCTCTGATAGTAGCAAGCCTTGGGAAGATGCCTGCCTCTGATGACAATGAGTATTTTGCTGCAAAACAAGCAAGACTGTGCTTATCAGAGCTTCATCCCAGTTCCTGTCAGCTCCAGGCTGACAACTCTTTTTTCCACAGCTGACCACAGAAACAGGCATTCTCCAAATACGTGCTCTGAAGTTGGCCATCACAAGGTGAAGCCTTTTTCACTGACTTCAGTGGGCTCTGGCATGCTATCCACATCTTCATTAAATAATTAACAATGATAATAAACACTGTCACAGTGTCTGATTTAGCTTAGAAAAAGTAGTGTGTAGCTAAAGGTGAAATCTTGTATGTGCTATATGTGTATTATCACAGTTCCTTTGTGACTCCATCGTGAGTTCTGTGGCAGTTTCACATGTGCTTGATGTGGAAGGACTTTAACCTCGGATGTTCTTCCAGGGAATTATGAGAATTTGTGTTTTTTTTTAATGTTTGGAATGTATTGAAGGAGAGCCACCTTTCATAACTTGTACTTCCACTGGCAAGTTATGTTACCAACATAATCCAGCCAAAGTGGCTTCTGAAATCTAACCTGGAGAAAATCTAGTTTGAGTCATCTCGGTTAGAAAAGCACCTGGGCCTGTGTAAGAGGAGATCAATAAGCTAGCAACTAAAATTAAGCAAGGGAGGAGCCACTGTGCAGTAAAGGCATATGTTAGGAAGCCCAGACTTGGCCACTTCATGTCTGTAAAGAGAAGCTTGAAGCTGGTACTTTTTTTAAATGGGGAGATGTGTTCTGGAGTGCAGAACGTGCTGGCAGACTGACTGTATCAAATGGGATGATTTATAAATGCTGTGACTTGGAATAAAGCAGAGAGATCAAACTTGGAATTAGCCTAGAACAGTAACACAGCAGAATTTAACAGGGTGTTCTGTAACTCTAAGTACTGAGGTCAAAACATTCAAACATTTAAAAAAAAATAAATAAATAAAAGAGAAATATTTGTGAATATAAGTTTCTAAAGTGTGAAATATTTTGGGAACTGTTCTGCTTTACCTGCATGTTATGGTTTCCTTTCTGACAGCACAAGCCTTTAAGCAAAGTAGATGGAAATATGGTTACATGGGAATAACTTTGCCATCTCTGCTTGTGCTATGACATTGATTCAAATTGGTCCAAATAATTACTGCCTTACTTCATCAAAGCCTGATCCCTTCCATTTCCAGAGTTGTTTGAGTTCTCTGGTTCTCATTGTCTTCCTCTGTCTGATTCTTTAGACAGGGTTGGGGCAGTCAGGTTTATTTTAGCTTTATCATGCTCTTCCAGTTGATTTAAAAAACTTTAAAAAAAAGTTCCATTTGTTACTCAGCCTGCTTGTTATATACAATCTCTTTGTGCCCTGATGGAAGCTGTAGTGTCTAAAGGGATAAGGTTTAGTGCTAAGGTCGTTTTACTCCAACCTTTTCAGTAACCCATCTCAGTAAGATCATGTTTCTTCCAGCCAAACTCAACTATGTTTTCACTTTCATGTTTCTGTTGAACATTTTCTGTAACTTCAACTAAAAATGACTCACATTTGTTGTTTATTTTAGAACTGGATGCTTTTTGATTTTTTTTTTTCTTGGTATATGGGGATGTATTAAAAAGGGAACAAATTGAGATTGGGTGGATTTCGTGGTAGTCTGGTTTTATGGGAACAGATTTCATATTACCCATGTGCTTAGATTGCCATTCCCAATGATTTCATTCACTTCTTGTTCCTATTTTCAACATTTTGTTAATTGTACTATAGTCAAGACTATTGTTTATAATTACTCAGGTGTCTTAAATGTTTGCTGTAACCAAATAGTGATTGTAACCAAAGCATCCATGTTGTATTAAAATTTTTACAATGAATCTATATCTTGGAGGAATACTCTGCTTAATAGATAGGAAAAAAAATCCAGAAAGATATCTAGGTAGTTAATTGCCGTCTTAATCACTTGGCAGTTCATGCCTCTGAGGCTCTCAAAATGTTGCTTGAGGTGCCAAATATCTATGAAGTCTAACACTAATGATGGAGTGTATCTACATTTCTTCTTTTCCCTTTGCAAAGAATCAATTAAGTTATGCACGTCTAGGTTGCTTCAAACTCTCTCTTGTATTTAAGTACCATCGGTTGGCCCGATGTGATACGGGCTGCATGATTCAGCATGGTACCCTTCTCATTGGGGATGATGTATAATCTATCTTAAATATCCTATTTATTCTCTACCTGATTTGGGAAAGGGATCTGAATCCATGTCTCCCACTTTCCAACTCTGCTAACCAGACACAGGGCTTTTGGTCATTCTGGGAGAGTGGTTTCTTCCACTGGGGGTGTTTTACTTGGTATAAAATATCTACATATATGCATCAGAACACAGACTGAAACCTATGTTTTGTACTGCTGGACTGTAGAGCCATTCACAATCTTTGGCCAATCAGACCCATGCAGACTGAGGGCTAACATTTGGCAGTGCCTGCATATCCTGGACCCCATGTATAGTGGAATTCATGGCTTCAAACAGCCAAGTCTCCCATGTGGAACATGAGGAAAGCTAGGCGCTTTGGCATACCTCAGAAATGGTATGGACATAGCCTTAACTGTGTGCAAAAGCAGTTCAAAAAGGTCGATAAACTAAGTGGGGATCTGTCAAGCTAACTAATTAAAAAATGGTGAAGAGGAACATATAGCTGAAGCCTGTTCTTACCAACACAGGTAAAACATCCAAGTTTGAGTAGGAAAGTGCTTCCAGTCTCCACATCATCTGCTCAAAGATGTGTGCCCCTTCTAAAGCTCATGCCATTTCTCCTTTTTGGAAAGAGTCACTAGAGCTCTTTCCAGAGAGACGATGGAAACTTGAGAGAGAGTGCAAAGGTGAATTTTCTAAGATAGGGCACGCTTCCTCAGTCTTTGGAAGGAATTGTTCTGGTTTGTGTAAATAATTAGATATTGAGCAGAAACTTTAATTTATGTCTGCTACATCCCCTGGGTACTGCTAGGCTGTGGAATCAGTCTCTTGTTTGTTTTCTTGCTTTCCTTCTTAAATTCTTTCTGGCCCGGTAAATTTGTAATTATTTATAGTTTGAGAAACTCATTGAGACTTGGTTGAGAGCCAGTTCTTTAAGCTTCTTGGCAGCATCGGAATAGTTTTGCCTTAAGGTGGAAATGTAAGTAGCCATGGAATTTTAGGTACTAACAATGTTAGACAGGAATTTGGGAATAAAGGGGATTCGAACAAATATAGGTGATATATAAGTCATTATGATCTGGACCACAGAGACATCCAAATTAACTTTTACTTATTTAAGTGTAAACTTGGAGCTTAAATAACTTTGTGGAGCTTGTCCAATATACTTAAGATAATTGGGCACCAAAATTGGTCTTTAGCCCTCCCCTTAGTGACTTTCTCAAATTTGTGGAGGAAGCCTATAATAAAGTTAAAACTGCACCTCAAATGGCTCTTGTATCCAAGGTTCTTCATACATAGGACCCTTTGGAAATGTGTTTCATTTTGTTACCTGAAGTAATAAGGTTTGCAAATTGAAGGCCTCTTGGTCTAGAGAGAAGAAAAACTAGTGAAGGTAATGACTGTGTATGTAATCTGCGCTCTTCTGAGAGTTAAACCCCAAATCTGTCATATGCATGTCAAAATTATCTTAGTAACATGTAAGTGTTTACAACTTTTTAATATTCTGTGTGCTATCTGGAAACAATGTGCCTGCAGTTTACACCAGTGTCTTTTACATACCAGACGAGTCTGAGTAATTACCCGACTGTGGAGATATATCACATTATTTGAGTTGCAAATATGCAACCGAAGGGAATCAAGAGAGCAGCTGCTAACAGTAACACTTACAGATGTTACTAGGTCATACTGGTAAGCTTACTCTACACATGCTTTGTTAAAGATGGAGATTTGAGAGAGAAGTTTACTAATGGCTCATATTAAGAAATTGTCTTGCTGATTGATTGAACATAAAGTGAGGCTATTGGAAGTGAAGCGCCAGGAGTTCCTTCCTGTCAAGGAAGGAACTGAGTTTCTTTCTTCTCACAGTTGGCTTCAATTTACAAATTGGAAGTGTATTTATATGTACGCACATGAAGCTTTTAACCTGTTGTAATTTAGCATTGGATATTGAATGAAGATGCTGAGTGGTTGGATAGATAAAACTCTTATAAAACATCAAACCCAAACTGGCAGAACAGCATTTTAAAATATCTGCATTCCTATAGATTTTGCTGCTCTTACGGCTCCACGTTGCGTGACCTCCTCTGTGCCCCTTTCCCTGCCAGCCAGAGAATATCTTGAGCTGTCAACAGACGCACTAAGCAGGTTGTCAAATAAGGGCAGTATGTTGAGTTGGAACAGTGTTTGATGGATTAAGACCCTGGCTGTTTCACCTGTGCAGTTTCTGACTTGTATTATGAATGAAAATTTCAAAGCCTCTGGGCAACGTTGCCAAGCATGCCTTTAGAGACCATATTACAATGTCAGAGCAATGTCAATTCCAGTTAAATAATTTTTTTTTATAGCAAAATAATTAAAGTAGCATCAAGCTTTTGACAGCATTTCCACAAAACCTTAGAAATCCTTGGTTAAGGCTCCCACAGCACTGCAACTTGACCTCCTTTTTTATTTTTTCTTAACATAATTAAAGAGTAGCATTTTATTTTTCTATTTTTTTTTTTCATGCATGCCCTTCAGTTACAGTCTTGTAGTGTTCTCCTGGGTACTATTTACTCTACATTTAAAATAATGTTTGTAAGAAATTGTTCCATGCTATGCATTAGAACTGTATACATATATTTTAAAAGCTCTGTCCCACCAAGAATACTTTTGATGGTTTTGGATTACCTCAGACACATTGGCTGCCCAAATCCTGGATTTACAGTTTTATTGACTGAAAATTTAAACAATAATAATAATACTACTAATAAAAAATCCAACCCAATCTACTAGCCCATTTTCTTGTGAAGATAGCCTTGACACATTAATGGCTAATACAGCCAGCTTCATGAAAATGAACATCTGGAACCTTGCTGATGCTCCACTCTGAAGACTTCACGATGGTCACTCTCCTTTCTACTCTTAAGTATACTTAGAATGAGCTATGTGTGTTTTGTCTCTACTCTCTGTGAAGAAAGGATTGTAGATTATTTTGGTGAGAGGAGAGAATGAATGAGCAAAACACAGATTATTCTCAAATTGGAGAAATAGTCAGAAAATTTATTTCAAGAAACATAACCCTGCCTCAAGTTCTGTGGGAAAGGGAGAGCTCTTAGGTGTGCCAAACCCTGCATATCTAGCTGCCCGACATCACAGAGACTGAAACCGTGTGTACCCCTTCAGAGATGCAGGCAGCTGAGAGGGGACATTTGAAAGAAAGCAGAGAAATTCTGAAATCTGCCTGGCAGGGAGAAGTTCAAATGAACTCATTCAAAATTGAATTGCCTCTGTGGAAACTTTTGACAAATAGGTAAACGCTGATGAGGAGCCTTTTCATCTGATTTTTCTTACCATCTCCATTACTCAGCCTGTGATTGATTTAGACTTCAGCCAGTGCAAACTCTCTGCCAAACAGCCTATTTCAGCTGAGTCAGCTCTTCTACTGAGGAACAAGTCAGCAGGACTTCAGACCATCGGAAAGGGTATCCCAACAGCAGGAGAGGTGGCATAATGGAATGGTCAAAGGCACTGATACCAACACTAACTAAACTCTGAACTCTTCTTTTGATAAATTTTTGGTGAATCGATGATGTTTACATTTTCCAGTGTGGATACTACAGCTGAAGCCAGATTTGGTAAACACCTGTACTTCACATTACTTACACTTCATTTAATCTTTCTGCTTCAGCTTCCCTGTACTGGAAAATGAAGATAATAAAATTATTATCTTCAGAAAGAGGTTATTATAATTAATGTTTGTAAAATCCTAAATGTAATTCAAGCACACAGTAAACCTTCGTGCTAAGGATAGATAAGGATCTATAAATCTTCTGCAATTTGGTATATTTATTGCTTTTTCTTAGTTCTTGATTATTTTTTTTCAGTATTGGTATCATGACAGTTCAAGTAAGGAAAAGGAATCAGAAGAAAACAGTGCATGAGAACCATGTATTACATGATCTTAATAGTTACTACTTTTACTGCTTCCACAGGATGTGTTTTTTTTCCTCTCTTTACTCTTAATTTTCTTGATTTATTTTTTTTTTTTGTCAGTTTACCTTTGGCTTCCATATTCTGAGAAACTGTTCTAAACTAAGCTAAATAAGGTTTCTCTTTTAACATTTATGATGAAGGCGAGTTAGAAACAGTGCTATAGTATCATCTGCTGAACTTCAGAGCACTTCATGTGGTAATGGCATCTACATGGCATATTCTTTGCCCAAGATTTTTTTTCTTCTAAAGAGGCATGAGAAATAGAAACTATATCCTTACCCTTTCATGTTTCTTTTTCTTTGTTTAATCTTTTCAGAATAACATAGGAGTTCACAAGTATAAATGAGTCAGCCACGTCTCCTCGCAACAGAGGGTTCTTTAAAAACTAGACAGTTTTTCAAAAGCACTAAGCCTCCATTGATTTAAGCACTTTTGAAAAACATGTCAATTAAAGAAACAGATTTAATGATTCTAGTGGAAAAAACTTGTCCTTAACTGTTCTTGAAAAAATAGACTCTAGATTTGTGCATGAACACATGTTGTATTGAAGATTTTTAGTTGAGTACATTCCTTTGGCTTTTCCACAAGCACTGGTGATCCAGAGTGGTTTGAATCATCAGTGGGTTAAGTGTGATGACTTTTGCTGCTCTTGCCAGAACAAGAGTTATAAAATGTCTGTAATTTTGGTGCCTGCTGGATGAATCAGTGGTTTGTGCCTCTGAATTGTTTTCAGTAAGTTACTAGTGGGACAAAGTTTTAATACAGACTTTATTTGATGAGCATGTATTCTTTCAAAGCAAAAACTATAATATTTGTTGTAAAAAGGGAGGATTTATTCTTTTCTTTTTGTAGACATGGATTCTGACACCCTGAGTTCTAATTTGTAATTCAGAAGTATTTTATTGTAATGCTATGTAAAGTAACAAAGAAGAAACAGACGCAAGGCTCAGGCTGCTAACACTAAGAGATGGTAACAGGAATAATTCAAGATTTATTACATTTCAGCTTCTTTTGTCTTTAAGTACCAATTTTATTGCATGTAGGATATGAACAGAAATTTAGAAAACATGCAGAATTTTGAGAAAAAGCAAGAGGCAGAAACAAAAATCTGCCAGTTCCTCTTTTGTGTACTTTCCTCTTTCTCATTTTTCCTGTTGCCCTTTGTTCTGTTCTCTTATTCTTACTTTCCCCTCAGTCTTCTCACCTCTTGTAACTTTTGAGCTTCCCTTATCCCTTTTATATGCTGTTTCAAGACATTCTACCTACCCGTTTCACTCTCTGCTGTGGCTTGGTTCTCACCTGAGGAGAAGCAGCCTGGTGGAATGCTATGTCCATTTAGCTCCTCTCCAGAGCAAAACTAATGTTAATACTAATGCTGATAAAAAGTATAAAAGTTATACTCAGCCCATTACATGTACAACATTTACAATAAAAGGAAAGTGGTCCTTGAGAGCAGAATGGTAACTAAGCCTTTCTAGAGATGGAAAGAAGCAGGAGGAGCAAACTTCCCCCTTTGCACTGAGTATGATGTTTATGGGATGGGATACACCCGAAAGCCAGCTCAGGTCAGGTGCCCTGATTGACTTGAAACTACTAATGGCCTGCAAGACCATGACAGGCATAGGATTCTATAGCAGTGAGACTAGGACAAGTTCCTGCTGTCAAGATGAACCCTCACTTTGGAGGAGAGGAACTGGTTGCGTTGAAACTCACTGCTCTCATGATTACGTGGAGCTATGCTGGTCTAAGACAGTTTTGGCAAAAAAAGAAATAAAAGTACGCAATTAATTTACATCCATTCCCATTCCTGAGGCTATCACATGTATTTGCCCTGGGACTTTTTATGTATTTTGAAGTGCTTATCTTAATTATGACAACTTGAAATGAAGCTTTTGCAGCTGAGGATCTGTGCATAGTAAAGCTGCTTCTTCTTCCCATTCATCCCCTCTCTGCTCCCTAAGTCTTGATCCTTCACTCTAAGGATCTGAAATGATTTGAAGTGAGTAATGCACACCAGAAATGGGAATATACAGACTCTTCTAATAGCATTTGACTATATGTTGTGATCCATTTATTTGTTCTCAGCTCTGTCTTCTCTGCTCATCTCTGATGGGAAGGTAGATCCAGAAGTATACGGAAATAATATGCTAGAAAATGCAAGGCAAGCCTGAATATTCCGTGTTCTGTAGTTTCCTATATGCAAATTGTAAAGTCATTCCTGTGTGTCAAGTAGTAAGTCAGATGCAAACAACTGGTGGCAATAGTGAAGTTACAAGAAGACTATGCTTCCAACCATTTTTTGGGGGTGTGTGTGGTATGTATATGCAGGATAATACCAGTATAATTGATATTATCCTTGGGTTTCTGCTATCAGGATATTTGATTGTCAGTTTTATTTTTGTAACGTGTGTTTTTCATGGAATTGTAGTTAAGATTTTGTGTTGTCATTATAGTACAGGCCAAATTTCACCGTTAGTTCCTGCAGCACTGTTTTACCACCTGAAGACTAGCTTTCTTGTCATTTTTCCCTCTTGTCTCAGCCTGTGCCAGATAAAAATTTGGAAAGAATAATTTTTAATTTTTTTTTCTAGGGAGTCTCCCACACGCAACATGCAGTCACTATTCTTCTGAACTGTACCTGTGGGTTTTTTTGTGATAATTCAACCAGGCCCATCTTGTTGAATACAAAGACCACTGCAGATTCAGCAGCTCATGTTATCCACTTAAAATTAGTTTGTAAAATGTTTGGAGTAGAAATCAACTCATCTTGTGTATGGATGCTTAATACGGGATTACAGAGGTCTCTATCACGCAAATATCTCTCAGGACATGCTGGGGAAGTGTGTTTTTGAACTGCCGGAGTGACACATCGTAAGATTCAACCTTTATTTATTTGGTTAAAAAACAGAGATGATCCTGGAAAAAAGGTACTTTTGGGTAATAAAGGCTTTACAATATCACGTATGCTAATAAGCACACCTAGAGTTCAGCTGGAGAAGGAAATTCAGTTTCCTTAAAGATAAGAATGCAGGAATGTGCCTCGCATGCTCTGGAACTTTTCTGAAAGTACTGTATCACCCCATTGTTGCTTTGGGTCCAGCTACATCCCTTTGAAAACACACTGCTCCTTATGCAGCCTCTCACAAAGCAGTCTTGCCTTTTGCTTGGTGGCTGGTGCAGCATCTGCTGTCATGGGTGTGCACTGCTGATTCCTCCCAACAGAGGGCAGTGATTATACTGCTGGCTTCAATGCAATTAAAAGTAAAATCTGCCTATGCGACCTATTTGTCAAAAGGTAGCTTTTAGGAATATAGAAACTGTTAACTATCCATATTAAATTATGATGAAATATTGAAATCATAACAACAGGATCGCTCATATATCAGGCAGATGTATTATTTTTAGGAATGGGAAATTCTAGGGTGAGTCAAATTGCAGCTAGCTGTATTCAAATACTTCTTTCCCAGCTGGCAACTGGCTTTAAGGCAGAGTATTCCTCTTATTGACTGTCTTGAATGCAGACGGTGGTTGACAACTGCTGTAAGAAATTTCCTGCAAGTGTGTGCTATCCCTTTTAGTGATTATCATTCCATTTTGAGCCTAATTGAAAACTGAAGATAGAAAACTCAGCAATTATTTTTTCCCTGAAGTACAATATTTAATATTCCGATTTCATGGCTGTCTGACTACAATGATTAGGAAGAACATTTTCTAATAGTATTTACAATACCACAGCAATGTATCAGCACCATCATATATCAAGGGAAAGAACTATTATGTTAAAATATGTGCCACAAAAACATACCTAATTAAAAAATAGAATGCTGTTGAGTGTTACATTTGATGTAGTCAATAATTGCTTTGTAAGTTTCTCCTTGTCTTTGGCTTTGGAAAAGCTATTTCAGGATGAGGAAAACAGCCTTGAACCAGAAAGGCTTTAATAGGAACGATCTGCGACAACAGAGCTAACACCTTTGCAACAAAGGCATTTTATGTTTAGAACCATATTACCATATGAAGTCCAAGAGAGTGTGGTTATTTCTGCTGATGGGAAAAACTTGTGTAGTTGCTGATGGTGTATAGTCCTTTAACTGAAATAAACTACTAAGTAGGACAAACTCTCAACCACTAACCTCTGTGTTAAGTGGGATAGAGAACCCAAGTATTTACAACAGGTTGCTGGTTAGGAAAAGTATATAAGGACTTGTTCAAAATGTCTTGTAATTTTGCACAGTGAGTTTGAAGAGTTACTATAAATTTAAAATGTTTCCTTGTTTTTTCTTTCTATATCAGATAGTATTACTGAAGTCTTCACTAACATCTATGTGACCAGTTTTGGACCCGTTTCAGATACTGATATGGTGAGTTTCTGCATCTTTTGAATATATGGTAAATGGTGTAAGATATATACTATTAACTTCCTTGAAAGTTGTATTCTACTTTTATTTATTGTGAACAAATTGGGAATAACTTCACTCAAGTCAGGAAGTGCCCAATCCCAGTAGTTCTAAAGACAGAAATTGGTTTATAGACCTTACATGATAATGGCACTTGTATTAGCTCTTTAGTTTGGACCAGTGAATCTTCTGATTGTCCCCATTGACTGCACTTCAGTTCATACTCTGGAGCAGGCCTGAGATGAGTGAACTGGATTCCTCCTATGTGACACTAGAGCAAAGGTACACTGGAGATGCACTCTTAATGTTGGCAACAGTCAGAGAGACCTGACTGGAGTCAGTCTAAACTAAACTTATTGAAAGATGAAACTTGGAAGTTGGGTCATCAGCATGATTGTGGTGTTCTTCAGATCTGTCCTTCATAATTTGCACTACTTAGTAGCCATCTAAAGGAAGCTGGTGACATTAAAAAGGAAGAAACTGTCAGAAAATTGTTCTGGATTACAATTTTCATGAAAATAGCACTGGAAAAAGCTTGGAAGCAAGGGGTCCTTTGTAGGATCATTGCAAATCATGTACAGATTAGGGAGAATGTTTCACACTGGGGAGAAAGATCTTCATAGATGTAACATCTCTAACAGGAAAGAAGGAAAGAACAATCTGAAAGTTACTTTAGCTACCCTCGCCATTCTTACAAGAAATAATTTCCTGCATGAAATTATTTTTTGAAGTGTTTTGAACATTCATGATTGTATGTGAGACATGTAAAATAAATACCTATGTGTATCTGTAGGTATTAAAAATGGATATTATTGAAAACAAGTAGTATTTACTTTTTGTATGAAAACTTTCAGGTTATGCATCATGCAAAATGGGAAACATCTTGTTACAAGCTAGGTTGGAGTGAAACTAGGTATTTCATGGTACAGTACATTTTTAAAGTTATTTGCTCGCTGACTAACAAGTAGTCATAACTTTGCAGAATATATTGGGTTGTTGTGTTTGTATTTTGTGTGTGATAGTTTAAGTTTTCAAGCTTTGTTTTGATTATGATGAATAAATTACTGGGGTTTCACATGAAAGGTCATTTCATAGAAAAATTAGACATTTATTTTCTTTTTATCACTTTATATGTTACTGATTCTTTTGAGTTTTTTTTCCTGATGAGAAGTTTCTAAAATGATTCTTATTTTATTACTTATTATAAAAACCCAAATATCCACAGCTATATACAAAGCTGATTTGAACATCTTGACCTTATTAGTCTAGTATCTCATGACTTGACAGTGTTTACACTTACATTATTCCTGTGAAATGAGGAGATGTTGTTAGCCTAATTTTAAAGATGTGATACCGAGGCACAAGGAGACTTACCCAAGGCTACACAAGTCATCTGTGCTTAAATGGTAATTTAACAAAAAGCTTCCTGAGCCTAATCCTGAGCTCCTGAAAAGCTTTTGACACCAGTGTGTAAACATGTGGAGAACTCTAGGTGTCCATTTGCACAGACAGATATGACAGCACAGTAAGGATGTTATAGATGTAAAAGCTCCGTGCAGTGGTGATAATCAAAAGAGAGAGCAGTGTATTAGAACAACAGCTGCTACTGTAGTGAGTAAGTCTATTTGCAGATAAGTAGATAGGTAAGTAAGAGCAGTTTAATACTTACTACTATAAGTTTCAGGATTAATTTAGCTTGTTCAGCTGATAATTTTGAAATGTATGAGCAGTCAATTATAAAATTTCAACATGTGAGTTTTGAAATAAAAGCTTCCAAACTATCTTGTACTCTGCCAATTGTGAGAGCGACAGAGTTTTTACCATGAGTAGTACTTTTCCGCTTAGGTGTTGCATTACTGAATTGATAATGTAAACTACTAGACAGAGGATTTAGTGATATTTTCTCCTGTAAATGTTGGAAGCTTTGGAATATTCTCATTTTATAAGCTTCCTCCTTAAAAGGCTTTATTGGAAGAATAAGCTTGACTCTTGCCCATGTCCTCCTAAATCTGCAGAGGATCCCAAATTGAATCTCAACTCTTTTCAGGAAGGTTGGGTCCCAACCCTTGAGATCTGCTTTCACAGAGTGAGTGGTGAGGCCCTCAGTCACATCAGCTTTTTAGGCTGGACACTCTTGTTTTCCAAAACTCTCATAGTCATTGCTGCCAGTAGATTCCTTCTCCTGGGATTTTTCATAGCAATGAAAGTCAGCAGATGAATGATCGGGTGCATTAGGAGGGGTGTGGTTAGT